>NW_026844016.1:20000-547238 GCF_029531705.1 Pantherophis guttatus | reverse complement strand
GAAAGGAAAGGAAAGGAAAGGAAAGGAAAGGAAAGGAAAGGAAAGGAGGGAGGGAGGGAGGGGAAGCAAGGGAAAGGGGGAGGGAGGAAAGAAAGAGAGAAGGAGGGAGGGAGCAAGGAAGGAAGGGAAAGTGAGGGAGGGAGGAAAGAAAGAGAAAGAAAGAAAGAAAAAGAAAGAGAGAGAGAGAGGAAGGAAAGAAAGAAAGAAAGAAAGAAAGAAAGAAAGAAAGAAAGAAAGAAAGAAAGAAAGAAAGAAAGAACGAACTGAGACTAACACCGGCAACCATTTATCTCCCCATAAAGGGTATTTTATGACTGGCAACGCCCAGTGTAGTAACCGTAGTTCCTCTGATGACGCCTAATGTTATAGCTCATCCTATAAGCTTATATATTTAGAAAAACGAAACTAACATTCATCATCCATCGATACAGTTCTTTAAAAATGCTTTAAAATATGATTTGAGGCTCCTGGGATGTACAAGGCGCTCGAATAATTTTTTGGTTTTCAAGATCTCCAACGCGCAATCTGTACATCTTAATATCAGTGGTTTGAACAATTAGGGATCTACAGAAGTCTTAAGCAACTAGCAGCCTTTGGGGTATTAAATGTGTTCCTTTCAATGAAGAGAAAGAAGTGAGTTCAAAGATTAGGGGGGGAATTAAGATATTTTGCGAAGCGAATCGTTATAACAGAGTACGCATAGAATTTAGCAGCAGATGGGGAAGCAGAACTAAAAATAGGGATGCGCTCAGCGCAAAGAAAAGGCAAAAACTTTTAAATTGTGTAGAGTTCACACACAGGCGTTGTACACACGCAACTATAAGGAGGGGGCAGTGGGCACAGACTGGCTTCAGCATGGAGGAGTAAAGAAAAGGTAACGTTCTAGAGAACAAGGAAAGGAGGGAAAGACGAAGCGGAGAAATAAAGAGATTCGTCTTTTCAGAAACGGATGAGGCCAGATTCCAACGTTTATTTATTATTTATTTTTTCCCCAGCCTGTCTTTATTGTTTTATAGGTAACTTAAGGCGGCGAACATACAATGCGTAATACTCTTTCCTCCTCTTATTTTTCCTCACGATAAACAACAACCCTGTGCGGTGGGTTGGGTTGAGAGAGAGTGAGTGAGTGAGTGGCCCAAGGTCATCCAGCCAGCTTTCATTACCTAAGGCGGGACTAGAACTCACCGTCTCCTGGTGATTGGCCCAATGTCACCCATCTAGCTCCATCTCTAAGGCAGGACTAGAACTCACCATCTCCTGGTGATTGGTCCAATGTCACCCATCTAGCTTCTTGTCTAAGGCGGGACTAGAACTCACCATCTCCTGGTGATTGGCTGATTGGCCCAATGTTACCCATCTAGCTTCATGTCTAAGGCGGGACTAGAACTCACCATCTCCTGGTGATTGGCTCAATGTCATCCATCTAGCTTCATGTCTAAAGCAGACTAGAACTCATCATCTCCTGGTGACTGGCCCAATGTCACCCATCTAGCTTCCTATCTAAGATGGGACTAGAACTCACCATCTCCTGGTGTTTGGCCCAATGTCACTCATCTAGCTTCATGTCTAAGGCGGGACTAGAACTCACCATCTCCTGGTGATTGGCTCAGTGTCATCCATCTATCCTCATGTCTAAGGCGGGACTAGAACTCACCGTCTCCTGGTGATTGGCCTAATGTCACCCATCTAGCTTCCTATCTAAGGCGGGACTAGAACTCACCGTCTCCTGGTGATCGGCCTAATGTCACCTATCTAGCTTCCTATCTAAGGCGGGACTAGAACTCACCGTCTCCTGGTTGATTGGCCCAATGTCATCCATCTATCCTCATGTCTACGGCGGGACTAGAACTCACCGTCTCCTGGTGATTGGCCAATGTCACCTATCTAGCTTCCTATCTAAGGCGGACTGGAACTCACCGTCTCCTGGTGATTGGCCTAATGTCATCCATCTATCCTCATGTCTACGGCGGGACTAGAACTCACCGTCTCCTGGTGATTGGCCCAATGTCACCCATCTAGCTTCAGAAAGGAGAGGAGAGGGGAGGAGAAGGGGAGGGAGAGGGGGAGGAGAAGGGAGGGAGAGGAGGGGGAAGGGAAGAAAAGGAAAAGGGGAGGGGAGGGAGAGGAGAGGAGAGGAAAGGGAGAGGAGGAAAGGAGAGGAGAGGAGAGAAGGAAAGGAAAGGAAAGGAAAGGAAAGGAAAGGAAAGGAAAGGAAAGGAAAGGAAAGGAAAGGAAAGGAAAGGAAAGGAAAGGACATTTTCTTTCTATTTCTCTCTCCCTCCCTCTTTCTCTGTCTCTCTCTCCTGCAAACCTGCTGGCAATCTCAACTTCTGTCTTGATTGTCAGTGAAGGTCATCGTCTACTCTAGATGGCTTTGTTACAAGAGTGAATGCCTGCCTCTGATTGGACCTTTCTGGGGGTTCTTCTTTGTTTCTTTTTTTATATTTCTGTCTGCTGCAATTACTTTGATGGTCCTTCTCTGCTGCAGGGATCTTGAACAATCAGAGATCTGGCCATCCAGCCCAGTGCTCTGATTCTATTAATGGACAGGTCGTAAGCCTCTGAGAAAGAACGGCGTCTGCTAGGAATACAAAACGAAGCCTCCCTGCGTCCTATGGCTTATTCCTACCTTTCTGATTTTCACTTTTCAAACCTTTTAGCCACTGAGTAAAGCCAGCAATTAGGGATCACAATTTCTCCCTGGAATCAGACTTTGCCATTTCCAACACAATAGTCCTGATTATACCTCTGGCTCCTTTCTAAATCATAACAATTTTATTTTTTATTTTTGCCTTTTATTAAAGTCTCAATTCTTAGCTAATTCCGCTCAAGGGAAGTAATTTGAAAATTGCTATAATATCCTACCCTTTTTAACTATTGTTTCAAAGAAAATTATCCAGGTAGTCCTCGCCCTACGACCACAACGGAGCCCAAAGTTTCCTGTTGCTAAGTGAGCCAGGTGGGTAGGTGAATTTTGCCCCATTTTATGACCTTTTTTTTTGGCCACGGTTTTGAAGCGATTCACTGCGGTTGTTAAGTTAGTAACACGGTTGTTAAGTGAATCTGGCCTCCCCATTGATTTTGCTTGTCTGAAGGTCACAAAATGGGAGCACGTGGCCCCTGCAACTGTCATAAAGATGAATCAGTTACTAAGCATCCGAATTTTGATCACGTGACCATGGGGAGGCTGCAACGGTCGCAGGTGTGAAAAACGGTCAAAAGTCACTCTTTCAGTGGCGTGGTAACTTTGAACGGTCACTAAATGAATGGTTGTAAGTCGAGGACTACCTGTAATGTAAGAATTCCCTTGTCTTGCTTTCTTTTTCTGCCTTGTGGGTTTTTAAGCCCCTTCCATCTCTACCTGCCCTTTAACCAGTGGTGGGATTCAGCCGGTTCAGGAAAACCGGTAGTTAAATTGCTGGCTGGCCCTGCCCCTTCCCCTGCCCCTTCCAGGAGTCCCCACGTGCCCAATTATGGCTCCCAGGTAAGTGCAGGGAGGCCTACTAGGCACAAAATGGGGTGCGGTGTGCCCCCCACACACACACGGCCCATTTTTGCTCTCAGGAGGCTTCAGGGAGGCCTACTAGGCCCAAAATGGTTAGGACCTGGGTACCTACGAGACCATCTTTTGCCACCAATAGCCTCCCACCGACCAGTTCGTTCTCACAGGGAGGGACTACTCTACCATCAGTCAAATGATGCAGACTGGCGACTCCCAGGGGGAGGGCCTTCTCTGTGGGGGCTCCAACCCTTTGGAATGAACTGCCCCCGGAGATACAAAATATCCCTGATCTCCGTGCTTTCCGCCGTGCCCTCAAGACCCTGATGTTCCAACAGGCGGGGCTAAACATATGAACATGTGAATGAATTTTTTAAATGTTATCTAATTCTGGGTTTTATTTAATTGACCAAACTAAGTAATAATTTTAATTAGCAATTTTATGATGTTTGTGTGTCTATATTTTTCTTGACTGTACACCGCCTTGAGTCCTGCGGGAGAAAGGCGGTATAGAAATATAATAAATAATTAAAATAAAATAAAAAATGGGGCACGAGGGGCGATGCCCCCCCATGGCCCATTTTTGCTCCCAGAGGGGGTGCAGGAGGCCGAGTGCTGCCTGTCACACACCCCTGGCCACGCCCACTATGGCTACGCCCACCCAGCCGGTCATTAGGGCAGAGAACCGGTTGTTAAATTATTTGAATCCCACCACTGCCTTTAACCAAATTCACAATTTTAAGATTCTTGGGGCATCTTATTCGATCTTTTGGGTTATTCCAATCTAAAGTGGAAAAAATATACAGACGGTGAGCAAGCGAGGGGGGCTAGAAAATAAAACTCTCCGCAGCTGATAAATTTCCGCGTAAAAGATTTCATTTTATTATCATCTCAGTGAAAAAAAAAAAACAACCTCCGGGCTCACGCTTTTGAAAAGTGCCTTCCGAAGCAAAGAGCATCCTCCGATTTAGCATAAAAGGGGTTGAGCAGCTCTACAAATGACCCGTGTCATCCAAAATTGTGCTGCTTAATGCTGCCAATTATTAAATAAATGATACTAAACGTTCTTTGGCGGGAGACGGATTGCACCCCGAAGTGCAAGCAGGCCAAATTAAGAAGATTTATGTCCCTCACCTGCAAGCCTCAATCTCCTAAGTAAGAGATGCCTGGATTCTTGTTTTATCCACTTTAGGGCGACAAATTGAAATCCATATATCAGTTCTGTCAACCTGATAGGGATGAAAAAGGATGGTTCTGCGCTAGAACTAGTCTTAACTGTGCAGGCAGACAGGCAGCCTTTCGATGCTAATTCAGAAGATCGCAAGTTTTCAGATGAAATAAATGGGCTTTTACTCAGTTGCTAACCTGTGGGCAGGTTAGAGTAGGAAGTCATTAGCTGTGTGGGCCCCATGAAGGGAGAGTAATTCTATTTTCTTGCCTGAGAATCAGACAAACAAGAAAATTGGATTTGGGATGATTCAACCTTACCGGAAAACAGCAGAATATTTGGAGTTGCATGAAACCACTGTCTCATCCTTGCAGGCAAAATCGGCATTCTACAAATATATTTAAATATATTTTTAGTTTTTAATTGTTATTAATTGTTTAGTTTTAATCTGTTAATGGGTTTTAATTCGCATTGTTTTAATTCGGGCCAAAGTGCATAATTCTTTTAATTAATTTTAAATTTTGTATTGTTATGTATTTTAGTTCTGGCTGCGCACCGCCCTGAGTCCACTAGGAGAAGGGCGGGATATAAATTGAATAAATAAATAAATAAAAAATAAAAAAGATAGAGACAGACAGACATGGATTTTCTTTCAAAAGAGAGTATTTCTCCCGTTTTGTTTTTGTTATTGCTGTTGTTGATGATGATGAAAAAGTTATTTATTTATTTATTTATTTATTTATTTATTTATTTATTTATTTATTTATTTATTTATTTATTGGTTCGATTTATATGCCACCCTTCTCCGGAGACTCAGGGCGGCTTACAATGCGTTAAACAATAGCCTTCATATTTTTGTATAAACCTGCTTAGTAGGGCTTTCGGCCCCCCACCAAAGCGGTGTTCTTTTTTCTACAAAGTCAGCTTATTGCCCCCACAATCCGGGTCCTCATTTCACCTACCTCGAAAAGATGGAAGGCTGAGTCAACCTATAGCCTGGTGAGATTTGAACTCGCAGTAATTGCAGGCAGCTGGCAGCTAAGTGCTACTTAACAGCACTTTAGTCCGCTGCGCCACCAAGGCTCCTTTATTACTCCAACTAAATCAAACTTTGATACGGGAAAAGGCACAGGAGCCATCTGATTGATTTAAGTCCATCTAAACCAGGGGTGAAATCTACTTACCTTCTCTACCGGTTCGGAAGTGCATGCACCACATGCATGCATCATGTGTGCATGCCAACACTTTGCGCATGTGCAAACCCTTCTGCACATGCACAGAGGGTAGAAAACAGGTTAAAACCAGGAAGTAACAATGACCGGGTGGCTGGGCAGACCCTCAAGCCGCCATCGCTACCGGTTCTCCGAACCACCGGCTGTCATTGCTACCGGCTCGGCCGAACTGGTCCGAACCAGGAGCATTTCACCCCTGATCTAAACCCGTGATGGCTGATCTGTCCCTGTCCACACACACACACAAACACAGCCAGCCGAGGGTTAAGGAAACACTTTGGCACACACCCAGGTCTTTATCTCCAACTTGGCAGCGATATACACACCGTCTGCCAAGTGCATTTATTTCCACAAAACAGAAAGATAAGATACTTAGCGTACAAAAGTCAAATCAGAATAATATTCCTCTCAGCAGTTTCCGGACGAGGCTTTAGTGACTATCCAAGATTTACTTTTGTTCGTCACAGGGATCGCTGGCCACCACCCTCTATTATATAGTCTCTGGGGTGTGGTCCAGTGACTCAGTTCTAATCCCTGGCACGCCTCCTGAACTGCTGCAAACGTTTATCACGCCTTCGGAGGCGTGCATCCAGGAATGATGTCTCTCCCTCGCTCTCATCCGAGCCACCTGTCTCCCTGCTAATCTCCTCTCCCTCGGCCGGCACCTGAGACAGTGCCAGAGGGGAGGGGCCTGGAGAGGGAGGCCTGGCTGACTCCTCTTCCTCATGCTCGGAGCTTTCTTCCTCTGATGGGACAGGCTCAGAGGGCGGGGCCAGAACAATGGCGAACCTATGGCATGTGTGCCCGAGGTGGCACGCAGAGCCATCTTTCCAGGCACACAAGCTGTCACTCAACTCACCTGCAGCTGCACATTCACATCCGCCCCAGCTGGTGTTCAGGCCTCCAGTGCGTATGTGCAGCCGTTTGTGCATGCGTACGAGAGTATTTGCATGCAGCATGCAAATGCGCATGTGTAGATGGTGTGATTGCACATGCAGCGAACGGGGGAGCCATGCAAAAGCTGTGTGCATGCGCAGATGGGGCAGTTGTGCATGCAGCGCGCGGGGAGGATCCACAAAGCAGCTAAAGAAGGATTGCTTCTATGAACTGGGTTTATTGCTGGGTCGCTTCTGACTAGCAAGTTTCTTTTTTTTTTTTTTTGAAAAAGTTTTACAAATACATTTTCTCCCCAATTCCTCCCCCTAACCCTCCCTGACCCCCCCAACCCTCCCTAGCCCCCCCTAGCCCACCCCTCCCCCCCGGACTTCCACAAAATATAATCCAAATCAAAAACCCCTTTTTATAAAACTTGAACCCCTCCACCCCCTGTATATTTTTCACATCTTCACAAAATTCAATTATTCTATCCCTATATAATACGTTCAGTTAAAAGCTATCTGATATTTCCTAGTTTGATATTTATTCTGCACATAATCTATCCACTTTTTCCACTCCCATACATAAATCTCTTGTGAGCGATCTTTTAAATATGCTGAAATCTTCGCCATCTCTGCAAAACTAGCCATCTTCAAAGTCCATTCTTCAAAGTAGGCATAGCTTCATTTTTCCAATATTGACCTATCAGTAATCTCGCTGCTGTTATCATATACAGTATCAACTTTACTTCACCCAATGTAAAACCCTTAACTATACCCAATAAAAACAATTGTGGAGAAAACTGAATTTTTTTCTTCAAAACATTCTGCATGACCCACCAAATTTTTATCCAAAAAGCCTTCACTTTCTTACAAGTCCACCACATATGATAATATGTGGCATCTAGGCAATCACATCTCCAACATTTTGGTTGAACATTAGGATATATACACGATAATTTCTTACGATCTAAATGCCACCTATAAAACATTTTATAAAAATTTTCCCTCAGATTCTGCGACTGTGTAAATTTAACTAGCAATTTTCTTTAGTCGGCTCCATTGATTTTCCATTGGGTGAAGGTCTGGGCTATTCCCAGGCCATTCCAGCAGTGGAATAGGATTATCTCGAAACTCCCAAAAAAAAGTGATGCTATTAGTCATCAAACCTCACAAATACACTTTTTCCAAAAAGTTTCCACAATTTTGGCCACTACTGCTAGATTTCAGCACCACGGATAGTTCCATATTTAACATGGGGAAAGCCTTGAAGGTTGGCTTTACAGGAATTCCAACAGCTTGTGTTACAACAGAATTATACAGTATTACAGAAGCCCACATTCATCCCTACATATTAAATATGCATTTATAATGCAAATATATAATATTGAATTACTTTATATACCTCATGACAGATAGGTTCAATTTGATGGTCTCTTCTCCATTTTTCATGGCTCTTAGTCCTGAGGATTTAAGAGATTAGACAACCATAGATTTATTTTTTTTCAGTGCAACCATTGGTGTTGATAGTCCTCTGCAAAAAGTGCTGAAAAGTTCCCTCTCTTTTTAGCTTAGCCTTTTTGGCTTATCACAACAGTTGTTTCTTTTGATAATTTCACATAGGCCAATATATTTTTACCTATTCATAGCATTTTACTGCCCTGTAATAATGAAAGATTCTTTGGGATTCAGAAGTAAAAAAAAAAAAAAAAACAACTAATATGTAACTGGTTTTTCTGTTTCAAAATACTATTTTTGGAACCTGATGCTCTCTAGGTATGTTGCATTTCATAATTCCAAGATATCAGACAGGAAAAGTGCATATATTGGTAGCTATATGGAATTTTGTCATTAAATTTCACCATTTTAAACAGGCATCACAAATCATTGGCAGATATTAGTTAAAATGAGTACATAGAACTGGGGAAAAACTTTGCTTAGTTCCAGCCAAAGATTTGCATTACATCTAGAGCAGGGATGAAATCACATGTGCATGCCAACTCTCTCCGCATGTGCAAACCCTTCTGTGCATACGCAGAGGGTAAAAAACAGATTACTTCCTGGTTAACCAGGAAGTAACCTGTTTAAAAAACAGCTTACTTCCTGGTTAAAACCATTACTTCCTGGTTAAAACCAGGAAGTAATGACGACCAGCGGGTGGGCAGAGCCTCAAGCCGCCATCGCTACCGATTCTCCGAACCAGTCCGAACTGGGATCATTTCAACCCTGATCTAGATCCTAATTTCTGTTTAATTTAAGAAACAAAGGTCCTAGATTGTGTGAGAAATCATGGCAATTTGAAAAGACTTCCTGAATTATGATATGCTGGAGAATTGTGGGAGTTGAAGTCCACAAGTCTTAAAGCTGCCAAGTTTGAAGACCTCTGCCTTAGACGGGATACTTTCCACTTCAAACATTATTTTACCGTACCGCTGCAAACAGTCGTCCCGCAACACTTGCTGTGCTGACACCAGGGGTGGGTTCAGGTGGATTCTACTTACCTTTACTACCGGTTCGCGTGCATGCACACTCTTCTGCACATGTGCAGATCACTTACGATGATGTCCGGGTCAGTGGGCGGAGCCTCCCACCAGTTTTACTGCTGGTTCTTGCGAACCGGTCCAAACCAGGAACAACCCACCAATGGCTGACACCCATTTTGCAGCCATTGATTTCATTAGGCTGAAGAGATGGGAGTCTTATTTGACTGCTCTTAATGAGGCATAAGATTGCTATGGGCCGCAAATGATGATGAATGTCATGTAACTATTCGTAACAATTTGCTCCAGCTGAAAAGGCATGGAAGATTTATGCTATGACAACAAAAATGAAGCCCTTTTTCTCTGTCGCCCTCTTGCACACTTGTGTGTGTTCTTTCACTCACACAAACGAACACGCCAGGAGATCTCCTAGCCCCTTCCCAGCGTACTTGATTTCCTTAATTTATTCAGACTGGAAGAATTGATCAGAAAAATCCATCTCCATTCTAATGTATATCGCCCACTAACTCACCTATTTATTTGTTAATGCTAATGTATTTATTGTCTTATGGGTTTAATCTTTTATAATATTGTTTATCAGATTGTAAACCACTCAGAGTCACATGATAGTGAGATGGGGAAGGAAGGAAGGAAGGAAGGGAAAGAGAGAGAAGGAGAGAGAGAGAAGGAAGGAAGGATGGAAGAAAGGAAGAAAGAAAGAAAGAAAGAAGAGGGAGGGAAGGAGGAAGGAAGGAAGGAAGGAAAGAAGGAAGGAAGGAAGGAAGGAAGAAAGGAAGGAAGAAAGAAAGAAGAGGGAGGGAAGGAGAAAGGAAGGAAGGAAGAAAGAAGGAAGGAAAGAAAGAAGAGGGAAGGAAGGAAGGAAGGAGAGTGAAAGGGATAGGAGAGGGAAAGAAAGAAAGAAGAAAGAAAGAAAGAAAGAAAGAAAGAAAGAAAGAAAGAAAGAAAGAAAGAAAGAAAGCTCTTCTTAATATGTAACTACAATAGTCCTCATCTTACAACCATTTGTTTACTGACCAATCAAAGTCGTAATGGCACTGAAAAAGTGATTTATAATTGATTTTCCCTCTTAACAACCATTGCAGCATCCCCACGAGCACATGATTAAAATTTGAATGCTTGGCAACTGGCATGTATCTTTACACTGTCTTGGGAGTCCTGTGATCCCTGTTTCTGACCTTCCCAGCCAGCAAAGTTTCAACAAGCAAAGTGAATGGGGGAAGCCAGATTCGCTTAATGACTGCGCGATATATTTAACGACTGTAGCGATTTACTTAACAAGTATGGCAAAAATGGGGCAAAACTCCCTTCACAAGTGCCTTGCTTAGCAATGGAAATTTGGGGCTCAGTCAATCAGAACAGAGCTGGAAGGGACCTGGGGGGGGGTGTCTTCTAGTCCAGTCCCCTGCTCAAGGAGTTGTAAGTCAAGGACGAGCTGTACTTGAATCTTACGTTCATCTCCAGATGTTCCCCTCTGATGATTGTCCTAAAGGTGTTTTTTTTCAAGAGGCAATTGGACTTTCTGGTTTTTCTTTGAAGACTTCTCATCCAAGAAGCTTCTTCAGCTCTGAGTGGATGGTGGGGAATGGAAGGATTTATACTCCTTGCAGACAGCTGGTCATTTGTATCCTTTTTTTTTTTTTTAATTTGATTTATATGCCGCCCTTCTCCGGAGACTCAGGGCGGCTTACAATGTGTTAAGCAATAGCCTTCATACTTTTGTATATTTATACAAAGTCAGCTTATTGCCCCCACAAACTGGGTCCTCAATTTACCTACCTTAGAAAGGATGGAAGGCTGAGTCAACCTTGAGCCTTGGAGAGATTCGAACCAGCAGTAAATTGCAGGCAGCTGTGTTAATAACAGGGTGCTTTAAACCACTGTAGTACCAAGGCTCTTTTAGAGGGTCGTTGAGGTCACTTGGAGGCTTATCTGTGTCCTCAGGGTCACCGCACCCATTTGCACTACTAAGGTGACCCTGAGGACAGAGACAAACCTCCAAGTGGTCTCAACGACCCTCTAAAAGGATGCAAATGACCAGCTGTCTGCAAGGAGTATAAATCCTTCCATTCCCCACCATCCACTTAGAGCTGAAGAAGCTTCTTGGATGAGAAGTGAAACACCTTCAAAGAAAAAACCAGAAAATCCAGTTGCCTCTTGAAAAAGCACCTGTAGGACAACCATGACTTGGATGACTGAGAATCTCCATAGATACCTCTGATGATTGCCCAGTGCTGTCCTGGTTGGGTTTAACCAAGCCATCCTTTGTGTGTTTTCTTCTCACAGAGCCATGTTTGACTACGACAAAAGCAAGGACAGTGGCCTCCCCAGCCAAGGACTCAGCTTCAAGTATGGAGATATTCTCCACGTTATCAACGCCTCCGATGACGAGTGGTGGCAAGCAAGGAGGGTCATGCTGGAAGGCGACAGTGAAGAGATGGGAGTTATACCTAGCAAAAGAAGGTATGTTGTGTCCTCTTCTCCCTCTTTCTTTCTTCCTTCCTTCCTTTCTTTTTTGCAAACCTTATTTCAAGTCTCTGTTGCAAGATCACACTTTGAGATATACAAAAATGTATAAAAGGAAAAACACAGAGGGAGAGACACAAAGCTGTTTCACTTTTAATAATGGCCGTACTGTCCATAACATGATATTGACAATGGGGCAGTATGAATTCATGAACAACATATTATCTTTAAGCTTAGGGATGTGGTGGCGCAGTGGCTTAATGATGCTGGAATTGCTGGCTAGAAATGATCTGCACTCTGGCGATTCGAGCCTGGCGCCGTGAGACAGAGTGAGCTCCTGTCGCTCAATCCCCAGCTCCTGCCCACCCAGCAGTTCAAAAGCATGAAACAATGCAAGTAGATAAATGGGTACCACTTTGGTGGGAAAAACTGAGCTGCGTTCGTGTGTGCGGAGAGCATAAGCTGATGCTGGACCTGGCCGGACACAAGGCATTGCAACATAAAGCGAGACAAGGCAAGACTGACAGAGGAGCCCAGAGCCTGCAATCCGAGCACCGCTAGTCAGATGGTGTAAGGGAGCTCTTCCCCTGCAGTGCACCAAGGATAGGCACGCAAATGCCAAACCGAATGAACTATCAATTTAGGCTATTGTATCTACATTTCCCTGACAATGCATGCCATACACTAAATAATAAATAAATAAATAAATTTATATATTTAGGGAGGGAAGGAAGGAAGGAAGGAAGAGAGGAAGGAAGGAAGGAAGGAAGGAAGGAAGGAAGGAAGGAAGGAAGGAAGGAAGGAAGGGAGAGAGAGAGAGAGAGAGAGAGAGAAGGAAGGAAAAAGAAAGGAAGGAAGGAAGGGCAAGAAGAAAGGAAGAAAGGAGAAGGAGAAGGAAGGAAGGCAAGAAGAAAAGAAAGAGAAAAAAGAAGGAAGGAAGATAAGAAGAAAGAGAGAGAGAGAAGGAAGGAAAAAGAAAGGAAGGAAGGCAAGAAGAAAGGAAGAAAGAAAGGAAGGAAGGAAGGTAAGAAGAAAGAGAGAGAGAGAGAAGGAAGGAAAAAAAAGAAAAGGAAGGAGGAAGGAAGGCAAGAAGAAACGAAGAAAGAGAAAAGAAGGAAAAAGAAAGGAAGGAAGGAAGGAGAAGGAAGGGAAGGAAAAAGGAAAGAAAGAAGGAAGGAAGGACAAGGAAGAAAGGAAGGAAGAAGTATTAAGGGAAGGAGGGAGGAAGGAAAGAAGGAAGGAAGGATACAAGAGTACCTAACGTCGCTGACCAGGGGGGTTAATTTATTCCCAAATATCCCTGGCATAGCAAATGGAACTAAAATCCAGAAAAGCCAATTAATTCACTCCGTACCCTATCCTGCCCTCACAATCCAGGAGTTTAACCCTATTCAAGCAATAGGCTAAATCATAAATTGTGGTTTACGGAACACAACAACCTAAGCCACAAACAGGCAAGCAAGTCTCGTTACGGTGTGATGATCCCAACCCGAAGCAGGTTTTCTACTTAAAAGCAGAAACGAATCGTAAAAACCGAGTCACGCGGCGAGGTGAGAGAGAGAGAAAGAAAAGCTAACTTAATATTAGCGCGTAATAATCATCATTAAAAGACCGAATTTAGCTTTGACCTAATTATCTTTGTTCCCCAATATGCCACGTTCCCTTTCTCCGTTTAGGACTTTCCAATTTTCCTTCCCTTTCGACGTCTTTCCCCTTGCGTCCTTTTTTCTTCCCCCCCATACGGAACTTCACCTTCGAAATTTAAAATGGAGAGTTTTGAAAGGTTCACAGATCAACCACTCTGAATATGAAAGCTGCATTTCTATGTCTACATGCGGCTTTCTCAGAGTGTGGGGGAGGGGAGAGAAAGATTTATTCCAAAGTTCGTCTGTAACTATAGTAACACGAGCTTGGTGTGCTTGCAGCTGGCAACGTTAAAAACGGGCCGTTTTGAAAAAAACAGAAGTATATATTTTATTTCTTCTTGAAGATAATGTTCTCCGAGTCGTTTTGTTCCACAATAATTAACTCGTGTAGTTTTCACACTTCTTCCCGTAGTCAAAAATAACTCCTCCTTATGTAACCTTGGGAAAACTGGGTTTCTCCTCCTGAAGTATATCGATCTATCTCTGCCGCCTGGTGAATCTGTTACGGGATTATTGTTACAGGGGTAGGTCTAAAACAGGGGGTGTCAAATCCAAGGGCCGGGGACCGGATCCCGCCTGCGGGGTGCTTAGATCTGGCCCGCCCTGGAAACAGTGAAGGACCAGCCCGCGGTGCCTCTGCCAGTGAAAATGGCGCTCGGGAGGGCCGTCACAGCCGAAAACAGAACTTGGGAGCCCGTTTTCACTAGCAGAGCACAGGCGCCGCCGACACAAGTGACGTCAAGCTGGCCATGCCCACCCTGGCCACACCCATCCCGGCCCCCTGATGCGGCCGTCAATGAAACTGAGTTTGACACCCCTGATCTAATCACTAATCACATTTTTAATCACTTGTGAGATATCTCCTACCTATTTTCAACCCTAGATGTGTCAGCGGCCATCCTTATGTCTTGCTTGTGTTTTGCTACCCTGTGGTGGCAGTCTGCCATGAATTCTGGGGAGGGTGGATGAGAAAGAGGAATACTTGGGGGGGAAAGCGAAAGTAACCGCTGTATCTTCCCCGAGATGCTGCTTCAAGGTCATCCGGCTGGGAGAAGAAGGCAGCTGCGTACCAATCTATGCTCGGAGTGATCGTTCTGAAAATATTTTGCTTGAACCTGATTGGTCATGGGGGGCTGGGGGTGGGGGTGTCAGCAATGGGAGGCAGTTAAGGGAGGAAAAAGTTGAACTTGGGGATTTTGGCGCGGGATTCTCAGTTCTAGCTATGCGCTATTGCAATGCACTTGACTCCTAATAAAAGTATATCTTTTGCAAGAAATGGAGAAAGAGGTTTAAGTGTTGGCCAGTCTGGCAAGCTGTATGTGCTTCCCAGCCATGCATTATGTCGGACCACTGGTTGCTTAATTCTTTTATCTTTATCTTTTATTTTTATATATATATTTATATTTTGTAAAATTTATTTCAAAAGTTAAAATGCAAAATCCAAAAAAAAGGGGGGGAAGAAAACAAAAGAGAGCAAAATAAAGACAAAGCAAAAAAGTAAAAATAAAAAAGTGCATATAAAACAAAATATCAAATATACACATAAAATGCCCCTCCTTGCTTGAATACGGGTAGTCCTCAACTTACAACAGTTCGTTTAGTGACCGTTTGAAGTTACAACGGCACTGAAAAAAAGCGACATGTCCCTTTTTCACACTTATGACCATTGCAGCATAGTCGTGGTCATGTGATCAAAATTCAGATGCTTGACAACTGGTTCATACTTATGACCATTGCTGTGTCCTGGGGGTCATGTGATCCGTTTTTGTGACTTTCTGATAAACAAAGTCAATGGGGACGTCAGATTCACCTAACAACCGAGTTACTAACTTATCAATTGCAGCAGTGGTGAAATTCAATTTTTTTTACTACAGGTTCTGTGGGCATGGCTTGGTGGGCGTGGCAGGTGAAGGATACTGCAAAATCTCCATTCCCATCCCACTGTGTGGCCAGCCAGAGGTGGAATTTGCCGGTTCTCTGAACTACTCAAAATTTCCACTACTGGTTCTTCAGAACCTGCTGAATTTCACCCCTGAACTGCAGTGATTCACTTAACAACTGGGGCCGGAAAGGTCATAAAATGGGGCAAAACTCACTTAACAAATGTCTCACTTAACAACAAATATTTTGGGCTCAATTGTGGTCATAAGTCGAGGACCACCTGTATAGCTACGATGATAATAATGGATTTCATACATATTTCCATTTTCCTTCCTTCCTCTCTTTTTTTCCCTTTCTCTCCAGGGTGGAAAGGAAAGAAAAAGCACGTTTAAAAACAGTGAAATTTAATTCCAAGCCTGGTGTGATCGATGCCAAAGGGGTATGTAGACATGAACCTAACTGTTTGTTCCGTCAACTCTTCTAATTACAGGTATTTTAAAATAGTCCAGGAAAGAAAAATGAGAATGTATCATACACTCAAGAAATATGAGAAAGAAAGAAAAAAATGTTTTATTAAGAGTGAAAGCAAAGGAAGGGTGTTTGGATTGTTTTTAATAAGAAAGTGATATTGTAAACTAATTAAGCATTACTAGCAAATCATGCCACTTGTCCTCAATACCTCAGTTGCTATTGCAGGTTCTCCCACACACATATACACAGGTTGCAACACACATTCAAGTTTTAATAAATAAGATACGCACTTTTGAGACACGAATCGGAACAGTCAATTCAACCGACCAGCAGCCCAAATCATCCATCCATTCACTTTTCCAAAATCAGCTCAGAAAGGATGAAATTCACTGAGGTTTTGGCTTTGTGTGTTTGTGTGTCACACAAAATAACAGTGGGTCAGCTGCATCTGGACAGAAAATGTGTGCATGGTCAACCTGGTTACAACATCTGGCATCGTTAGGGATTATTCACCTAGATCAAAATGGTTTCTTACCAAAAAGACAAATAAAGCACAATTTAAGGTTCATTTTAGACACATTAGAATATTATGAAACACATCCAGGAAAACAAATGGCGCTAATCTTCTTAGACGCCCAGAAGGCTTTTGATAATGTAAGTTGGCAATTTATGATACATCAACTAAACTTTATGGACTTTGGGGAAGAATTCATAGATGTAATTAAGACAATATATCATAAACAAACAACTAAAGTAATTGTAAATGGGGACTATACAGAGAACTTTAATATAAAGAAAAGAGCAAGACAAGGATGCTCGCTATCACCGTTATTATTTATATTGACTTTGGAAGTCTTGAAAAGGAATATCAGACAAAATCCAGAAATTATAGGGATTAGGGGAAGGCTGAAAAAGAAATGGCGAGACATCTAAACAGATATTCCTCGATTTATGACGCTTAACAATGCTTAACAACCATTTGAAGTTGCTCTAATTAGTTTTCCCCCACAGTCACATGACTGAACTTTTGGTGTTCAGCAACCATTTATGCCATTTGCAGAGGTCAGTGGTGATCTGACCGCATTTTATGACACTTTTGCCCAAAGCCGGCATTTATGTTCAGTTTTCAGCAAAACCATGTCCATATTGAACCATTGGTTCACTTAAAAATGGTGGCGACTGCTTTATGACCGTCATATTTGCTTAATGATCACTGCAAAAAAAAAAAGAGTTCGTAAGATCAGGTTGGTCATGTAACCGATCCATTTTACGACTCTCATGACTTAAGACCTTGGACAAGTGTCTATTTTAGTTGAAGGTATGTAAGGAGCCAGAGTTACTTGTGAACTGAGAACGTTTCTGGAGATTTTCAGTCCTGCAGGTCATAGTTGTCCCAAAGGTGACTTTTTCAAAAGGCAACTGGATTTTGCTTTTCCTTGAAGATGTTTCATTTCATTTCACAAGAAGCTTCCTCTGTGCTGAACTGAGTTCTAATTCCACTTTAGCCATGAAAGCCAGGTGGGTGACTTTGGGCCAATCCCCAGGAGACAGTGCGTTCTAGTCCCGCCTTAGCCATGAAAAATGGCTGGGTGACTTTGGGCCAATCCTGAGGACACAATGAGTTCTAGTCCCGCCTTAGACATGAAAGCTGGCTGGGTGACTTTGGGCCAATCCCCAGCAGACAGTGAGTTCTAGTCCCGCCTTAGCCATGAAAGGCAGCTGGGTGACTTTGGGCCAATCACCAGCAGACGGTGAGTGTTAGTCCTGCCTTATGCATGAAAGCCAGCTGAGTGACTTTGGATCAGTCATTTCTCTTTCAGCCCAACCCACCTGACAAGGTTGTTGTTGTGTGGTAAATAGGAGGAGGTATTTCCACACTCATTTGCACTACTCCGGTGACCCTGAGGGCACAGAGAAACCTCCAAGTAGCCTCAACGAGTGTCTAAAAGGGATGCAAATGACCAAGCTGTCTGCAAGGAATATAAATCCTTCCATTCCCCACCATTCAGTCAGAACTGAAGAAGCTTCTGGGATGAGAAGCAAAAGGTCTTCAAAGAAAAATGAAGTTCCAGTTGCCTTTTGAAAAAGGCACCCCAGCCGATACAAAGAAACCTCCATTCGAGAGTCAATTCTTGTGAAATATATTGCATTTTTTGTTTTAAGTGGTAACGGTCGACTCTGATGTGCCTTTATAAGGAGGACTGATATGCAAATTGCATATCTTGCATTTTGCTAACCTAACCTGGGGAGATGGGGGAAAAAAATAAATAATGATCTGTAGAAAAAGAAATTGAGCTGAAAAGAATGGTTTGGAGATTTAAGTAGCTTTTTGCCCTTTATTTTGACATATCTCCTTGAAGTTACAAAGAGCTTTAAGTCACTCCCTGCCTGCCAATTCTTCTCCAGCATTCAAGGACAGACGGCGTTAGAGGGAGCATATTACTGTTATAAAAGGATTCAAGAAATGCCGCAGAGCATTCTTAAAACCTAACCATAGCTCATGACAATCTCTTTATGACCTCCATAAAAGTTTATTTATTTTTTTATTATTTATTTATTTATTTATTTATTTATTTATTTATTTATTTATTTATTTATTTATTTTTTAAATTGATTTATATGCGCCCTTCTCCGGAGACTCAGGGCGGCTTACAGTGCGTTAAGCAATAGCCTTCATACTTTTGTATATTTTATACAAAGTCAGCTTATTGCCCCCACAACTGGGTCCTCAATTTACCTACCTTAGAAAGGATGGAAGGCTGAGTCAACCTTGAGCCTTGGCGAGATTCGAACCTGCAGTAATTGCAGGCAGCTGGTCTTAATAACCAGCTTAATAACAGGGTGCCTTAGACCACTGTACTACCAAGGCTCTTTATTTTATTTATTTATTTTATTTATTTATTTTGTCAAGTACATATTGGATAATATATATAAGTATAAGCATGAATTGAATACATAAAATGAATACAATTAAAGGGAACATTAGGTTATTGGTTATTAGTTATTATTAGTTATTAGGTTATTAGAACATTAGTTCCATTCGCGTGGGGGTTTTTTTAGCCATCCCAAAAATCAGTATTTATTTTCTGGATGTACATTCCAGAGATCTTGATGAAGTTACCATTCCCAAGCCTACAGTACATCTTTCTGCTTAAGCATCACCTGGTATCCAATATTTAGAACATAGAATAACGGAGTTGCAAGGAAACTCAGAGGCCTTCTAGTCCAACTCCCTACTCGACCAGGGGACTCTGTATCATTTCAGAAAAATTGTTGTCTAATCTCTGAGTGGTGGCTCAGTGGTTAAGGCGCTGAGCTTGTCGATCAAAAGGGTTGGCAGTTCGGCGGTTCGAATCCCTAGTGTCGCGTAACGGGGTGAGCTCCCGTTACTTGTCCCAGCTTCTGCCAACCTAGCAGTTAGAAAGCACGTAAAAAATGCAAGTAGGAAAAATAGGGACCACCTTTGGTGGGAAGGTAACAACGTTCCGTGTGCCTTTGGCGTTTAGTCATGCCGGCCACATGACCACGGAGACGTCTTCGGACAGCACTGGCTCTTTGGCTTTGAAACGGAGATGAACACCGTCCCCTAAAGTCGGGAACGACTAGCACATATGTGCAAGGGGAACCTTTACCTTTACCTTTTAATCTCTTTTTGAAAGCCTCCAGTGATGGAGCACCCACAAATTCTGAAGGCAAGCTATTGAATCAGAATCAGAATAAAGCAGGAAGGGACCTTGGAGGCCTTCTAGTCCAACCCTCTGCTCAAGCAGGAAACTCTATATCATTTGCCCAATCTCTTCTTAAAAACCTCCAGTGTTGGAGCGCTCACAGCTTCTGGAGGCAATTCGTTCCACTGCTTATCATTCTAGACAAGTGGTTGTCCAGTCTTGTCTTAAAAGCCTCCAGTGATGAAGCACCTACAACTTCTGGAGGCAAGCTGTTCCACTGATTAATTGTCCTCAGTGTTAGGAAGCTTCTCCTTAATTCCAGGTTGCTTCTCTCCTGAAGGTAGGAGTATCTACAGGAGGAGGTCAAAAAAAAAAAAAATCTATGACCATGAGATCAAATTAAACCAAATCTTTATTATGGTCAAAACCAGCATAAACCATGAGATTGCAGCTCCACCTGCATGCACTCAAGTCAGAAGCACCAAGGAAGGGTTCAAAGCCAATAACATCACCATTGACCTGGGGACACTCCGTTGAGGGTGCCTTTCATGTCCACAGCAGGAGTGAAGGACAAGAGCTCAACCCCGCCTCACACCAACTTTCGGATCTCGAACACAGGCTTGCTAACGTCCTGCCCAGGGATGGTATTCACTTACCTTCCCTACCGGTTCGCAAATGTGAGCGCACGCACCACCTCCACTGCTACCGGTTCTCCCGAACCGGCCTGAACCAGCAAAATACCACCTCTGGTTCCAACCTCTCATTATTATTATTATTAATTCAACTTATATACCGCCCTTCTCCCTAGGGGGACTCAGGGCGGTGGACAGCCAAACTTAAAACACATATAGTACAAAAGTTAAGAAAAAACTAAAATAAATTAAATCATCGGCATTTCCAATTTAAAATCCCAGATCTGCAAAATCAAACAATCCAATTTAAAACCCAGAATCAATAAAATCGAAAATTTAAAAACCCCATTAAAACCATTTAAGCTAGGCCAGCTTGTTGGAATAAATAAGTCGTATTCCAGGAGGTAGCTCATTCCACAGGTTGGGTGCCCCCACAGAGAAGGCTCTCCCCCTGGGGGCTGCCAGCCGACATTGCTTAGCCGACGGCACCCTGAGGAGGCCCTCTCTGTGCGAGCGTACTGGCCGGTGGAAGGTTATCGGTAGCAGCAGGCGGTCTCGCAGGTATCCCGGCCCTATGCCATGGAGCACTTTAAAGGTGAGAACCAACACCTTGAAGCGCACCCGGAAGACCACTGGGAGCCAGTGCAGCTCGCGCAGGAGAGGTGTTATGTGGGAGCGCCCTGTGGCTCCCATAATCACCCGCGCGGCTGCATTCTGAACCAGTTGGAGCCTCCGGGTGCACCTCAAGGGGAGCCCCATGTAGAGAGCGTTACAGTAGTCCAGGTAAGACGTGACGAGGCCATGCTCCATAGCCCCACCTATTTTCATCCGCACATCATAAATCCCTATCTGAAGTCATAAAGTTGAGAGAGGCAGGCCTAGTGAAATGAGAAAGGGCAGAATCATTTTGGATCCTTGGAGATTTTTTTTTCTCCTCCCCCCCACCCTCCTAAATTTTAGCAGGTGCCCGGTCTTTAGACAAATGACATCTTAAATGCCCTTTTCTGGTCTACAATCAAAGCTGGAGGGGATCATTCTTTCATGCAGCTAACCATACCTCACCGAAGCCAGGGTCTGAGGAGAATTTAATTACCCTTTAATTTTGCAAATCGTTCTTTTTGGCACCTAACGGCAGAAGGGCTATCAATCTTATCCCTTCCGAAGTCCTTTACGGGGTGTGATATTTTGCAAAGACCATTGTGACGAAGCCAACCTTCTGTTCTCCTTGTTGCTTTTAATCTTGAGTTCAGCCTGTGGGAAAAGGTCATCTCTGGACTACAGGCGAAACTTAATGTAATTTTTTTTTTTTTTAAATTTGATTTATATGCCGCCCTTCTCCGGAGACTCAGGGCGGCTTACAATGTGCTCAGCAATAGCCTTCATCCTTTTGTATATATATACAAAGTCAGCTTATTGCCCCCACAACTGGGTCCTCAATATTTAATTTATTTATTTAATTTAAATAACGGTTACGTTGTAGGAAGGAAAGAGGCACGCTGTGGCCTCATTTATCTACGGAGGGCCTGAGAGCTTGATGGAAGACCTGGAGCCTTCGTGACCAAAGAATCACGCATAGCTCTGAAGACCACGATTGAAATTACATTGCTTGAAGAGCAAATTTTCTGTACCCAACAGCCTGTTTTATCTTCTTGAGATGTGATCTTCTCATTTAAAACAAACAAACAAACAAACAAACAAAAAAGGCTTGGAGAATGAACCTTCATCATTTCTGCTGTTTCTTAGCCAGCTTGAAGCCAGAAAATATAATACTGTAGGCCGTTTTTAGCCTACGATGAGGAGAATTTAAGTGTAGATGTAAGCAGTCAGGGGTCGGCTTCAAAAATTTTAGCAAGGGGTTCTCTGCACGGTTGCTGGGTGCGCGTGGCCATGGTGGGCGTGCATAATTGGCATCCTGCACTATGGGGGGGGCTTTTTGCCCTCCCTGGGCTCCAGAGACTTTTCTCGAGTCTCTGGGAGGGCGAAAACGGCTTCCCCAGGCTCCAGAGGCCCTCTGGAGGCCAGACAGGCCTGTTTCCAGCATTCCTGAACTTCTGGTAGACCCGTTTTTTGCCCTCCCCGAGCCTCCACGCACACCCGGCACTTACCTGCATCCAAAATGGGCCACATGGGGACTCCCAGGAGGGGAGGGGGGTCCAGAGAGGAGTGGGATTCGGGGGTTCTCCAAACTGCACAGAATCTTAGCTAGAGGTTCTCCCGAACCCCTGCGAACCCCCAGCAGCCCACCCCTGTAAGCAGTCATCTGACAATCTTTTAAACTAGGGGTCCTCAATCTAGTAATTTGTGGCCCAGTGCTGGGCCATGGACCGTTGGGAAACCAGTCTGCACAAACAGCTCCGTTTTCACTGACAGAGGGTTGCAGAAGGCCGTGGCAGCTGAAAACGGAGCTCGGGAACCTGTTTTCACTGGCAGAGCGCTCAGGCCACCACAGGTGCCCCAGACAGGAGTGACGTCGAGCTGGTTACGCCCACTCTGGCCACACACACCCCAGCCCCCCCCCTCCCCGAGGTCAAACACAACCATGATGCGGTCCTCAATAAAATCAAGTTTGACACCACTGGTATAGGGGCTCCTACTTGAAAACAGGAGTTTGGGCAAGAAGACCTCCAAGATCCCTTCTGTCCCTGTTATTCTGTTATTCTTTGAAGCTGTTGAAGTAACAATTCAACGATAACCTATTTTTAAAAGCTCTTCCTTGTTCTGACTGTTTTCCAGGCTTATTCCGTTCTGCATGACTGCTCGTTACATTAGTTGGCCTCTCCCAGAGTCTTTAGCCAGCCCATGACAGAGTCATGGAGGTGCATCTGATGGTAATTCTTAAAATTACCAACTGGTGTATTATGGACATCCAGTAAACATTCTAGCCTAAGAAACTGTTCTGTCCCCGTCTCACACACGCACACAAACAGGCAGCCGGGGGTTAAATAAATTGGCAGACAACCAATTCTTCCGATAAGAAGCTTGGCAGCAACCTAATAGCTGCTTGCCAAGAACTTTACTCAATAAACAAAATACACACAGTCAAGAATTGTCCAGTTCGTAAAATAAATCCAAGGCCAATAATGTTGTTTCCAAAGATGCAATGTGACTCGATAGTAGTTAGTTTTGTCCGTCACAGAGTCTGAATGGCCACCTCACCCCCTTTTATACCCTGTGGGGTGTGGTCCAGTGACTCAGCTTAATCTCTGGCACGCCTTTTCTTCTGTTGCGTGCGCTTATCTCTGCGACACTGCCGAGGATCCAGCCAAGACTCATTTCCCTCATCACTGTCCACCTGTGGCTGCGTGGACGTGCTTGGCCCCGGCCCTATCTCTTGCCCTTTGGCGGACACCGAAGGCATTGCTGGAGAGGAGGGTCCTGGAGAGGGAGGCCTTGCCAACTCCTCTCCTTCACTCTCGGAGTCCTCTCCTGCTGATGACACAGGCTCAGGTAACGGAGCCACAACAGAAACTAGATCTATCCTTTCCTGCTGATAGGTTAGGCTAACATCAGATTACTGCCATGCACTCTATATCTTTGAAGACTATTTGGAACTACACCTGGTCCAGGATGCAGAATCTGAGGGTGGAGTCAAGAGAGAAATAAGCCTAGAATCATTACGTTCCCACAAACTGTCCAACTCCAACCTCTCTTGAAATCCCTTAACTCTTATCTCGCACTAGCTTAATGCTGACCATTAGTTGACCTGATTCTTGTGTGTGTAAGCATGAGCAATCAATCATCTTAACTAGAACTTGATGAGTAGCTGTGATTCTTTGCATCTATCATTGGGTGAGATCATTGGTTCCTGGAACTATGCCTTTTAGGGCATGTCACAGTTAATTCCCTGTGTCAGCTGTTGTAATTTGCAGAAGGAATAACCCTGAGGAGACAGTCATAATCAAGATAACAGTCCAATTTTTTTTTTTTAAAAAAAAAAAGATATTTGGGTCAGATAAGACCCTCCCTAGTTTTCACAAAGAGAAAGGAAGGGGGAAGTGCATTTAAACTTGTAAGATTCTGTTACTATAGCCTTATTATAAAGGTAGCATTTAACTTGTATGATTTTGCTTTTTAGTTTAGTCTACTTTGAAGGGTTGATAGATGTCTTCATCCTTATATCATAAAAGGCTTCCTTTAGTTTCCTGTATTGATTTTATCCTTAATTATTTTACAAATAACTCAAAGTGGTGAACATGTCAACACAACTTCCTCCTCCTATTTTCTCCGCAACAACCCTGTGAGGTGGCTAGGGTTGAAAGAGAGTGACTGACTCACACCTACAGTGAGACTACTGGTAGGCATGATCCTGCTGATTGGCCCAAAGTCACCCAGCTGTCTTTCATGCCTAAGGCGGGTCTAGAACTCACAGTCTCCTGGTGATTGGCCCAAAGTCACCCAGCTGTCTTTCATGGCTAAGGCGGGACTAGAACTCACAGTCTCCTGGTGACTGGCCCAAAGTTACCCAGCTGTCTTTCATGCCTAAGGCAGGACTAGAACTCAGTCTCCTGATGATTGGCCCAAAGTCACCCAGCTGTCTTTCATGGCTAAGGCAGGACTAGAACTCAGTTCAGAACAAAGGAGGTTTCTTGGATAAGAAGTGAAATGCACTCAAAAGAAGTAGCATACCATAATTCCTCGCATTTATGAATGTCACAGCATTCCCCACAATCATGGGCGCTTGGCAACCAGCATGTATTTACAATGGTTGCATCCTGGAATCATGTGATCGCCATTTATAACCTTCCTGACCTGCTTCTGACAAGCAAAATCAATAGGGGAAACCAGATTTGCTTAACTGCAGTGATTCGCTTAACAACCATGGCAAAAAAAAAAGTCGTAAAATTGGCACGTCGGGATTTGAACTCATGGTCCCCTGTTTTCTAACAATCTGTCAGCGTTCCAGCGCTGACATATGAAAAGAGAGGAGAAGCTTGAATTTTGCCTACTTAATTCCTTTGAAGATTCTGTTTCCTCAGAGATGGGAGGAGGGGAGGGGACATTCCTGTGATCTGACGGAGATGGGATGAGGAGAGTGCTTGGAAGATAGCCAATGAGACACAGAGAATTGGGGATTGGAAAGGGAGGGATTGGGGGGCAAAGGTCAGTGCTGACCGCAAAAGAGCCAGGGACAGATCACTATGCTCAATAAAGAGAAAATTTCCTCAAAGATCGGCAGTTTGGAAATTCATTTATTTTGAGATAGCATCGAAACTTGACACAATCGTCTTAACACACTAGACCAAACGGGCTCCTTCTTCCTTCCTTTACCAAAACAACGCACTTGAGATCAGAGGTGGGCTTCAGATGCTGTAGCTACCGGTTCGCCCAGCACTGGAAATGTGAGCGTGCGCTTTGCTCGCTTCGCTCCCACACGCGCCATCCGTGCTTCACAAGACACAGCAATTCACTCATGCGCACCGTCCACACATGCGTGTGACGTCATAAACACAGCAATATAGAATGGGATTGCACCCGGGCAGGTGGGCAGGGGCGGGCCCATCCGCAGGTCGCCACCCGCAGGTCGCCGCAGGTCGCCACTACCAGTTCGCCCAAACTAGTCCGAACCGGCTGAATCCCACCTCTGCTTGAGATGTACAAAAAATATTAAAGCAGTAGATATCGTGCATCGCCCGCACTGTTAATCTCTGGCGACTTTAATGAAGATAATAATATCAATCCAATTAGACCTGTTGG
This sequence comes from Pantherophis guttatus, assembly GCF_029531705.1. The sequence goes on along the minus strand of NW_026844016.1, from coordinate 521,508 downwards.
CCTCTAGAATTTTTTTTTAAAGAAGGACGGAAGAAAAATAGCAATGAGCCAGCGGTATTAATAGCAGGTATAATTTCATCAAGCAGGAATGAAACCCTGAAATTATCACTTCCAAGCTGCCTATTAAGCCTTTTAATTCGTCGCATTTAATCGTATCGTACTTATCTAATCATTTCCAGTTTCGGCTTCCTTTTTAATAGCCAAACGATTGGGTTTCTGGAACAATATGGCTCTTTGTTATTAGTAGGAGAAAATTGACATTTAAAGGGGAAAAAATGTTCCTTTTGTTCGACTATTGGACAACAAAGTCTAGTTAAGCTAATCATGGTCAGTCGTTAAGTAAATTGCACGGTTGTTAAACAAATCCGGCTTTTCTCCTTGCCTTTGCTTGTCAGAAACCAGACAGGAAGGTTGTAAATCAGGGGTGTCAAACTCAAGGCTGGATCCGGCCTGCAGGGTGCTTAGATCTGGCCTGCAAGGCTGCCCTGGAAACAGTGAAGGACCAGCCTGTGGTGCCTCTGCCAGCGAAAATGGAGCTTGCGAGGGCTGCGGACGGCCTTCCCAAGCTCTGTTTTTGCTGGCAGAGGGTTGCAGGATGCCGTCACAGCTGAAAACTGAGCTCGCAAGGGTCGCAGGCGGCCTTCCCAAGCTCCGTTTTCACTGGCAGAGGGCTGCAGGAGGCCATTGCAGGTGAAAACAGAGCTCGGGAGCCCGTTTTCACTGGCAGAGCGCTCGAGTCACCACAGGTGCCCCTGGCACGAGTGACATTGAGCTGGCCATGCCCACCCTAACCACACCCACCCGGGGCCCCCGAAGTCAAAAACAACCCTGATGTGGCTCTCAATGAAATCTAGTTTGACACCCCTGTTGTAAATAATCAAGTGACTCTGAAGAAATTGCGACCATCATAAATACAATATAATCATAATATGCTGGTTACCAAGCACCCAACTCTGATCGTGTGACTGCGGGGACGCTGTAACTGTCATATGTACAAGGACAGGCCATAAATTGCTTTTTTCAATGGTGTTGACACTTTGAACAGTCGCTAAATCAACGCTTTTAAATTGAGGATTGTAATGGTGATGATTTTGACCTCCCAATCTCACCAAGAACCCTGAAATTCCCCCGTTGTTCCTCCAGCCCAGAACTAACTTTTAGCTAGGTTCTGAGATTAGCCAAGATTAGCAATCCTGGATTAGAATTTACTCTGAATAGATTTACCGGAATCCATACTTCTGCCCCATTTCAAGCCATCCACCAATCTTGTTTGGAATTACCGCAGCTGTCTTGCTCAAGTACTACTCATGTGGGTTGGTAAAAGGGAGATTCCCTCATTTTCTAAATTTAGCAAATTGTTGAAGCACTTAATCAGCAGTACGGAATAATAGAGATGTCAAATATTAGAACGTGTAGGATGCCAAATGGGAAGCTTTTACAAGGAGCGCAGAGGTTGGAATCAAATTCAGTAGAGAGAGGGGTGTCAAACTCAAGGCACGGGGGCCGAATCCAGCCCATGGGGTACTTAAATCTGGTCCACGGGGCTACTCTGGAAACAGTGAAGGACCAGCCTGCGGTGCTTCTGCCAGCGAAATGGACTCCCGGGCTCCGTTTTCGGCTGCCACGGCCTCCTGCAACCCTCTGCGAGCGAAAATGGAGATCGGAAAGGCCGCGTGCAGCACTCCCACCAATGCTGACAAGGGCAAACTGCACTCCCTACTAGCACGGATGATGTTACCTAGTTGGGTAATGAAATGCCTGCAAGAAAGCAACCAATCTCAGAGACCATCACAGTTCTCTAACTCAGTTTGGTGTAGTGAACAGTTCTCACAATTATGACCATTGTAGGACCCCTACGGTCTTTGGGTCATACTTTAGATACTTGGCAACCAACATGTATTTATGATGGTTGCAGCTTTCTGGGATCGTCATTTTGCAAACCTTCCTAGAGAGTGTCGTGGCCTGTCGGCCGCCGGCCCCTCCAGCAGCTGAATCAGATGAGAAGGAGGAGGCGTGGGAGTCAGAGTCAGCATCAAGGCAACCAGAGAGCTTTGAGGTGGAAGAGGGAATGGAGCTGTTAGAGAGAGACAGAGACAGAGGCGGAGCCTGGGCCGGCCATCAGCCCTCAGATGGAGAGTCAGCAGCCCTGGTCTAGATGTGGCTGATGAGGAAGAGGAGGAACAGCTGGGTCCAGTGCCTGACGTGCGGATGTGCAGAAGGCAGAGGAGAGGAGAGCAGAGGAAATCTATGGGCTGATCCTTGGGGTGGAAGAGCCACTGCTGCTAGCGAAGCCCCACCCCTAGCTCTGGGGATAAAAGGCAGGGGGCGGAGATGAATTGATGTGGCAGACAACTATTTATCTCCCTGCCGGATGGACTTGTTAGCCTGCGTTGAGAGAGAAACTTTTTACCGGGGCTGCTGGCGCTCCTAATAAAGGAATCTTTGAGTTCACTTCAGAGGGTTTGTTGTGTTTGGGGAGCTGGGTTAGAACAGAGAGTTTCTGACAAAGTCGATGGGAGGAGCCAAATTTGCTGAATGATCACGTTATTTTAACAGTAGAAATTTGCTTAACAATCATTGGTAGAAAGGTCATAAAACAGGGTGTGGCTTCACCGAACAACTGCCTTGCTTAGCAATGGCAATTTTGAGCTCCGTTGTGGTCGTAAATCGAGGGCTACCTGTATTCATTATCCAGCTACAGGGTGGATAAAAATCAATGATTTTTTTTAAAAAAATCAAAAAAATCAGATTTTTTTTATTTAAATCGGATTCTTTTTATTTAAATCGGATTTTTTTGATTTTTATCGAATTTATTTTAATAAAAACTTTGGGGGTAAAAATCTATTGTAAGATAGTTTTCTATTTAAGATACATAAATAATTTAGTTTATTCAGCATGAAATGGAGCTTAGTTATGTAGCAGGAGGCTGTATATTCTGCAACACTGGGACGATCGGTGAGTCAACAGTGGGTCAAAGGAGTAGCAGAGATGACAGTTGCTCTTTAAAAATTATGATTTAAATCGAGTTGATTTAAATCAAGCCTTTTTACTAGTGATTTAAAACATGATTTAAATTGTGATTTAAATCAACTCGATTTAAATCAAATCCACCCTGTCCAGCTAGGCATTAAAGTCCTCCGGATTCCTTCTTACGTACATATATACGGTATATTAACCACTGGACCATGGAAAGAACTGCAACCTTCTGGTCTCTTGAGTTTGTCCTAGACCCCGTTATCTGCCTCTTTGATGTGCCTCAATTAGCAGACCTTGAAAGCGATGTTCTTCCAGAGTTCACTTCTTATTAGCCTTCAACAACGCCAGGAGAGGCAAAGTGGAAGAGAGTGACAAAGAGCAGCCAAGGGCACATGTCACCTACAATTTCATTGTCCATCCATGTGATGAAGAAATTGGCATTCCTGTCACAGAGTCTGGTGGGCCATGTGTGGTTTTCTGCTCCTGGGTACAAAGGCCTCAGCATCTTTCTGTTTTTTTTTTTTTCTTACTCTACCCCTTCCAACCCTTTCCTGCCTTCTTTTTCTTTTGGACTCGGATCAAGTGCAGCCCCTTTCCTTGTCCTAAAGTCTTTCTCACAATCGTGTTCAGAATCCTTGAATGTGCTCAGCATTTATGCTTGCACAAGTGCATTTATGTCCTCCATAACAGAGGTGGTATTCAGCCGGTTCGTACCAGTTCGGGCGAACCTGTAGCGGAGATCAGAGATCAGAGATCGTGGGTGGGCCTGACCCACCCACCCTGGATCTTTGCTGTCCTATTTAGGTATGGTTTTGAGGCCAGGCACATGCGTGGAAGATGCGCGTGCTAGCAAAGTGCATGCACGGAAGACCGGGCGCATACGCGGAAAGTGCGCGAACCAGTAGCAACAAAATGTGAAACCCGCCGCTGCTCCATAATACCTTTCAGACATGATCAAGTCAGCAGAATTTAGAATCAGAATAGAGCTGGAAGGAACCTTGGAGGTCTTCTCGTCCAGCCTCCAGTGTGGGACACTTAAATCATAGAGGAACCGTTGCTCTATGTTGCAACAGAAGATAGATAGATAGATAGATAGATAGATAGATAGATAGATAGATAGATAGATAGATAGATTGACAGACAGATAGCATTAGCACTTATCTACCACTTCACAGTGCTTTACAGCCCTCTTTAAGCGGTTTACATTGCCCCCAACAATCTGAGTCCTCATTTTACTGACCTCGGAAAGATGGAAGGCTGAATCAACCTTGAGCTGGTGAGATTTGAACTGCCGAGCTGCAGGCAGCCAGTAGTGCTGCACTCTTACCCACTGCTCTTTGAGAATGCAGTACTGCAGGTTAATTCTGCCAGCAGTTCGATCCTGACAGAGCTCAAGGTTGACTCAGCATTGAATCATTCCGAGGTTGGTAAAATGAGGACCCAGATTGTTGGGGGGAGGGGAAAGCTGACTCTGTAAACTGCTTAGAGAGGTGCTGTGCTATTGCGCTATTGCTGTGCTATTGCTGTTGCTCTAGGGAGACTGGTGTGGCCTTGTGGGGGCTTGCGGGTTCTAGCGTGTGACACTTGAGTGGCCTAGGCGTGTATGTGTTGATCTGAAGAAAGGGTTGATCAAATCAAGCGATGCGTATTTGGGTCTCTTCGTTTGAATTGGGAGCATTGCAATTACGTTTACGTTGTGTAAATTCAGTTTTGTGTGTTTGCTTGTGTGTGTGTTTGCAATTTGAAATAAGTGTTTGATTCACTCTTACGTTTGCCCGTGAGTTTAAAAGGACTTTGGAGACTGTTAATCCATAACTCTGTTGGAAACTTGGGTTAGTTATCATGTGATTCCCTAGGTATGCAACATTTCTAATACAGTTATATAAATTTATCAATTCTTCCCACCGAATGCAGCCACGATATGCTGCAAATGACTCGATGCATCCTTCAAATGTACAAAAGGGCTCTAGGCTCACGCATTAGCCGCTTCCGTACTGAGTGAGCACAGTATCACAAAATGCTGGTTAGCCAGTGTTTGCAGCAGCTGACTCACCTAGCTAAGTGGAAGATTCATACATAATGGAGGAAAAGAGATTTAAGTGCCAATACCCATTATTCCCTAGGGCAGTGGTGGCGAATTTATGGCACACGTGCCAGAGGTGGCACTCACAGCTCTCTCTATGGGCACACCCCAGCCCAGCTCCATCGTGTTTCTCCTGTAGGGGGGAGAGAGGGGGGGAGAGAGGGAAAGAGAGAGGAAGGGAGGGAAAAAGAGAGAGAGAGGGAGGGGAAGACAGAGGGGGAGGGGAAGACAGAGGGAGGGAAAGAGAGAGAGAGGAAGAGAGGGGGAGAGAGAGAGGGAGGGAAGGAGAGGGAGGGAGGGAAAGAGAGAGGAAGGGAGGGAGTGAAAAAGAGAGAGAGGGAGGGGAAGAGAGAGGGGGAGGGGAAGAGAGAGGAGGAAAGAGAGGAGAAAGAGAGGGGGAGAGAGAGGGAGGGAAAGAGAGAGGAAGGGAATGAAAAAGAGGAGAGAGGAGGGAGGGAAGAAGAGTGGGAGGGGGGAGAGAGAGTGGGGAGGGGGAGAGAAGTGGGGAGGGAAGGAGAGAAGAAGGGGGAGGGAGGAAAGAGAGAGGAAGGGATGGAAAAAGAGAGAGGGGGGGGGGAGAGGGAGGGAAGGAGAGGGAGGGAGGGAAAGAGAGAGGAAGGGAGGGAAAAAGAGAGGGGGAGGGGAAGAGAGAAGGAGGGGAAGAGAGCGAGGGGAAGAGAGTGAGAGGAAGAGAGGGGGAGAGAGAGAGACGGAGGGAAGGAGAGGGAGGGAGGGAGGGAAAGAAAGAGGAAGGGAGGGAAAGAGAGAGTGTGTGTCAACTTTGGAAGCCATATTAGGCCGGAAGCTTCCATGCTGCCACCTTGTCATGTGTGGGAAAATAGGTGGGGGGATTTAGTAGACGGGTTAATATTAGCGTTCCAGAAAAACCCCAACTCCGAGTAAAGACTCTGAAGCAAGCATTTTCAAAGTTCTATTTACTAGAATAGTTAAACTGGCACATCTGGGAAAACCCGAATCTGAGAGGGAGGGAAAGAGAGAGAGGGAGGAGGGGAAGAGAGAGGGAGGGAAAGAGAGAGGGGGGGAAGAGAGAGGGAGGGAGGAAGGGAAAGAGAGAGAGAGAGAAAGAAAGAGATAGGGAGGGAAAGAGAGATGATTTGGTGGTGCAGCAGACTAAAGCGCTGGTAAGTAGCACCAGCTGCCTGCAATTACTGCAAGTTCAAATCTCACCAGGCTCAAGGTTGACTCAGCCTTCCATCCTTTCGAGGTAGGTAAAATGAGGACCCGGATTGTGGGGGGACAATAAGCTGACTTTGTATATAAAAAAGGGGGGGGGGGGAACGAAAGCCCTACTAAGCAGGTATATACAAAAGTATGAAGGCTATTGCTTAACGCATTGTAAGCCGCCCTGAGTCTCCGGAGAAGGGCGGCATATAAATCGAACCAATAAATAAATAAATATTACAAAAGTTTTTCTTTTTTATTGTTGCTAAACGTAATGTTTCAAAAGCAGAAAGAAAAGGAAGGGGCATAAAAGTGCATTTATCACGTATTTCTTAGAACATTGAACTTAGAACTCTGCCTTGTTTATCCTTATTTTTAGGTAGTAGAACCTCATTATTCAGGTTAAATTGCCGTGTTGGCACTTTGCGATAAATACGTGGGTTTTGGGTTGCAGTTTGGGCGCTCGGTCTCTAAAAGGTTCCCTGGGATCACTGCCAGGGATCCTTTGAAGATAGCCATAGATCGATACGAAGTTCTTCCTGATAATATTTGTAGCTGAGGGCTGAACTGTTGGGTCCTTGGTGGTCTGTGAGCTTGGTGGTTTTCTTGAAGACGTTTCATGACCCAACTAGGTTAACATCATCACTGCTAGGCCTGATGATGTTATCTAGTTGGGTCATGAAACGTCTACAAGGAAAACAACAAGCTCACGCACCATGAAGGACACCTCAAAGGTGCTTCCCATGGTCCAAACGTAGTCAGAGGTTGACCACAGGGGTGAAATGCTCCCGGTTCGGACCGGATCGCCCAATCCGGTAGCAATGGCAGCGGGTGATTCAGAGAACCGGTAGCAAAAATCCCTGCCCGCCCCCCATGCCCAGCTGAGCTGCACAATCAATCAGAGGCTTTTTTTAATTATTATTTTTAAAAGCATTTTTTCTACCACCTCTTCGGCCGAAAAGCTGCTTTTAAAATTAAAAAAAAAAAAAGCCTCTGACGATCGCGCGGCTCAGCTGGGATCGTCAGAGGCTTTTAAAAGCATTTTTTTTACAACCTCTTCGGCCGAAGAGGTTGTAGAAAAAATGGTTTTAAAAGTAAAAAAAAAAAAAAAAGTTGGCCACGCCCACCCAGTCACATTACCCCCACCACCACCAAGCCACGCCCACACAACCGGTAGTAACAAATTTTACATTTCACCACTGGTTGACCACCATATTCTGTGCCAGATGCAGCTTTTGAATTTTGATAAGAGCAATTCCATGGAGAACATAGCAAACGCATCAATCTTTCTTAACCTGGTGCAATCTATATGCAATGAACTCCTGTATCCTTAAACTGCAGCCTATTTCTGGTAGATCGTTGTTAATTTTTTTCTGATAATTACTAAGTACGTTCCAATTGGATCAATTCACGTATTCCAAATCATATAAGAAACCTTACATGCAGACATTTCCACAACCTAAACATTTTAGAAGATATACCTACTGTATTTTTCGGAGTATAAAATCCACCAGAGTATAAGACGCACCTACCTTTTTGGGTGAGGAAAAGAAGAAAAAGAAATCTGCCTCTGTCTCTGCCTCTGAGCAATGTTGCCTCGTTGCAGCAAACAGCAAACAGCCTGCTTTACTTTCATTTTCGTTTTCAGCATAGCTTGATTAGCACAAGGGGGAAAAAATCTGCTCCAGCAATTTATCTCCTTGCAGCAAGCAGCAGAGCCCTATGCAAAACAGCTGAGAGCAAATCAGCTGAGTGTCAGGAGACCGATCCAATCAACTTGTGCTAATTCGGCTGTGCTGAAGCTGTTTTTTCTTGCTGTTTGCTTGCAAGGAGGTAACTGCTGGGAGGCAGAGGCCAAAGTGGGAGGGCAGTGGGTGGGCGGGGCTACATTTGGTGTATAAGACACACCTAAATTTTCACCCCCTTTTAGGGGGGAAAAAGGTGCGTCTTATAGTCCGAAAAATACGGTATTTCTTCTCCAAAGCAGGACAAATTGCTTACCATTCAGACCTTAAGCATTTAGATAACCAGACATTCAATGTGCTGTCCTAAGATACAGATAGTCCTCACCTTACCACGGTTCATTTAGTGACTGTTCAAAGTTGCAACTTTGAAAAAAAAGTGACTTTATGACCATTTTTCACACTTACGACCATTGCAGCGTCCCCAGGATTCATGTGATCAAAATCTGGACACTTGGCACCTGACTCATATTTATGACGGTTGAGGTGTCCCGGGGGTCACGTGATCCCCTTTTGCGACCTTCTGACGAGCAAACTCAACAGGGAAGGCAGATTCACTTAACAACCGTCTTACTAACTTAACAACGGCAGTGATTCACTTAACAACGGTGGCAAGAACGATGGTAAAATGGGACAAAATTCACAAATGTTTCGCTCAGCGACGGAAATGTGGGGCTCAAATGTGGTCGTAAACCGAGGACTACCTGTATAGAAAGCAACACAAACTTCCTGTCTTGTTTGATATGTACCGTTTTGATAAAGGACAGGACAGGACAGGACAGGACAGGACAGGACAAGAATAGAATAGAATAGAATAGAATAGAATAGAATAGAATAGAATAGAATAGAATAGAATAGAATAGAATAGAATAGAATAGAATAGAATAGAATAGAATTCTTTATTGGCCAAGTGTTTATTGGACCCACAAGGAATTTGTCCCCAGTGCATAAGCTCTCAGTGTACATAAAAGAAAAAGAATCATAAGGTACAACACTTAATGATAGTCATAGGGTACAAGTAATCAATCAGGAAACAATCAATATCAATATAAATCGTAAGGATCCAAGCAACAAAGTTACAGTCATACAGTCATAAGTGGAAGGAGATGGGTGATGGGAACGATGAGAAGATTAATAGTAGTGCAGACGTAATAAATAGTTAATAGTTAGTAAATAGTAAAAGAAGGAGGAGAGTGGAAGCTACAACAAATATCAATATAAAATGGTAATTGGGTTACTAGTTCGATATTGACAGTCTGCTTGTACAGCAATCACAAAGCTTTGGAGTGACTAGAAAGAAAAGAGATTCAATCTGCCAATGTTAGATCTGCTTTCTTTGAAAATGTGGAAATCTGCAATCAATGAGTTGTGGTTTAAGCATCGTTGTCCTAAAAAGAGTTCTGTTATCGGGTGACATTGTTTAATTCTGGGGAAAGGTATCACAATTAGAGAGAGACAGACACAGATGCATGTTTTAATTTCTCTAGATTTCGATAGGCCATTCTGTCAATATTACCACCCGCCAATCAACATTTGGAAACCTTTTATGCCTATAATTTTTGACATCTGCCTTTATTTTTCGTTTGCATGGATTGTGCTTGGCATGATTGTGTACTTTTTGGCATGATGGTTCCATTGTGTTGAATCCAAGTGTTTACAGTCGTAAATGGGGGTGTTTGTAGGTTTTTATTATAATTTTTCTCCCTTTGTTTGTTTGTTTGTTTGTTTGCTTTTGTTACTAAATTTTAAATATCCTTGGAGAGTAAAAGTGGCATGAAACTCTGGTGACCAAAATAAGGATGTTTTTACCCATATTTTTGGAAGCAGAAATGGATGCTGCAGGTTTTTTAAGCAGCCTGTAAATCTATTAGGATCGTGAAACGATAAAAAACCAATATTTAATAGATCTGAACAAAGAAAGGAAAGCAAACGGACGTGTCACGATGAATGTGTATAGATTTCTGTTATTTCTGCAGTAGCTCCCTGCAAGATTCAAGGATTCAATGAGCCACGATGGCGCAGTGGTTAGAGTGCAGTACTGCAGGCTACTTCTGCTGCCTGCCAGCAGTTCAAATCTCACCAGGCTCAAGGTTGACTCAGCCTTCCATCCTTCTGAGGTTGCTAAAATGAAGACCCAGATTGTTGGGGGCAAGAGGCTGACTCTGTAAACTGCTTTACAGCGCTCTCTAAGCGGTATATAAATCTAAATGCTATTGCTATTGCTAAGTCGTAGAAATTTTTTTTACAAAAGTAAAATAATTAAATACAGGTATGCAAACATCAAAGCACACGAATATAAAGTACGAGTAGATATACCGTAGCAAACAGTAAAATACAGCCGTAAGAAAAGAAAAAGCTGCAGCTTTCAGATGTACCTAAATCAGAATTCTTAGCTAATGGTCCTGGATGATAAGAGTTTGTCCATATTTGAAGGATCGCCCATCTCCTCATCTTCTTCTGGTTGGCGGTTCGAATCCCTAGTGCCGCATAACGGGTGAGCTCCCGTTCCTTGTCCCAATTTCTGCCAACCTAGCAGTTCGAAAGCATGTTAAAAAATGCAAGTAGAAAAATAGGGACCACCTTTGGTGGGAAGGTAATAGCGTTCTGTGTTCCTTTGGCATTTAGTCATGCTGGCCACATGACCACGGAGACGTCTTCGGACAGCACTGGCTCTTCGGCTTTGAACCGGAGATGAGCACCGCCCCCTAGAGTTGGGAATGAGTAGCACATATGTGCGGGAAAATGTTATCTTTATCTTTATCTCTACCAGGGGTGGGTTCTACTTACCTTTACTACCGGTTCGGAATGGGATCGCATGCGCAGATCACTGATGACGACATCCAGGGCGGTGGGTGGAGCCTCCCACCAGTTTTACTACCGGTTCTAGCGAACCGGTCCGAACCAGGGGCAATATACCACTGATCTCTACAGCACAATCGCACATCATGAGTTTAGGGATGTAGCATATACTATACACGCAGAAGACCCCAGATTCATCTCATGATGATGGGACGTCAAACTCATAACCAATAAGAGAGAGGTGGGAGGGAAAAACCAGAAAGTCCAGTGGCCTCTTGAAAAAAGTACCTTTGGAGACAGGTCTCCACAGATGTACAGAGATCTTAAAAACCTTTGAAGATCTCAACCACCTTTGACTCTTTCCCTCCTTTGTTTTCCTTTTCGATGCTTCGTTCTTGAAGCCAGCGAAAGAAATTGGACACTGTCACCACAGTTGTTTCCCACTTTTACCTAGCCTAGTTGTTTTGTCAGCATGAGTGTGACAACAATTAGACGTCCTTGTTTTTTTTTTTTTCGGCCATGCCTCTTTTCCTTCAACAGTCATTCAATGACAAGCGTAAAAAGAACTTCATCTTTTCGCGAAAATTCCCCTTCTACAAGAGCAAGGAGATGTGTGAGCAGGACACCAGCGACCCGGAACGTAAGTAAAATGTTTTAGAGACGACGTCGCAGCGAAACACGTGGGTGACTATGCACGGCACCTCATACACACTAGGCAAGCCTAAGTCAGGTTCAGGACAGGTGAGGCCTTACTACTATGATCAATGTATATAACACTCTGGATTCCCTCTGGGGTTTACGGGAGGAGAGGGAAGCCAAATTTTCTATCGCTACTGCTTGAAAAAGTCAAAACATCCATTGGTTGGCCGCCGTTCCTTCACTCGGTCCATCTCGAATTTTGAGTAAGGAGAAAGCCACGTCTTTATTAAAAAATATTGTTTTGGGGACTGAGGTTTCATAACTGTCTCCATCTTAGCTAGTGATGTAGGTCATCCTCGACTTATCACTATCCACTTATCACTATCCACTTCAAAGCTACAACGGCACTGAAATAGGTCCTTGACAGTGGCGAAATGCTACCGGTTCAGACCGGTTCGGGCAAACCGGTAGTGATAAAAACTAGTAAAAAAAAAAAAAAGCTACCAGTTCCTCTGAACCGGTATTTCCAACGATCAGCTGTGCCGCGCAATTTAAAATCTTTAGGAAGCAGGAAATCTTGCTTTCTAGTGAATCAAAATCACGCAGCACAGCTGTTTCCCCCCCCCCCTCGCTGTTCTACTTACCTTCCCAAGCCTCCTTTTTCCACGCGAAGCACATGTTTGGCACGTACTGTGCATGCACACATGTGCAGCATGCATTTGGTGTGCACCATGCATGCGTGGGCAGCGAATCGGTGGCAAACCGGGGAAGATTTCACCACTGGTCCTTGGTATTCTCTGACTTTGGTTGTTTTCACTAGAACTGATGATGTTACCTAGTTTGGGTCATGAAATGTCTGCAAGAAGACAACCAAGCTCAGAGGGCACCAAGGACCCCCTCATGTCAACCCTGAGCTACAAATATTCTCCTCTATTGGTACAGAAAAAGGTGAGTTGCACAGTGGCCTAGAGGTGGAGCTCTCGCCTCACAACCAGAAGGCTGTGAGTTCGATCCTAGGTAGCGGCAGATATTTCTTTCTGTCTCTGGGAGCAAAGAGAAAATATCTGCTGTGAACTCCGTGTAGGCGTCAGGGAGGGCATCCGGCTCAGCTTCATTCAGTTGCCCGACTCCACCCCAAATTTAGGGATTACAGGGTTGTTAAAAGGGGGGAAATAGTGCTGAAAAAGGTGAGTTATGACCCGTCCTCGCACTTATGACTATTGCAGCATCCCCATGCATAGCAGAATATATTTTTAACCATTGCAGTGTCCTGGGGTTACATGATTGCAATCCTCCCAGCCATCTGCTAACAAGAAAGGTCCATTGGGGAAACGAGGTTCTCTTAACAACTACATGAGTCACAACTGCAGCTATTCGCTTCACGACCATGGCAAAAAAAAAAAAAAAGGTTGTAAAATTGGGCATGATTCACTTAACAACTACCTTGCTCAGCAGCGGAAATTCTGCTCTCAATTCTGGTCATATGTTGAGGACTACCTGTACTCCTTGGTGAATTGTGCCTGCGAGTTCAACACTTAAACATTTATAGCTTCGACTCGTTAGCTTCACAGTTCAGTGCATTGAACTGGAAGGTTCTTGATAATGAGATGGTTTGGACTAGTTCCCAGCTATTTAGGAAAAAAGGGGGGAAGAGGGTGGAAATGTCTTATCTGTGAAAATCAAATATCTGATTGAAGTTTTCCCACTTTGTCGCTTCACAGAATGCAGCCAAAGTGGAAAATCAAGATGCGAGCAATTTCTAAGCCATACAGTACAACAAAGAGAGAGAAAGAGAAAGAGAGATGATGAGTCTCCACTGGATTTAATACCTATTATTGGGCATTTAGGGGGAGTGGTGCAGTGGCCTAGAGGTGGAGCTCTCGCCTCACAATCAAGAGGCTGTGAGTTCGATCCTAGGTAGAGGCAGATATTTCTCTCTCTGGGCACAATGAGAAATATATCTGCTGAACAAAACTCCGTACTGGCAACAGGAAAGGCATCCGGCCAGTAAACACTCAGCTCCATTCAGTTGCCGAGACTCCACCCCGCAAGGGATTATGGGGTCGTTAAAAGATTATGATGATGATTGGGCATTTAGGGGCATCTAGGGAGCACGATGGCTCCACCGTTAAAGACGTGAGCTTGTCAGCTGGAAAGATGACAACACAGATTCGAGACCCAGGCATTGTGTGATGGGCTGAGTTCTCATTCCTAGCTCCAGCTCCTGCCCATTTTTCAGTGCCGTTGTAACTTCAGTCCCTAAACAAATAGTTGTAAGTCAACGAACTACCTGCATTTCCCCCCCCCCCCGAAGAGAGTCTTTTGCTTTCTCACTTTAACCGCATCTCTTTGGCTTCCATGAAAGTCTTTGAATTGGGGGATTAAGCCTTATTTTGCTCAAAACGCGGGAATCCAGATTGGATTATCTGCATGGTCTGTCATGGTAGTATCCATTTCAACTGCACTGACCTGTTCCTTCCTTTTCTGCGGGTGTTTTTTCCTTTCATTGCTCTCTCCGGGGACTGCCGTGCAGGACTTCCCCGGATTAGGGGACGACGGTTATGGGACAAAGACTCTGAGTAAGTTCCCAGGAATGGTCACTTATAACCCTTTCGTTGGAAATAACTTTGTTTTTCATTTCATTTATTTTATTTTATTTATTTTCCTTCTTTTAAAGTTTGGCTTTTTTCCCTCTCCCTAAAGAACTTTCTCCTCCTCCTTCTAAGCATGCACAAGATTAGATTTTACTTTTGGTCCCCAGCTTTGAATGCACTGGGGGAGCAGGGAACAAAAGAGGATTTTTCATCGTATTTTATGTTCTGCATGACAACATTAATAGCCTATAACCTATGCAATGGGTATGTCAATCTCTGCTGATAACAACATTTTTTCCAGTATAATGCATATTGATTCTTTTGTGACCATGGATTTCTTTAAAAAAAGAAGATCAGTGCTTTTTTTTTTTTTAGAACAAGCTTAGGATTCTTGAAAAGTTGAAAAACAGATCCCCAGTCAAAAAATAGTTGATGATGAAGAAGCTTGCCAAAAGGCGACTTATCCAAGATGGACAATAGGGAGTAAGGTTGATGATGAAGAAGCTGTTGCAGGAAAAGAAACGGAACCAGGCTAAGCTCTTCAATGCAGGAAAGAGTTTATTGTGCACGGTTCAAACAGTCCAAAGACAAGCAAAAAGTCTGAACATTGATGGCTTCTTTTGGCCATGTATTTATACAGTTTAAAGGCAGAGTTATTACAGAGAGTGATACATTTCACACGTAGAAGCTGCCCTTTCATCTATCTCTAGGAAAGGAAATAACAATCCTGTTCTCACAGATTCAGGTTCTCTGCTCCGGAGCTCAAGACATAATAAAAAGGAGATAAGAGGCTTGGAGACGCCTCAAGGGCAGTAAAGGGGGCAACACTTCTCATCTAAGGATACACGTGACATTTGGGATGCAATAAACATTAAACAACAGAATGTATCTGTTTAGGGTCAGTTTGCCCTTTTACAATTCTGTGCCTACGTCAAATACCTTTTGTCATCTTAGCACCTTGGCACGGAAGAGGCACTTCTGTCTTGACCAAAGATTTGGAATTATAATATTTGAATTTTGTCCCAATATCGGATCTTAGCCTAGCTCAAAGCTGCCCAAATGATGACTTATCTAAGATGGACAGTAGGGACTAATTTGATGTTGAAGAAGCTGCCCCAAAGATGATTGATCCAAGATGGACAATAGGGTATAAGGTTGATATTGAAGAAGCTGCTCAAAAGATGACTTATCCAACATGGACAATAACAAGTAAGGTTGATGATGAAGAAGCTGCCCAAAAGGTGACTTATCCAAGATGGACAATAGGGAGTAAGGTTCATGATGAAGAAAGCTGCCCAAAAGATGACTTATCTAAGATGGACAATAACGAGTAAGGTTCATGATAAGACTGAATGACTTATCCAGATGGACAATAGGGATAAGGTTCATGATGAAGAAGCTGCCCAAAAGATGACTTATCTAACATGGACAATAACGGTAAGGTTCATGATGAAGAAGCTGCCCAAAGATGATTAGATGGACAATAGGGAGTAAGGTTGATGATGAAGAAGCTGCCCAAAAGGTGACTTATCTAAGATGGACAATAGGGAGTAAGGTTCATGATGAAGAAGCTGCCCAAAAGATGACTTATCTAACATGACAATAACGAGTAAGGTTGATGTTGAAGAAGCTGCCCAAAAGATGACTTATCTGAAGATGACAAAGGGAGTAAGGTTGATGATGAAGAAGCTGCCCAAAAGGTGACTTATCCAAGATGGACAATAGGGAGTAAGGTTGATGATGAAGAAGCTGCCCAAAAGATGATTTATCTGATACTAGGGTGTAAGGTTGATGAAGAAACTCTCCTACTTATCCAAGATGGATGGTAGGATGCAAAGTTGATGATGAAGAAGCTGTCTAAAAAATGACATATCTAAGATGGATGGTAAGGACTAAGGTTCATGGTGAAGAAGCTGTCCAAAAGATGACATGTCGAAGATAGCTAATAGGAGCTGCTGTAAAGTAGAAAAGTGGGTTATAAATACTTTAATTCAGTAATAAAGAGGTAATAAATAGAGGTATTAAATATTTCCTTTTCTCTATCATTTTTCTTCCTTCGTAAGACAACCATGCACAGTAGATGAGACAGTATATAATCAATATGATAGTGCTAATTTTCAGTGTAGGTATCATTTCCTGCCTTGATATACACAGACTAAAACGATGTCAGAATATTTATACTTAGAATATTTATTCTAGGACTTCTCATTTCATGCTAAGATGATCCATTTCCAGCCTTGGACACTATGCATTCTGAAGAATCCAGCAGTTTGAGGGCAAAAGACAAGACATTGGGCAAAAAAACCTCCCAGAATGCAGCAAATCACTCTTTTGAAGACTTGCTAGCTCAGTTCTGGCCATCAAAACTGGCATCAAGAAGGCACTTCAGCTTAAATTCCTCAGGTTTCATTTCAGATTAAAGAGTTGGAGACGGTTAATGTCCTTTGTTCTCAACTTTCATCTTCATTCTTCTTTCCACCACCTTCTATTAATAATTTTAGCAGATTGCGATTTGGAGACAGTTAGAAGATAGAATAACAGAATTGGAAGGACCCTGGAGGTCTTCTAGTCCAACCCCCTGCTTAGGCAGGAAACCCTACACCACTTCAGACAAGTGGTTATCCAACATCTTCTTAAGAACTTCCAGTGTTGGAGCATTCACAATTTCTGGAGGCAAGTTGTTCCGCTGATTAATTGTTCTCACTGTCAGGAAATTTCTCCTTAGTTCTAAGTTGCTTCTCTCTTTGATCAGTTTCCACCCATTGCTTCTTGTCTTGCCCTCAGGTGCTTTGGAGAATAGCTTGACTCCCTCTTCTTTGTGGCAGCCCCTGAGATATTGGAAGACTGCTATCATGTCTCCCCTACTCCCTCTTTTCATTAAACTAGACATACCCAGTTCCTGCAACTGTTCTTCATATGCTTTTAGCCTCCAATCCCCTCATCATCTTTGTTGCTCTTCTCTGCACTCTTTCTAGAGACCCCACATCTTTTTAACATCGTGGCGACTTCATGTTCTTTGTAGCAGAAGTCAGATCTGAAAATGTTCCCCTTAGGGCTGAAAACGTTTCATGTTAAGTGAATCAAACTTCCACCCCCAACAAAGAGAGATTACAAAGTTATAAAGCCAGTCAAATCCTAGGCAGAAAAATATATTCAAGATCTTAGGGCATTTTCCTTGTATCTGAGCATTGTTGTTAATTGCGAAGTCGTGTCCAACCCATCACGACCCCATGGACAATGTTCCTCCAGGCCTTCCTGTCCTCTACCATCCTCTGGAGTTCATTTAAGTTCATGCCTACTGCTTCAGTGACTCCATCCAGCCACCTCGTTCTCTGTCGTCCCCTCCTTCTTTTGCCCTCAATCGTTCCCAGCATTAGGCTCTTCTCCAGTGAGTCCTTCCTTCTCGTTAGGTGGTCAAAGGATTTGAGTTTCCTCTTCAGGACCTGGCCTTCTAAAGAGCTGTCAAGGTTGATCTCCTCTAGGACCGACTGGTTTGATCACCTTGCAGTCCAAGGGACTCGCAGGAGTCTTCTCCAGCACCAGAGTTCAAAGGCCTCCATTCTTTGACGTTCAGCCTTCCTTATGGTCCAACTTTCATAGCCATCCATTGCAACTGGGAAAACCATCGCCTTGTCTATACACACTGCATCTGAGCCTAGGATACCACAATTACTCTGGATGTTGGTTAGTTAAATCCTTTAAAGAATCTTTAGATAAATCAGTTCAGAAATACATTAGGTAGTTCTTGGCAAGAAATCTTTGCTTCTAGATTACTGATTTTCAAACTGTGCCTTAGTTCAAGACGAGTTCAGGCAAAAACAAACTCTCTTGTCAGTAGCAATTTCACGTTGTTGCAAAAGTGCAACTGGGGATAAATGTGGACCATATTTAAAGGAAGCTTCTCAAAATGACTACTTTGCAAATCTCTTAGAACACAACGGGTGTCATTCCCATCCATCACAGCATCGCTGGAGGGGCAGGACAAGAGCTGCAACCTTACAGAGCTGAAGGATATCTCATCCAGCATGACAGTTTCATTCAACATCTGTTCAAAATGCTGAAGAAACAATGCCCTCTAGAACAGGGGTCTCCAACCTTGGCAACTTTAAGACGTGTGGACTTCAACTCCCAGAGTTCCTCAGCCAGATGTGTGGTTTCGCCAGTGCAGTACCCCTGGATGTTACAGTATGTTCTGCCCCAGCTACGGACCCCAAAGAACACAGCACACACGAAGTTTGTACAAAACTTAAATTTACTAAAATAACTCAGTCTTTTTCAAACAAAGGCTGTTAATAAACTTCCTTAACAGCCTACAAGAAAACAAAGATAAAGTAATCACACTCTTACTAAGGTTGGCAGAAAGCCCAGAAGCAATTTGCAGAGATCCAGATGCGAAGGAGAATGAACTAAAGTTGTTCCCTACAAATTGCTTCAGTCGGCGTTCCTCCTTAAATAGGCTAAGGGAGTGGCCAATTAGCCCCAAGCTTTACTCTCGAGGAGACCTCCTCCTGAAAAGCCACTCCTGCCTTTTGGCAGCTCTGCGCACCCGTGCATCGAGAAGAGGCTCCTCTTCATCCTCTTCACTTGAAGGAGCTTCTGGAGGTTCTGAAGGCCCTGGCTGAATCCCTGCCTCTGGCACCACATCTTCTCCAGCCTCCTCATTGTCCGACTCGAGCGCCAGCTGCACAGGCTGCTGGCGCAGCACCACACCAGCCTCCTCGCTGTCGGAATCAGCTACAATCCGCACAGGCCGCTGATGGGCCACAACACAGTAACAGTAAAAGAGTTGGAAGGGACCTTAGAGGTCTTCTAATCCAACCCCCTGCTTACACAGGAAACTTATACTATTACTAACAAATTACTATCCAGAATCTTTTTAAAAGCTCTCAGTGATGGGGCACCCACAACATCCAAAAGCAATTTGTTCCACTGGTTGATCGTTCTCACGATATTCTCCTTCTAGGTTGCTTTTCTCCTTGATCAGTTTCCACCCATTGTTTCTTGTCCTGCCTCCAAGTGCCTTGGACAATAGCTCTTCCTTGTGGCAGCCCTTCAAGTATTGAAATACTGCTATCCTGTCACCCCGGTTCTTCTTTTCATAGACTAGACATACCCAATTCCTGCAATCGTTCTTCGTATGTTATGGCTTCCAGGCCCTTTGTGACTTCTTCTTTGAACTCTTTCCAAAATCTCAACCTCTTTTTCTGTATTGGGGTGACCAGAACTGGATGCAGCGTTCTACGTTTGGTCTTATTAGGGCTTTACAAAACGGTACTAGAACTTCGTGCGATCTTCATTTTATCCCTCTGTTAATGCAACCTAGTATTGCATTTGGTTGTTGTTGTTTTGTTGTTGTTTTGAGTGGAGCGGTGGCCTAGAGGTGGAGCTCTCGTCTCACAATCAGGAGGCTGTGAGTTCGATCCTAGGTAGAGGCAGATATTTCTGTCTCTGGGCACACTGAGAATATATCTGCTGAAAATATTATTATTATTATTATTATTATTATTATTATTATTATTATTATTATTTTATTTCTATACCACCCTTCTCCCGAAGGACTCAGGGCGGTGTACAGCCAATTTAAAAACACAAGACACAACAATGATTAAAAATTAAAGTAATTAAATAGATATAAATATAACTCTGCATTGGCGACAGGAAGGGCATCTGGCCAGTAAACATTCAGCTCCATTCAGTTGCTCAAACTCCACCCCACAAGGAATTATAGGGCCATTAAAAGAAGACGAAGAAGAAGAAGGTGATGATGATGATGATTGCATTGGCTTTTTAGGCTGTTCAGCCAGTCAACCAGTCAGCCATTTCCCACCATCGAGTCAACCACGACCTGTGTCTGCTATTCTACTCTATTTCTTCTACCAGAAAACATTTTGTGTTTTTGGCAATGGGCCTGCTCAGTCATCACTGGGATGCCTTGAGCATCCTCTCCCTCTAGAGTTCTTCCCATTAAAGATTTGACAAATTTCCAGCAGCTTTGGTGTTTCAAGCTTTCACTTTTTTACAAGGAATAGTATTTCAGTTGTAAGCATTGGCACTCGCCCTAAGCCGTGATCAGTTTTCCATCCAAGAATAGATGCCAAGCAACCCAAGTAGAGCATTCCAGAATTAACCAGCTGTTACAGCTAACCAAAAATGGTACATAAACTGAATTCTTTCTTGATACTGATCTCAATATTCTAATGTAAGTCAGTGCCTTGGGACTGTCATTGCTTTTCAATAGCCAGACTGGATAGGTAGAACAATGACAGTGGATCCTCGACTTACAGTGATTCATTTAGTGACCATTTGAAGTTACAACGGCACTGAAAAAAGTGCTCATGGCCACTTTTCACTCTGGAGCATCCCCATGGTCACGTGATCAAAAATTCGGCACCCTTGGCACCTGACTCGTATTTATGACTGTTGGAGTGTGATCCCCTTCTAACTAGCAAAGTCAATGGGAAATCATCCCACTAGTCAGGTGATCAAAATTTGGACTCTTGGCAACTGGCATGTACTTTTACAGATTAACAGAGTTGGAAGGGACCTTGTAGGTCATCTAATCCAGAGGTCCCCAACCTTTCGGACCTCATGGACCACTAAATTCATAATTTAAAATCCCGCAGACCACTAATATGATCTGCCTAATGACCAGCTGGGTGGGCGTGGCTAGGTGGTCATGTGACCGGGTGGGCGTGGCCAACTCAATGTCACTCACATCAAGGGGCACCTCAAAAGCCTCTATGCGTCCCTCCCACCCACTCCTCTCTTGCCTGCCCGGGCTCCTTAGGGCCCCAACAGGAAGCAGTTGGGGAAAGAGAAAGAGTTGGCAAAACAGCTGGCTCAGTTCAAATTGGATCTGACCGAGAAGGAGACTCAGCAGAAGCACCTCACTGAGGACTAGGAGCATAGGCTTTCCAAGCAGAGGGAAGACCTGCGGGAGTGCAAGGCCAGGTGCCAGTGCCTGGAGGCTCAGCAGGCTGAGATGGTCAGCCAGTTCCAGGCCATGATGCAGTCCCACTGGAACGAGGCCCTCCGGCTCTTCGCCACCAGTGGCTCTTCCCTCCAGCCTTTGCCCAAAGCCCCACACCAGGAGGCTGAAGCAGACCCCAAGTCGGAATTTCTGCCCCCCTCTGACCCACACAAAAAGACCCTGAAGGGGGAGACTCTCTGCAGCAACACAAACGTTCATTGCACGTATCCGTCCCAGGGGCCGTAGTTTGAGGACCCCTGATTTAGTGCAATATTAAAAATGCAAATAATTTTTCTGCAGACCACCAAAATGTTCTCACAGACCACCAGTTGGTGACCTCTGATCTAATCCAACCCCCTGCCCAAGCAGGAGACCCTACACCATTTCGGACAGATGGCAATCCAATCTCTTCTTGAAAGCCTCCAGTGATGAAGTTCCCACAACTTCTAAAGGCAACTTTTGTTCCATTGGTCGATTGCTCTCACTGTCAGAAAATTTCTCCTTATTTCCAGGTTGAATCTCTCCTTGATCAGTTTCCATCCATTATTCCTCCTTCCTTCATGTGTTTTGGAAAATAGCTTGACCCCCTTCCTCTCTGTGGCAGCCCCTCAGATATTGGAAGACTGCTATCATGTCTCCCCTGCTCCTTCTCTTCACTAGACTAGCCATGCCTAGCTCTTCGTATGTTTTAGCCTCCAATCCCCTAATCATCCCGGTTGCTCTTCTCTGCACTTTTTCTAGAGTCTCAACATCTTTTTTTATAGTGTGGTGACCAAAACTGGATGCAATAATCTAGGTGTGCTCTTACTAAGGCTTTATAGAGTGGTATTAGTACCTCACGTGATCTTGATCGAATTCCTCTGTTCAGAGATGGGCATCACATAATTTAACAAACGGTTTGCCCAGAATCGAAAATGTGAGCGCATGCTGCATTAAAAATATGGCGATTGTATAGGATGGGATAGCTTCATTCGTGTGCGCCTTGCACACATGCGTGCTGCATCAAAAACCCAGCGGTTTTAGCCTCCAGTCCCCTAATCCTCTTGGTTGCTCTTCTCTGCACTTTTTCTAGAGTCTCAACATCTTTTTTAGAGTGTGGTGACCAAACCTGGATGCAGTATTCTAGGTGTGGTCTTACTAAGGCTTTATAGAGTGGTATTACTACCTCACTTGATCAGCCGTATTTATAACAGCTGCAGTGTCCCGAGATCACTCTATCCCTTTTTGCGACCTCCTGACGAGCAAAGTCAATGGGAAAGACAGATTCACTTAACAACCGTGTTACTAACTTAACAACAGCAGTGATCCACTTAACAACGGCGGCAAGAAAGGTCGTGAAACGGGGCAAAACTCTCTTAACAAATGTTTCGCTTAGCAAACGAAAATATTGGCCTCAATTGTGATAGTAAGTCAAGTATAGACAGCAACACAAACTTGCAAGGAAGGTCGAAAAATGGGGGGAAATTGGCTTAACAGCAATTTTGAGCTCGATTATGGTCTTAGATGCAGGGCTACCTGGGAGCCTACAGGACTAAATCAAAGATTGTTAGAACAAGAAAATCACTTGCACTTTCCAATTTAAACCTCAGTGGGACACCACCAGTGCTAAACCTGTTTCCACATGCCAGGTTTTTTATCTGACCACATAACTGGGAATTTAAAGTTGTTGGGATGGAGATTTTAAAGAGTCATTTCCATCTGTAATTTACATAAGACTCTGTAAAAAGAGAACAGACATTTTCTGTTCTGCTAGCAGTCACCCTGGAAAATGTAATCTATATATATATAAAAGCCAAATACCACTCACTCATCACAAAATCTCCAGAAAGGTAAAGCCTACAAACTTGAGATTTAGCACGTACATTCCTCTTGGCTTCTAGGTGCTCGCTAAGAAAGGATTTTTCGAAATGACCATCAGAGCATTAGTATTTTATATACAGTATTATATTCACATGCTCTGATGCTAAGGAGTTAGACGTTCTACTCCCCCTCCCCATCTGAAAAGAACTCTGTTCCAACTGTCAGTTGCCTTAGATTAACATACTCTGATGCAGTCTGTGATTCACCATGAAATAAAACCAGTTTTAGGACCTCCCCGAGCTTTTTCTGAATGAAGTGGGGAAGCTAAAGAAAAATTGTCCAACTATTGCAATGTCACTCTTCATGCGAAACTTTTGTATACAGGTAGGCCTTGACATCCAACTACAATAGAGCCCAACATTTATGTTACAAAGCAAGACAGCTGTTAAGTGAGTCATGCCCCGTTTTAAGTCCTTTCATGCCAAAGTTGTTAAGGGAATCATTGCATCTGTTAAGCTAATAACAGATTTGTCAAGTGAATCTGGCTTCCCTGCTGATGTTGCTCGTCAGAAGGTCACAAAAGAGGATCATGTGATCGCGGGGACACTGCGACCGTCATAAATATGAGCCGGTTGCTGAGCATCGGAGTGAGCATGGGGATGCTGCAATGGTCGCAAGTGTGAAAAATGGTCATAATCACTATTTTCAGTGCCATTGTAACTTTGAAGTCACAAACCATCATTTGAGGACTACCTATATATTGTATCATATCAAAGACCCACCTAGATAACAATACGACTTTGACCAGTCTTGCTACTTATAATAATAATAATAACAAGAACAGGACATGGCAGTACCTAGAGAATAGAAAAGAAAGAACTGGAGGAGACCACAAAATATAAAGACCTGCAAATAGAAATAGAATGACTGTGGTAGAAGCAAGCGAAGGTAGTACCAATAATCATAGGCCCCTTGGGTCCACTCCCAAAACATCTGGAGCACCACTTGAATACCATCGGCATTGACAAATTTGCCATCGGTCAATTGCAAAAGGCGGCTTTACTCGGAACAGCTTCCATCCTGCTATGACATCTGCATTACCATCAATCCTCCACCTCTGCCTAACCCAAGCCCTTGGAAAGGACTCAGTGAGTAGACAAAAACATCTGGAGCACCACTTGAACAGCATCGGCATTGATAAATTTGCCAGCAGTCAATTGCAGAAGGCAGCTTTACTTGGAACAGCTTCTATCCTGCGACGATATCTGTAACTCCATCAAATAGCCAGATGTGCCCATCACAGTTCGTTGGTAAGGACTCAATGGGTCCTTACCAACACAAATGCCAAACCCAGTTTGAACCTCTAGATGACTGTGCAACCAATAACAACAACAATAATAAAAATCACAAAATATCTCCACCCGTCCATCAAAACTACGCAATTGTGGATGAAACATGTAACAGTGATACACATTGTCATCAGGGCACTTGGTACCATGTCCAAGAATTTTACAAAATACATCAAGAAATTGCAGCTTCCTGCAATAACACCAGCGGAACTGAAAAAAAAATGTGCTACTTGGAACATTGTATGTTTTAAGAAGACACTTGGTTGATACCTAGAACGCTGGCAGCAACCCGTATCAACCATCAGCGCCAGTCAATGATACGATTTGTGATACATTTTTAAATGTTTCGTTGACTGACTTTCCTATTTAATGAATAAAAGAGATAGTAATAATAACATAAGCAGCAGCCACAGTGGTTAAAGATGTCTTAGAAGGTAACAAATGAAAAAAAAAATAGTAGTGGGTCAGAAAAGATTTAATTGTCCCCCTCTAACATTGCTCCTCCTGAGTCACCCCTTCTCACAATTCTTTCCCTAAGGGTAATTGTGCACGTACCTTCACAAAAGAGATAGATAGCCCCATACATCGCTAGCCAGTCCATGTACATCTCATCAGTGGTGGGATTCAGCCAGTTCGCACCACTTCGGGAGAACCGGTTGTTAACTTTCTGAGCAGTTTGGTGAACTGGTTGTTGGAAGAAATCATTAGGGCAGAGAACCCGTTGTTAAATTACTTGAATCCCACCACTGCATCTCATATATGAGTCATGTCACATGGCTGACGTTCCCCCCTTTGGTTTCTCATCGCCCTTTGAAAAACATTGGAGAAATGTTTGCGGAACGAAAGTCTTTGCAAAGACATTCCTGACGCTTTCTTTGGCGGCTGTATATTTGAGGTCCATCCCTGTGGCAATGCTGCCCTTTCTCGGCGTATCCACCGATGATAATGTCTTTGGCCTTCGTTAGTCAAGTTTCTCGGAAACTCTTTTGCTGACTTACCGCACCGTCGCTTTCCGATTCTCCCTTTTGCATGCCGATTGCATGACCGGGGTGATCGCTTGACATTCTTCTGCTGCTTGACTACCTCTCCTTTTTAATTTGCTGTCCTGTTCTTGCAGAACATCTCTCTTCTAATGCCAGCGATAGCGAAAGTAGCTACAGTAAGTTACGGCATTTCTTGGGTTCTTTTTTTTTTTTTTTTTACTTTGGCTTGCCTCGGAAGACTGGGTTTCTTTTCCTTTCTTTCTCCCTTCCACCCTCACCCCTGGGTTTTTCTTCTTTCATGTTTGCTTTTCAGATTTTAAAAAAGATTGTGCGACAGCGTCGAGAGGTGGATTATATGTAACGGGCTGCAAACACGTGTCACTTCTTACGTGCCTCTGACATGGACCTGGTTTCCTTTGACTCAAGGCGTTGCCAAAAATTAATGTAGTTTTAGAATTTGAGTCCAGCAGGTCAACGTCCAAACGTCGGAGTTTTTTTTTTTTTTTTCAAGAAAACGGAGCAGACGCTTTCAATCCAAACACACGATTTGCAATGATTACTAGCAGGGAGTGAGGCTGTTTGAACAAAAAGTTCTGTAGGCCTTAATACATTGGCGAACCCAAAAAATTGTAGGAGGTAGCTTTCAAAATCACCTTCTTTGAAATGTTGAACATCATGGAGGGGTGAGATGCTTACCGGTTTGCTCCAATTTGGGCGAACCGGTTGTCAGGTTTCGATGTCATCTCAAATAAATTGCACTCCCAAACAATTAATCTTTGCTGAAATATTCCATTTATTGAGTACGACAGATCTGGCCCTGACTTCATCGTAGCCGATACTAACCCTCTGACCCCCAAACCCTTCCCTTTCCGTTCCCCAATTCTCATCTTCTCATTGGCCATCTTCCAAGTCAGTCTCCCCAGCTTCTGACCTCACCCCACAGGAATGTTCCCCCCTCCCATCCTATCTCCTAGAGGATATTATCTACAGAGAAAATAAGTAGGTGAAAAGTCAAGCCTCATCTTTTTATGGCAGCATCAGAATGCTGACATCGGTAGTGATAAAAATTACCATTTCGGGCGAATCGGTAGTAAAAAAAATGCTTTAAAAAGTAAAAAAAAAAAGGTTCCGAAGATCACAGCTGTGCCACGTGATCATCAGAATCTTTTAAAAAAACTTTTTTAAAGCATTTTTTTATTACCAGTTTGGGCGAATAGGTAATAAAAAATGCTTTAAAAAGTAAAAAAAATAAAAAAGTTGGCCAAGCCCACCCAGTCACATGATTCCCCCCCCACCAAGCCATGCCCACCAAGCCACACCCACATAACCGGTAGCAAAAAAATTTGCATTTCACCACTGACATCATGTATGGTTAAGGCATTTGACTGAATAGAGTTGAACCCAAGTAAGCAAAGGTATGGAAAGTTATTTGTATCCTGCCTTTATTATTTTTGCAAATAACTCAAGATAGCAAACATATCACAACCCTTTCCTCCTTCCATTTGGCCCGTTTTCTGCTCTCCCCAGCCTCAAGAGCCTTTCTAGGAGCTGGGGGAGGGCGAAAACGGCCTTCCCTACCCCCTTGGAGGCCCTCCGGAGGCCGGAAACAACCTGTTTCCCTACTTCTGGTGGGCCCACAAGGCCTGAAAATCAGCTGGCCAGCGCATGCATGCGTGCCGGCGCTGAGCTCACGTGCCCACCGATATGGATACACGTGCCACCTGAGGCACGCGTGCCATAGATTCACCATCACGGCTGTATACAATAATTAAAATGTATTTCTGATGGGTAGAACAAGTTTGGGCACACCTGCTCAGCTAAATGTGTTACTTAATATTCCACCTAGTTTTCTTTAAAAAAAAGGCCAAGCCATTTCCCGAGAGGAAGGAAGCACATTATTTTGCTATTTAAAAAAAGCAATGAATCTCCCAACACCTTAAAAAGGAGAAAATTGGATGCATTTGCCATCCTTTTGAAATGAACAAGAACTGCCCAACCTATTAACAGCACGCAAAAAAAAAAAAAAAAAGAGGACACAATTTGCTCTACTTCCAGTTCTTGTCTGTTGCTTGGTTTATTTTGCATTGAATGATATGCATAATACAGTTAACGCCAATTGCTCGTTGGTTCCTGCCTCGGCTTTGCGTAATTGCTCTATTGGTCGCAATGGCGGGAAAAAAAACCACTATATAGCACACACAGCAACCAGAAATGTGGGGGTAGGTGCATGGGTCTGCATTTCAGATGAAAACAACACAGGTTCCTCTGTGTGGTTTTTGAAATGCTGTTTTTGTTTTTTTTTTCTGCAGCTGATCTCACCAATTTCATAAGCTTTGGCTGGAATAGAATTTCCTTTGGCTGCAAATTTTGCTTACCGGTTGCATTTTTTTTTTTTTTTTAATTTGATTTATATGCCGCCCTTCTCCGGAGACTCAGGGCGGCTTATAATGTGTTAAGCAATAGCCTTCATACTTTTGTATATTTATACAAAGTCAGCTTATTGCCCCAACAAATTTACCTACCTTAGAAAGGATGGAAGGCTGAGTCAACCTTGAGCCTGGCGGGATTCGATCTTACTTTAATTGCAGACAGCTGGTCTTAAATTACAGAGCTCTGTCTGTTGAGCTATCCAGGGCATTTGATCCAATATTTGCCCTCTACAGCTGTTTATATTTCATTTTAAGTCAGGCTCTCTGGGTCATTTCATGGGGCCTTCAGACAGCAACATTATCGTGCATGAAAGGATTTATTTTTTTTTTAAAAAAAATTCAGACACACCAGTTCGGTCAGGACATGAAAAAGGCATCAAAAGGATTCCTTCTCTCAGATTATACAGGTAGTTCTCAACGTAACGACCACAATGGAGCCCAGCATTGCTGTTGTTAAGTGAGACAGTCGTTAAGAGAGTTTTGCCCCATTTTACGACTTTTCTTGCCATAGTTGTTAAGGGAATCACTGGAGTTGTTCAGTTAGCAAAACAGCTGTTAAGTCAATCTGGCTTCCCCATTGATTCTGCTGATCAGAAGGTTTTGTTTTGTTTTGTTTTAATTTGATTTATATGCCGCCCTTCTCCGGAGACTCAGGGCGGCTTACAATGCGTTAAGCAATAGCCTTCATACTTTTGTATATTTATACAAAGTCAGCTTATTGCCCCCACAAACTGGGTCCTCAATTTACCTACTTTAGAAAGGATGGAAGGCTGAGTCAACCTTGAGCCTGGGGAGATTCGAACTTACAGTAATTGCAGACAGCTGGTGTTAATCACAATGCTATCAGTCTGCTGAGCCACCAGGTTACAAAAAGGGATGGTATGACCCTGGGACACTGCAACAGTTGTAAATGTGAGTCAGTTGTCAAGCATCCAAATGTAAATCACATGACATATGGGGATGCTACAATGGTCATAGGTGTGAAAAACGGTCATAAGTCACTTGTCAACTTGCAAAGCATCCCTGGCCTGCTCTCGAGTTGCCATAGGCAAGGGGGATGGGGAAACAAACTCTGCAGCTGCGGCAAGGCAGCACGTCAAGTCAAAACAAAAGCACATTCCAACCGTATCTCTGTCAAGGCCATCTCCACTGTTACCTACAGTGGCCGGAGGGGAGTGATTTCTACAACCCGGGAAATTACATCTGAATTTTGGATGGCCTGTTTTACAACATCACCACTCACAACCGTGATGGGCAGGCTCCATTATGGTCGTACGTTGAGGACTACCTATACAGCTTATGAGGAGTTCTAAACCAAAGTTTCTTCATCCTGTCCCATTCATGCTTAAGAGTCTCCCCCAGGTTCAAACCACGCTCCCCTCCCGCCCTTCCCCTTTTAATCTATCCAGCCAAACTATGGATTTCTTCCAGATGTTTCCTTCCAACATCTGTCATCCTGATTTAGGAATCAGAGCACAGACACGTCTAGGGAGATTCTCAGTCACCCAGATCATGGTTGTCCCAAAGATGTTTTTTTTTTTCAAGAGGCAAATGGACTTTCTGGTTTTTCTTTGAAGAGCTGAAGAAGTGTGGTATTCAGGAAACCAGCATTTACCTTATTAGGAATGAAAACAGAGGCTATGAACATGCAAGACAGGATTTTTATTATAACTTTGCAAAGTGACTTATTCTCACAGGAAGAGAAAGCAATTAAGCCTTCTTCTTACAGATCTTATATACAATTTTCAGGATACACAGGTCTGATACAACAGGATACAACAGGATGTAGGTACGTCCCTAGAGCCCAGTTTCAGGTCTTATATCACATATTTAGCACATGGTTTTGCCCCCTGGAAAATCATCACCTTTCCAGTAAAAATACCCCCACACAAAGATATGGCTTATGCTTGTGATATCATTATAGGCGTACTTCCCCTTATTAATGAGGGCACGTTGACCCAGAAGAAGATTTTCCTGCAAAACAAGCAGATTTTAAGAACATACATCAGCATTTAAGAACATACACAGGAATTACACAGTTTCTTCTCTCGTGTTCCTAAGTCTTATTATGTTCTCCTAGCAAAATTATATAATCAGGTTGTACAAGGTAAAATAAGGCACTTAAAATGGCGTAGCTCAGGTTATGCCTTTTTACAGGAATAATCCTTATTTCTCTCAAGAAGCTTCTCGGATGAGAAGTGAAACGTCTTCAAAGAAAAAGTAAAAAGCCCAGTTGCCTCTTGGGGGAAAAAAAGCACCTTTGGGAATCAGAGCACAAATCTTTATGCCAACTACCAGGCCATGTAAGAGCTTCAGAAGCAGGAGGATTCCTGCCTAACTTCTTCAACAAGGCCTGAGCAGTTTTAACATTTCAAGAGTCCTTCAAGAATCACAGAACGACTCAACAAATTAACCCTTTGTTCTCTATTTCATTTCGGTGGGCGCAATAGAAGTGGGGAATCCTTCCTTGCCACAACTAAATAGCATCTCCAGAGTTGGGAATTATCTGCAAAGTCATTAAATCATAAGAGTTGGAAGGGGCCTTGGAGGTCTTCTAGTCCAACCAGAAAACCCTATCCCAGTGATGGCTAACCTTTTTATCGTCGCGTGCCAAAAGCGGGGGGAACACGGGGAGTGTTGCGCGCGCATGCATGCCCACACCCATAATTCAATGCCCACCCCACACACACATGTGCACGCTCCCCCCCCAAAGCTCCTCCCGCTTTTGGCACACGACAGCAAAAAGGTTACCGGTAGGCCTGGTTTTTTGCCCTCCCCAGGCTCCAGAGCCTTCCTTGGAGCCTGGGGAGGGCAAAAACAGCCTCCCCACCTCCCCAGAGGCCGAAAACGCCCTCCCAGAGTCTCTGCATGAGCCCTGTACTTACCTGGCATCCAAAACGGGCCACGTGGAAACTCCTGGGAGGGGAGGGGCAGCGTGCGTGGGGCCGGCCGAAAATTAGCTGGCTGGCGCGCGCATGCACACTGGAGCTGAGTTAGGGCAACAGCTCGCGTGCCCACAGATATGGCTCCACGTGCCATAGGTTCGCCATCACGGCCCTATACCATTCCAGACATATCCAATCTCTTCTTTAAAAAACCTCCAGTGTGAGCATCTCCAGATTTGGGAATTATCTGTAACTTGGAGCATCCACATCCTCCTTCCTTCTCAGTGCAGATTCATCTACTAAGTCAGTATTTCTCAACCTTCACGTCTTTAAGATGCGTGGACTTCAATTCCCCTGCCAGTGTTCTGACCTAGGCTCCCTCAACAAGAAGGAGGCAGGAATTGGTCCCGGCAAAACCTCTTTTATTTACACGACTGTGAATTACGTTCATTCACAGTCGGCAAGGTTTGTCCAGACAGTTTTTCAAAGGAATATTTCTCAACACACCTTATCTCGTTTGGCGAGTTGCCACGTAACTTGTTTCCAACTGCAGTACAAGGCCAAACTTGGCACAGAGTCACAGAATGAACTAATTGTTTCCTGCAAAAGCCCACTCCCTGTTCGCCCCTCTTTTATTTCTTGTGGGAGGGACCAATCACCTCCAAGGTGTGGCTTTACTCCCGAGTCGACCCTGCTTTCTGAGTTGTTGTTGTCTTCTGGCAGCTCTGCGCATGCACACACTGGGAACGGGTTCCAGCTTTTCCTCTGCCTTGCTGCTGTTTAACTCCCTCTCTGCCTCCGATGCAGAGCCCTCGTCCGAGCATTCCCCAGCCCCCAGGACTGGCCCATGTTCCTCCCCAACCTCCTCACTATCTGATTCTGCTGCCAGCTTCATTGGCTCCCGGCGGGCCACAACAGCCAGCATGCTGGGAGTTGAAGTTCACGCATCTTAAAAGTCATCAAGTTTGGGGAAAAACCCCACTGCTTTAGGTCATTTCTGAGGCCTGTGTATCTACCCTGTTTGCAATGATAAATCACAGGCTAACTTAAAACTTTAAGCCGAGGTAGATTGCTTGAAAGCGTTTAGGAGTAACTTGTACGTAAGCCTACTCAAGGAAGTAAATGTGATGTTAGGGAGCATTTTGGTAGCGCTGGGTCTCAATGCTGATTTTCTCTGTTTTTCTTCTCTCGTCAGGAGGCCAAGAAGACTGCATTCTCTCCTACGAACCTGTTACACGGCAGGAAAGTAAGCAAGCTTTGGTGTCTATGGAAATTCTCAACCATCTAGGTCATGGTTGTCCCAAAAGGTGCATTTTTCCAAAAAGGCATTGGATTTTCTGGGGTGTGTTTTTTTCCCTTGAAAACATTCCGCTTCTCATCCAAGAAGCAATTGAAGAACTGAAGAAGCTTCTTGGATGAGAAGTGAAACTTTTTCAAGGAGAAAAACACCACGAAAGTCCAGTTGCCTTTTGGAGAAGCACTTTTGGGACAAGCTTGGGTGTGCTCCTTAAGTCAGTTTGGTCTAAACCAGGGGTGAAATCCAGCAAGTTCTGACAGGTTCTGGAGAACCAGTAGCAGAAATTTGAAGCAGTTCGGAGAACCAGCAAACACCACCTCCGCCTGGCCCCAGAGTGGGGAGGGAATGGAGATTTTGCAGTATCCTTTCCCTAGAGTGGGGTGGGAATGGGGATTTTGCAGTATCCTTCCCCTGGAGTGGGGTGGGAATGGAGATTTTGCAATATCCTTCCCCCAGGAGTGGAGAGGGAATGGGGATTTTGCAGTATCCTTCCCCTGCCACGCCCACCAAGCCATGCCCACAGAACTGGTAGTAAAAAAAAATTGATTTCACCACTGGTCAAAATTATACCTAGCTCGTTTTTACAGTAAAATCTTCGGCTGCTAATAGGGTTGCACAATTTTAATACTACTGTATGTATGTATGTATGGATGTATGGATGTATGTTTGTATATATGTATGTATATGTATATATCAAATTTATATTTGCTGATAAAGAAATAAAGGGAGACTAGTATAGATCTATTTCAAGCTATTTAGCTCTCATCAGCTAGCCATGCCCTTACTCGGACTTGAACTTGATCCGAGTAAGGGTATGGCTAGCTGATGAGAGCTAAATAGCTTGAATTAGATCTATACTAGTCTCCCTTTAGAACATAATGAAAGAGGACATTTTTAAAAAAACTAATTTGTCCAATGTCCCTTATATTGTAAGAAGGACCTTGCTGGATTTCATGGTTGCCCAGTTCAGAATTGGTTTTTCAACCAAAAAAACCACCAGCAACCCAGATTAATAGAAAAAATAATGACCATTACAGCTTCTGGAGAAGAATTCAACGCCGAAGTATTGCAACAAGCATTTTAAAGAGACATGTTCAGTTGCATCTCATGGAAGTCCCTGTTTTGTTTTTAGGAAATATTATCTGCCCTTTGTTCCATTTATTAAATCAAAATGCATCAACCAAGTTGATTGCATGCAAATGATATCTCTCCAAGATTAAATTTTAGCAATAGCAATAGCACTTCGGCTTATATACTGCTCCATAGTGCTTTACGGCACTCTCTGAGTGGTTTACAGAGTCAGCCTACTGCCTCACCACTATCTGGGTCCTCGTTTTACCGACCTCGGAAGGATGGAAGGCTGAGGCAACCTTGAGCCAGTCAGGATCGAACTCCTTACTGTGGACAGAGTTTGCCTGCAATACTGCATTCTAACCACTGTGCCACCACGGTTCATTTTAGAACATCAACCCATCACCAGTGTTTGTTACAAAGCTACCTTAGCCAACTTCTTTTCTTTCTGCATTTCAGTTAATTACACCAGGCCGGTTATTATCCTTGGCCCAATGAAAGATCGGATAAATGATGATTTGATATCTGAGTTCCCTGACAAATTTGGCTCCTGCGTCCCACGTAAGTATTGTATATCAGGAGACATCTCTGTAAATATTTCCTGGCTGGAATCAGGTGCAACATGCTAAGTTGTGATCTGTGGTGGAATGTGGTCTGGATTCCCAGCAGGGAGGGGCTGCATTCAGGAGGAGCAAGAGTTAGCGAAGTTGAGATAGTTTGTTGGGGGAAAAAAGGCCATAGTGGCTCCTCCATAGAACTTCTCAAAATACAGATAGTCCTTGATTTACGACCACAACTGAGTTCAAAACTTCTGTTGCTGACAAGACAGTTGTCAAGTCAGTTTTGTTCCACTTTACGACCTGTCTTGCAGAGTTGCTAAGTGAATCATGCTGTTGTTAAGTTAGTAACATCGTTGTTTACTGAATCTGGCTTCCCCATTGACCTTGCTGGTCAGAAGGTCGCAAAAGGGGATCATCACATGACCTCAGGGCATTGCAAGCGTCATAAATATGAACCGGTTGCCAAGCGTCTGGATTTTGATCACATGACCAGGGGGATGTTGCAATGGTCATAAGCATGAAAAACGGCCAGAAGTCACTTTTTTCCAGTGCCGTTGTAACTTTGAACTGTCACTAAATGAAAGTTTGTAAGTCCAGGACTGCTTGTATATCTTTAATAGTACCAATAATTGTTTTAGTTTGGCAAGATTCTGTCTACAGGTGAAAAAAAAACAATCAAGGAGAAACTGCTTAGAAGAAACTCAGTGTGTCTTTCTTGGTTTTGGGGGTGGGGGGCTGGCATTGTCCTCTCTCTGGAACTCTTATAAACTTAATAGTTGTGTTTATTTTATGCTAATGTGTCTCTTCGAAACCCGTAGGGCAATAGCCCTCGTCCTCTTTCGGACAGTAGTCTCATTATGAG
Organism: Pantherophis guttatus; assembly: GCF_029531705.1. The sequence goes on along the minus strand of NW_026844016.1, from coordinate 487,287 downwards.
AATGTCTTGGGCAGGCTTACAAAATGGTTGACATGAAGGAAACAAAATGGCAGCCCAGCATTAATCATAATGTACCTTTTTACCAGAAGGTAAACAAGAGATGTTCCCATATCCCCTTAAAGAAACAAAATGGCTGCCCAATGTCAATCAGAACATACCCTTTTAGCAGGAAGTAAACTAGAGATGTTTTCAGAGGGTATTGGTTCATTTAGCAAACCTCTTTCATTATTATTATTTTTTTTTGTTACTCTTAAGATACCACTCGACCGAAGCGCGATTATGAAGTGGACGGAAGAGATTACCACTTCGTCATCTCCAGAGAACAAATGGAAAAGGACATTCAAGAGCACAAATTCATCGAAGCTGGCCAGTATAACGATAATCTGTATGGAACAAGCGTGCAGTCCGTGCGATTTGTAGCCGAAAGGGTAAATGACCCAGATGGTACAAATGCAGAATGTACTATATATCATATTGAATTATATTAAATGCAATTGTAGATCTAGATTCTTTTCATTTGGGCACAGCTCAGAACCTGCTTACATAGAAAAGCATATGATTTCTGTCCGTATAATTCCTAATAAGAAGAGCAGTGGTAGCCATGGTGGTTAGAATGCAGTACTGCAGGCTAATTCTGCTGACTGCCGCTGCCAGCATTTTGGCAGTTCGAATCTCACCAGGCTCAAGATTGACTCAGCCACCCGTCCTTCTGAGGTCGATAAAATAAGGACCCACTTGCCGATATTCTGACTCTGTAAACTGCTTAGAGAGGGCTGTAAAGCACTGTGAAGCGGTATATAAGTCTAGGTGTTAGGAAGAAGGAAGGAAGGAAGGAAGGAAGGAAGGAAGGAAGGAAGGAAGGAAGAAGGAAGGAAGGGGAAGGAAGGAAGGAAGGAAGGAAGGAAGGAAGGAAGGAAGGAAGGAGCCATGGTGGCACAGTGGTTAGAATGCAGTATTGCAGGCTATTTCAACCCACTGCCAGGAGTTCAATCCTGACAGGCTCAAGGTTGACTCAGCCTTCCATCCTTCCAAGGTCAGTAAAATGAGGACTCAGATTGTTGGGGGCAATAGGCTAATTTTGTAAACTGCTTAGGGAGGGCTGTGAAAGCCATTTCCCCAAAAATACGACCCTGTCTTATATTTTTTGGAACCCTGAAATAAGCGCTTGGCCTTATTTTTGAGGAGATCTTATTATTTTGGGGCGCATGGAGCAAGATGGGGCTCCTCTTGCCATCTTATCTGATTTCCAGCTCTGTCTCCCTAACCCTAATCAGAAAAAATGGCAGGGACCGGCTGGCATGCATTTAAATATTTTCAGGGAGGGCTTATTTTGGGGGAGGGCTTAATTTGGGGAGGGCTAACTTTAGCGCACGTGCTCAAAAGCCTGATTAGTCTTATTATCAAGGGATGTCTTATTTTCGGGGAAACAGGGTAGTATTGTTGAAGAAAATCAAAGGACTCAGACTTCGAGATCAAGAGAAGCTTTATTTTGGCCAAAGGTTCAGACAGAAAAGATAACCATCTACCATCTGAACAACGTTCTGATTAAGACACGCATTCTTATAGCAGCATTCTTCAAAAGCAGCAAAACACGGAAATATGTTACATCATTCCCATTGGCTAGGCCCCTTATTGCTGGGCAGAAAAGCTGATTATATCTTGCGTCTGAGACACAGGTATCATGCAGGAAATACTAGTTTCATATTGACTGATGTGGTTTTAGCTTCTGCGCTTTGACACAGAAGTGAGAAAGCTAGCTAACTCTGTGGTTTGACAGTTTAAACTCAGAAAATGTCTCGTACAATATCTAGGTGAAGGGACCTTCAGAGGTCATCCAATCCAACCCCGTATCATTTCACTTTTCTCACTTTACGTCCTACTTTAGTATAACATCCTTATACAGCAGCTGTGATTTTACCGGGGTGTTGTGACTCTGACCCCCGAGCCTGTCCTAACAGAAGGAGAGGACTCAGAAGGTGAAGGAGAGGATTTCGCAAGGCCTCTCTCTCCAGGACCCTCCTCTCTGGCAATGCCTCAGGTTTTCTCCGAAGGCCAAGAGATATGCCAGGAGCAAGGCACTTCGGAGCAGCCGCAGATAGAGAGCGAGGGAGATGAGTTTTGGCTGGATCCCAGACAGCGTCGGAAGGATAAGCACGCGCAGCAGAGAAAGAGGTGTGGGCGGGCCAGAGATTGAGCTGAGTCACTGGACCACACCCCAAAAGGGATAAAAGTGGGTGTGTCAGCTATTCACGCCTTGTGACAGACAAATTGAAAAGCTCGGAAGTCATATCGTGTTTCTAGAACCCTGTTAGAAGCTCTTTTTGGATTTCTTCGGACTGGACTTTGACAATTCTTTGCTTTGTGGAATTAATTTGGTATATCGGACTGAGGAGAAAAAACCTCCCTTAGTGAGTAAAATCTCTTGGCAGGCAGTTCATGGTTCGCTGCCAAGACTGTTATCTTAAAGGAATTCCTGACTGTTTGATTCATTAACTCCTGGCTGTCTGTTTGTGCGTGTGCGTGCGAAAGGGGACAGAACACGGGGCTTAGAGTTTGCTAATTTTGAAATTGATCCACTCTTGTGAGTTTTATTTCATTTCATTTTATTTGTCCTTTAAACGCCACCTCAAAACTAAACCTTTCCTCCTTTTCCTGTCACCAGGGCAAACACTGTATCCTGGATGTGTCAGGAAACGCAATTAAACGGCTTCAAGTTGCACAACTCTACCCTATTGCAATCTTCATTAAGCCTAGATCGTGGGAGCCTTTGATGTGAGTACTGTCTTCTCCAGCCTTCCTTTGGGACCATGGGGGCGAAGCTTTGGCCGAAAGAATATGTGGGGGGTTCCAATTCGAACCAGGGTTGTGCAAGGAGAATAAAAATGAAATCCAGCGAGGAAAGAAAAAATATTTATTCCCAAAAGGAAAGAGAATTGCCAAGGGAGGGGGGCAGCTACAGAGAAAATGGGGTATAGAGAGATTGTTTTATAGTGGGGTGGGGGCTTGTCCTGAGTGTGTAAGTGTGTACATCAGGGGTCCTCAAACTTTTTAAACAGGGGGCCAATTCACGGTCCCTCAGACTGTTCGGGGGCCGGATCAGATGGGTGGGCATGGTTAGGTGGTCATGTGACTGGGTGGGCGTGGCCAATTTAGCAGACCAAACAAAACACACAAATAAAACTTTAATTTGTTATGCTCCTGAGGGTGGAAAGCAGATTAGTGAAGGGATGTGGCTGCCGTGGGGTGTGTATGTGGGACTTCTGTTTGTGTGTGTGTGTGTGTGTGTGTGTGTGTGTGTGTGTGTGTGTGTGTGTCTATCGCTCCCTCTCTCTCTCTCTGGAGGCTTCCATATCAGTGGTGCGTTGCCCCTGGTTCACACCGGTTCTATAGAACCGGTAGTAAAACCGGCGGGAGGCTCCACCCACCGAGCCCGACGTCATCCAAATGCTTCTGCACATGCACAGAAGAGCGTGCGCACGTGCACGCAGCCCTGTTGCAAACCGTAATAAAAGTAAGTAGAACCCACCCCTGCTCCATACGTCCCATTTTTGGCCTCCCTAGCCTCCAGAAGGTGGGTGGGGGCTGGCGGGTAGATGTGGGTGGAGTAGCCTCGTGGTCCTGCGCGGGCTGGATTAATGGCTTCGGCGGGCCGTATTTGGCCTGCGGGCTGTAGTTTGAGGACCCCTGGTGTACATGCTGATTTTGAGTGACACCTGAAGGGCATGTTGACACCCGAGGAAGGGGTTGATCGTATCAAGGGATGGGAGTTGAACTGTGTTATAATGATGTTCACATTGCGTTAATTGACTTTTGTGCGTTTGCTTGCACGAGTTTACAACTTCGCCTTGCGCACATGCACACAGCATCCAAAATATGGCGATTGTATAAGATGGGATAGCACCAGGGCGGGTGGGCGGGCCCAGCCACTGGCCATAACTACCGATTCGACCGAACCGGCTGAATACCACTCCTGCCTGTTAATGCAACACAATCGTAGGGGCGATGCAATGGTCATAACGTCAAGGATACGTCGTAAACTATTGTTTCTGAGGCCATTGTAACTTTGAACCATTGCTAAACAAACTCATAAATCAAGGACTACCTGTAATTTCCACCAAGCGACACACGGAGATTATTCTGCAGACTCTGGGTCTGCCTGCTTTCTGTGACAAAGCCGGAGTTGTTGTTTTTTTTTATTTCGGTAGAATGTTTCTGTCTTGTTTGTTTACATTGATTTTCTAAAATTAACCAAGGCCTGAAGGGGAGGCCATGTCCTATGACCCAGAAGCCACACACAGTAATTTCAGATGATGGGTAAATAAAATGCAATTATTCTCACTGGCAATGCAGAAGCCACTTCACACACACACACGGTTCAGCAGCAGAAAAACCCTGATTTTATTCCTTAATGTTTCTGGGCTGAATGTATTTATTCACTGGAAATAGATTGTAGAAAACAGCCTGGGACAAACGAAACTCTGATATTTTAATTTTAGGAATATTTTTGACTCTGCACTGCGAGGAAAAGGAGGGTTGGAGACAAACGGGATTTTATCCAGGGATGGGCTTCAAAAATTTTAGCAAGGGGTTCTCTGCCTGGTTGCTGGGTGGGCGTGGCCATGGAGGGTGTGGCCTAGTCTGCCTCCTGCACCACAGTGTGGGGGGTGTTTTTGCCCTCCCCAGGCTCCAGAGGCTTTCGTTGAGCCTCCGGGAGGGCAAAAACGGCCTCCCCAGGCTCCGGAGGCCCTCTGGAGGCTGGAAACGGGCCCATTTCCAGCCTTCCCGATCTTCCAATAGGCCCGTTTTTCACCTCCCCGAGTCTCCGCGCGCGCCTTGCACTTACCTGCATCCAAAACGGGCTGCATGGGGACTCCCGGGAGGGGAGGGGAGGGGTGGACAGGGCCAGCCAGGAGTGGGATTTGGGGGTTCTCCGAACTGCACAGAATCTTAGCTAGAGGTTCTCCCGAATCCTAGCAGCCCAGCCCTGATTTTATCCCAGAAAAGTTTAACTTGAGTTTTATTCAAAATAAAATTAGTTTTCGTTAGTGTTGCATCCCACTTTCCTCTTATTTATTTATTTGTCATAATTAAGAACCTCCCACCTCTTTCATAAAAGGACCCTGGGCAGTGTACAATATGACTAGTGCTCAACTTACAATCACAATTGAGCCCAAAATTTATCTTGCTGTGTGAGACAGTTGTTAAGTGCATTTTGCCTCATTTTGCAACCTTTCTTTACAACCAGCTTTTTCTCCGAAGCTGGCTAAGATACTTTAGTCAGGATTGATTTACAGGTAGTCCTCGATTTACCACCTCAATTGAGCCCCAAATTTTGGTCGCTAAGCAAGACACTTGCTTAGCGAATTGAATTTTGGCTCAGATAGTAAGTGAATCACTGCGGTTGTTAAGTTAGTAACAAGTAAGTTACTTGTTACTAGTTGCGGTTAGTAAGTTAGTTATGGCTTCCCCATTGACTGCTTGTCACAAGTGGTCACAAACATGTAATCACATGACCCCGGGCGGCTGCAACCGTCATAAATATGAGTCAGTTGCCAAGCATTTGAATTTTGATCAGATGTTACAACGGTCGTATGAAAACCGGTCATAAGTCGCTTTTTTCAGTGCCGTTGTAACTTTGAATGGCCACTAAATGAACTGTTGTAAGTCAAGGACTACCTGTAAAATATTAAAAGCATAGAAGGCAGTATGTAAGGAGATTTAGGATGTTAAGACAGCAGGCATAATGCTCCCTCTATTTTTTTCCTCTCATACAACAGCCTTGTGAGGTAGGTCAAGCTGTAAGAATGTCAGTGGTCCAGTCACACAGTGAGCTTCCATGACTTAAATCAGGGTTCTTCTTGTCTGAATCCCAGAACAACCTTGCAAGGTAGGCCCGTCTGACTGGCCCAAAGTCAAACCACTGAATTTCCATGACCATGGCTGGATTAGAACCTGGGTCTTTCCCATTATTAGTCCGGCAATTTAACCATTCAACAGTACAGGCAGGAAATGTGCGCACAATGTTTTCCACTTGCCAATAATTATAATTTCCAGAGGCCCCAGTAGAATAAACCATATTTTCTCCAATGATCATCATCTTCTTCTTTTAATGCCCCCATAATCCCTTGCAACGGGGTGGAATCTGGGCAACTGAATGGAGCTGAGTGTTTACTGGCCAGATGCCTTTCCTGTCGCCAATGCAGAGTTATATTCAGTAGATATATTCTCAGTGTGCCCAGAGAGAGAAATATCTGCCTCTAATTTAATTAAATTAATTTAATTTAATTTATCGCATTTCTATGCTGCCCAACTCCCAAGGGACTCTACCTAGGATCGAACTCACAGCCTCCTGATTGTGAGGCGAGAGCTCCAACTCTAAGCCACCCCACCATTCTTATTTTCTCCAACGATGCCTCTGCTGCATTATCTGAAGCATTGGGTTTTTTTTTTGCTCTGGACATTCGGGACAGATATTTATTGCTTTATTTTTATTGCCGCCAAGGGCGAATGAGATGTGGCTTGAATATATATATATATCTCCCTTTCCTTTACTCAAGCTTTCAAACTGTTTCAGGGAAATGAATAAACGTCTCACGGAGGAGCAGGCCAAGAAAACGTACGACCGCGCCATGAAATTAGAACAAGAATTTGGAGAATATTTTACAGGTGCGTTTGAAGAGGCTTCCTTTATTTCCATGAAGGAAGGTGGAAGTGTGTTATTATTGTTATTTTTTTCCTGGTGGCACTTTGGGGATAACGAGAAACTGAATTATACAGGTAGTCCTCATTTACCGACCATAGTTGGGACCAGCAATTCCATCACTAAGTGATGATTATGACCTGTAATTTCCTGCGGCCCTTCCCATGGACCGAGAAGATGGCTGTGAAAATCGCAAATTAACAATCCCATGATCACAGGGGCGTTGCAATTGTTGCAACTTCGAGGACCATCTTAAGTCTCCTTTTTCAGTGCCGTTGTAAGTTCAAACGGTCACTGAACAAGTGGCTGGTAAGCGAGGACTAGCTGTAGTATGGCAAAAATGGCCATGTACAAATTGCCCTAGGAAGGCGTTAGCAATCATCTGAGCTTTGTATTTTTCTCTTGAATGTTCCCAGCTCTCTAAACATTCAAGCAAGAATTCACTCTTGTGTTCAGTCAAAACAAAATAGATAAATAAGACAAAAAGTCTATGGAGATTCTCAGTCATCCAGGTCATGGTTGTCCCAAAGGTGCTTTTTCAGGTGGCAAGTGGACTTTCTGATTTTTCTTTGAAGATGTTTCGCTTCTCATCCAAGAAGCTTCTTCAGCTCTGACTGAATGGTGGGGAATGGAAGGATTTTATGCTGCTTGCAGACAGCTGGTCATTTGCATCCTTTTTAGGGAGTCGTTGAGGCCACTTGGAGGTTTATCTGTGTCTTCGGGGTCACCTGAGTAGTGCAAATGGGTGTGGAGCCTTCTTGGAACTGTTGAAAGGACTGTGTTGTGGACTGGAGATAGAATATGTCAGCAATGAAGAGAATAATTGCAGGAATATCAGATCTTCAGCCAACACAACATATGTGCCCATTTCAAACCCAGGAATACACTAAGGCAGAAGCTTGTCCACCCCAAGGATAAAACACCCAGGCACAAACTGAGCAACGTGATATATGCAGTACAATGCAGTGAGACATGTGCAGATCTGTACATTGGGGAAACAAAACAACCACTTCATAAACACATGCCACAACATAGGAGAACAAACCCATCAGGACTAGATTCAGCAGTCCACCTACGTTTAAAAGACAAAAGCCACTCTTTTGAAGACAGCAAAGTCTACATTTTGGACAGAGATGGTCACTGATTTGAAAGAGGGGTCAAAGAAGCCATCTATGTCAAAACTGAACGGCCCTCTCTCAACAGAGGGGGGAGGGATACGACGTCATCTATCTCCAGTCTGCAACACAGTCCTTTCAGCAGTTCCAAGAAGGCTCCACACCCATTTGCACAACTCAGGTGACCCTGAGGACAGAGACAAACCTCCAAGTGGCCTCAACGACTCTCTAAAAGGATGCAAATGACCAGCTGTCTGCAAGGAGTATCAATCCTTCCATTCCTCACCAGCCAAGCCAAGAGCTGAAGAAGCTTCTTGGATGAGAAGTGAAACATCGTCAAAGAAAAACCAGGAAGTCCAGTTGCCTCTTGAAAAAGTCCCCAAAGTTACAGTAAAAGCAAGTGACATGCAGTACAGATAATCAACCCAAACGTCCTAGGATCGTAATAAATTGTGCTGAAATACGATAACCGATGCAAGAGAATTTTTGTAGCTTGAACTGTGGAGTCTTCGTGCTCTCACAGCTTGGTTGTTGGCTTGCAGGTGTTTCGTTACCCAGCTCACAAAAAAAAAAAAGAAAGAAAGAATTTTCAAGCCACAGGTTTTCTCCCCGTTCAAAACAAACCTCTGTTCCATATGGATAGGATAGGATAGGATAGGATAGGATAGGATAGGATAGGATAGGATAGGATAAAATAGAATAGAATAGGATAGGATAGCATAGCATAGCATAGCATAGCATAGCATAGCATAGCATAGCATAGAATAGAATAGAATAGAATAGAATAGAATAGAATAGAATAGAATAGAATAGAATATTTATTGTATTTATTTATTGGTTCGATTTGTATGCCACCCTTCTCCGGAGACTCAGGACGGTTTACAATGCGTTAAGCAACAGCCTTCATACTTTTGTATATACCTGCTTAGTAGGGCTTTCGGACCCCCTAAGCGGTGCTCTTTTTTATACAAAGTCAGCTTATTGCCCCCACAAACCGGGTCCTCATTTTACCTACCTCGAAAGGATGGAAGGCTGAGTCAACCTTGAGCCTGGTGAGATTTGAACTTGCAGTAATTGCAAGCAGCTGGTGCTACTTAACAGCACTTTAGTCTGCTGCACCACCAAGGCTCTTTGAATAGAAATATAGAAATATAATTTTTTATTGGCCGTGTGATTGGACACACAAGGAATTTGTCTTTGGTGCATACGCTCTCAGTATACGTAAAAGAAAAGATACATTCATCAAGAATCATAAGGTACAACCCTTAATGATAGTCATAGGGTACAAAAAGCAATCAAATCCTACTAGGAAACAATATCAATATAAATCATAAGGATACAAGCAACAAAGTGACAGTCATACAGTCATAAGTGGAAGGAGATGGGTGGTGGGAATGATGAGAAGATTAATAGTAGTGCAGACTTAGTAACTAGTTTGACAGTGTTGTGGGAATTATTTGTTTAGCAGAGTGATGGCGTTCGGAAAAAAACTGTCCTTGTGTCTAGTTGTTCTGGTGTGCAGTGCTCTATAGTGTCGTTTTGAGGGTAGGAGTTGAAACAGTTGATGTCCAGGATGCGAGGGGTCTGTAGATATTTTCTCAGCCCTCTTTTTGACTCGTGCAGTATGCAGATCCTCCATGGAAGGCAGGTTGGTAACCATTGTTTTTTCTGCAGTTCTAATTATCCTCAGACCTACAGATACTAAAACACTGGCCAATTTTGTTTCTGAAAAAAGGGATCAAAATCTGGTTTTTTTTCCCTTCCTCTAGCAATTGTCCAAGGAGATACCTTAGAAGATATATATAACCAAACCAAACTTGTGATCGAGGAACAATCGGATTCCTTCATCTGGATTCCTTCCAAGGAAAAACTATAAAGTCGCTAACCCACCTCTGATCGCAACGGAAAAGTATTTAGAAGAAAATTTAATCCTAACTTATTTGGAAGCTTCGGGGAGGGCTGGGGGGGAAAAAAAGTTACTTTCACGTTTCTTGCTGTCAATGTGATTATTATTATTCTGATTTTTCTGAACATACAACACAAACTGTCGGAAGCCATGAAGGACACTGATTGGGTCATAAAAGGGGAAGGAAACAAAAAAAAGAAAAAAGAAGGAACAATTTTTTTTAAGAAAAAGAAAAAAAAAACAAGTCTGCCATATTAAATCTCTCTCACACACACAGACATGCATACACATACACACTCGGACACACTCAGCACAAACTGTTCTGTGTGCTCACCACACAGCTTTGTAAGGATGAACCCGGAGGCAGAAATGACCCAGCCCGTTACCTCCTTTTCCAACCTGTAATGACTCAGCTCGGTGTGTTTCTTGGTGGTTGAAAACCCCCAAAATCTCCTGGGTGTCTTAATCCTACAGGACGTATCCTTTGAGTAAAAGCGGATGCGAACACAAGTCCTACCTAACGTTATCTCCAGAAGAAGAGCTGAATGGCCTGCGGCTTTGCAAAATCTCATCCATAAGCCACACCACCGGACTCTGCTGAGACCTGGAATGCTTTTATTATGATTATTGTTAATTTTTTCCCAGATGTTGGATCGGAGACATCCTTTGATCATAGTACATCTGTATTTGCAGCACCTCGACTTTCATATAACTATGCATATCTCTCCTTCCCGCCCCTCCCCCCCATCCCAATCCAACCTGGAGCATAATTTCTCCCCTCCCCCCCTCAACTTCACCGTTGCATCTGGATCTTAATCATTCAATGAGATTTGATGGGAAGGAAAGCATTCATATTGAAGTGCGTTCACCTGAACAGACAAAATTCAGGGTACTTAAAACTTGACCAAGAAGAAGGGTACAATTGGGGGAACGGGGAAAGCTTTACATTTTATTTTAATTATATCTATATTATCATTTATATGAAGATAGAAGGCACTTAAAAGACGGGATAATTTATTAAAGAATCTATATTGATGTATAGGCGCTAATTTCTATAGGTAACAAAAATATTTTGTGAGACGTTTTGTAAAGATTAAGTCATCGAAAGGTGAATTACGTTGCACCTGGGCGGGCAGGAGAATGCAAAAGGTGAATTTTCAATTTGCACTATTTCATTCTTTCTTTTTTTTTGTCTCCCCCGGTAGATTTCTTAAGAATTTCTATTTCTATATGTTCGTCCTCTTTGTTTGAATTTTAGGAATTTAGGTCTCATGTATTCCTATTTTATTTTGGATAAGAAAATTTTACTTTGCATAATACACCTAAAATGCACTTAGTACAAAAGAAAATATATATATCTCTCTTTGTTGAAAAGAGTTCCACCTCACCCTCATTTCCCTCATTCCCATAAATAAACTATTGGGGCGGTTTGAATGTAATTTCTGGTTTATTTTTTTCTAATTAAGCAGCTGCCATTATAAAATCTCTTACCAGCTTTTCCATAATGGTTTATAGAGAATTTGCCAGTAGGAATGGTTGCTAAAATGCCAGTAATTGATCCAAACTAGTCGGTAAAGTTATAAACAAAACATTACACTTTAGAAGCAGATTTTGAAGTCAACCAAAATAATTCATTGGAAGACCACTATGCATTTTACGATTTTAAAAAGTCAAAAAGTTCAACTTTGTGGCAATCATCTAGAAATTTTGTTTGCTAATTATGGGGCATAAACCATTGGTGGGACTTGAATAATTTAACAACCAGTTCTCTGGCTGGGTAGGCGTGGTCGGTTGGTCATGTGACTGGGTGGGTGATGTCACTCATCACACCCAGCCCCGCCTCCCAGCTACTCGCCTCAAAGGCTAATCCCCCCACTGGCTGGCCCCGCCCTTGCCCGTTTTTCGGCCTGTTTTTTGGCCGTTTTCAGGCCGTTTTTTGGGCCCTTTGCTGCCATTTTTAAGGCCATTTTCCAGGCCATTTTTGGGCCATTTTTGGCTTGAAAAACGGCCTGAAAATGGCATGGAAAACAGGCCAAAAAATAAGTGGGGGCGGGGCCAGTGGTGGGATTTTCCGGTTCACCATACTGCACGGAATCTTAACTACCAGTTTGGCCGAACCTGTACGAATCGGCAGCAGCCCACCTCTGGCATAAACGCTCCCTTCAAAAAACAATTCAGTTGATTCCCTGGAATAATCCACTTCGCAGAACAACTCACTTTCTTTTCACAGAACAACTCAAATTGCAGAACAACTAAGCAGTTCCAAACTACCAGTAAACAAAAGCCTAGCCAGTAATAGTTTCTGCTCTTTCCAAGTTCCTTCCCCCCCCTTTTTTTTTTTGGTAAATATATATATTTCAACTAACCCTCTCTGCCTCCCTTTTTGAGGTCATGGCGGAGAGCTGGGAAGGTTTCGGATCCGTGGAGTTGTCTCTTTTGACTCCATCAAAGGATCAGTTCTAATTCTGTTCAGTTTTGGAGTTTTCAATACGATACTTTCCTAATGTTAGAGTAAAACAAGTTCCTAAGGCTCAGAAATGGACGACTGAGGTCAGATTTTTCTTTCTGAGGTCACAACTCAGGAAAAAAAAAATTGAAAAAAAAATCTTAAATGTCTCCTATCCAGAGTTTTGTCCCTGGTGCTTCAGGGCTGCAGCCTTAATATGTCAATGCAACCCCTTAGAAGTGTTTCTTCAGCCTGAATTTTTATATTTCCAAACTCTCTTGACTCTGTTTAAGCGGTTGTTTGAATTGTTGAACATTGCCGGAAAGGACAGAAATATAACTTCTGTCTCAATTCAGCCTTTCGAAACCAAGATGATCTCAAATTGATCTTAACTGTTTAAATGTGGTTTCCCCCTGCCCCCAGAGGAGAGAAAAATTAATTCTGCCATAATCTCTTTCTATACCTTTGAAAGTATCAAAAGAAGAGTGTGGTTTTAATCGGGAAGAATATTTTAAGAGCAAATATTATTTTCTCTCATGGACTCCACGAAAAGAAAGGATTTTCAATACTGTGTTTTTGTTTTGTTTTTTTTCCCCAAGTTGAAACTTAACCCCTGTGAATAGTAGAATTCCAAACTTTTATTGGAACGGGATGAAAATCTGTATATGTCCCAGAAAACAGCTGAATAAATAGATTACTGAGAAAGAACTACTAGATAGTCCTTGACTTATGACTACTGTTAGGACCAGAATTTCAGTCCCTAAGCGATGCAGTCATTAAACGAGTCATCACGTCCCCAGATCCGATTTTGCAGCCGTTTCTACTGTGGTCTTTAAGGTGAATCCAGCTTTCCCAATTGACTCTGCTTATTGGAATCCAGTCGGAGATCACAAATTGTGATTACGTGATCTCAAAATGCTGCAATTATCCTAAATGGCAGCTGGTTGCTGAGCAACCAAATTGCAATCACGTGACTGCAGAGGTGATGCGACTCGTAACTTTGAAGGAGGGATCACACAAGTTACTTTTTCCGAGATTGTCATAACTTTGAACTGGCTTTAAACAAACAGTCGTAAGTCAAGGACTATCTATGAATAAGAAAGCTCTTGGGCAGAGGGCAGTTCTAGTGAGAATTTGAACTTTTATGTAGCACTTTCTCAAAATGCAAGGTGCCTATAACCACTCGCTTGCCCTCAGAACAACCTCCCAAAACTGAATTATTCCCATTTTTAAAAAAGAGAGAATAAGTCAAAGAGAATTGTCCAAAATTTCTTGCTGGCTGGATGTGAGCAACATGTGAGATTAGATTAAAATGAGTCTTTTGGCAGATGACTTTCCTCATTTTGTGGGAGTTGTTGCCTTAGCTTGTTGTATAATCACGTTACACCATAATATGGTTTGGTGGTTTGTCAGCACTGACCATGTTATGTGACCAGCAATTGTGTTTTGTTAAATCAGATTTAGGGTTTTGAGTGCTGTGGAAATGATGCCACTGAGAGACGTGAAAATACTGGGGTGGTTTTTTTTTCAATTATTATTATCCCATTTAAGATAAGTGTGGGAAAATCCTAAATTTTGTTTCAGCATGCTAAGCACAGGAGAAAGAAAGAAAGAAAGAAAGAAAGAAAGAAAGAAAGAAAGAAAGAAAGAAAGAAAGAAAGAAAGAAAGAAAGAAAGAAAGAAAAGAGGGAGGAGGGGGGAGGAAGGAAAGAAAGGGAAGAAGAAGAAAGAAAGAAAGAAAGAAAGAAAGAAAGAAAGAAAGAAAGAAAGAAAGAGAAAGAAAGAAAGAAAGAAAGAAAGAAAGAAAGAAAGAGGGAGGAGGGGGAGGGAGGAAGGAAAGAAAGGGAAGAAGAAAGAAAGAGAGAGAGAGAGAGAGAGAGAGAGAGAGAGAGAGAGAAAGATCAATCTGGGTGATTTCATTGAATTACTGTATATACCAGATCAAAAGGGCTAGAAACTTTTTTCTTACAAAAAAATGGAAATCAATCAGTAGTGAAGTTTTGGAATTGTTTCTGCAGAAATCTACAGGAAAAAAAATCCAAAGCTTTGGGAACAATGGCTTACTTTCACATCAGCATAAAACTCTTGTTTCAGGACCAGGGCTCAGCACATTTCCTTACTGTCCTAAAGCAAAAAGCAAAAAAACAAAAAACTCACCATAAACAAAAAAAAACCTGTGCGTTTTTCATTTAGTTGTTTTCTAGCCTTCACACCCGTTGTTCTGTTCCACTTTGTTTCTCTCTTAAGCATGCATATCTCTTAGGAGAACCAACCTACTGGTAAATGTACTACTCTGTCTTGTGCTATGCGTTCCATCTTGGCAGTAACACTGTGCTTTGGCACAACCAGTTTGTCCACAAGTCCTCGGTTACTTCAGTTTTAAAAAATTTCTTTTTTCCTTTTGAATAGGCTTTGTGCTTTGTGTTTAGATTGGAAGGAAGGAAAGGAGGGAAGGAAACAAAGGAAGGAAAGAAAGAAAGAAGAAAGAGAAAGAAAGAAAAGAAAGAAAGAAAAAGAAAGAAAGAAAGAAAGAAAGAAAGAAAGAAAGAAAGAAAGAAAGAAAGAAAGAAAGAAAGAAAGAAAGAAAGAAAGAAGAAAGAAAAAGAATTATACTAGAAAAATATACAGGAAGGAAGGAATTTATACTAGAAAAATATACAAGAAGGAAGGAATGGAGAAGAAAAAAGAAAAAAGGAAGGAAGGAAACAAGGAAAGAAAGAAAGAAAAGAAAGAAAGAAAGAAAGAAAAAGAAAGAAAGAAAGAAAGAAAGAAAGAAAGAAAGAAAGAAAGAAAGATTTATACTAGAAAATATACAGGAAGGAAGGAATTTATACTAGAAAAATATACAAGAAGGAAGGAAGGGAGGGAGAAGGAAAAAAAGGATAAGAAAGAAAGAAAAAGAAAGAAAGAAAGAAAGATAGATAGATAGATAGATAGATAGATAGATAGATAGATGATAGATAGATAGATAGATAGATAGATATAGATAGATAGAAAGAAAGAAAGAAAGATTAATACTAGAAAAATATACAGGAAAGAAGAATTTATACTAGAAAAATATACAAGAAGGAAGGAAGGGAGGGAGAAGGAAAAAGAAAGAAAGGATAAGAAAGAAGAAAAAGAAAGAAAGAAAGATAGATAGATAGATAGATAGATAGATAGATAGATAGATAGATAGATAATAGAAAGAAAGAAAAAAGAAATTAATACTAGAAAAATATACAGGAAAGAAGGAATTATACTAGAAAAATATACAAGAAGGAAGGAAGGGAGAAGGAAAAAGAAAGAGAAGGAAACAGGGAAAGAAAGAAAGAAAGAAAATTTATACTAGAAAAATATACCAGAAAGAAGGAGGGAAGGAAGGAGAGAAGACTTTGAATGAAAGAAAGCTATGGCAAGGAGTCCTGTTCTCCTTACGATTTGCATTCCCATTTGTTTCATGTACTGGATACTGATGAGTTTTGTCCTTCTTGACAGTTTCAAGAGGTCCCAAACGGTAGCGTGGTCCTCCTTCTCAAGTATCCCTTGACTCCACCTCCACCTGATAAAGATCGATGGAGATCTAGGAACAGGTAGGGATTCATGCCAAAGGGGAAACGCCCCACTGCAAAGGCCATCTGTCCCACAGACGTTATTGAGATTGCAAAGACCCGTTTTTTAATAATCTACATAGGGAGAAAGGTTAAATAACCCCTGAATCCCAGTCTGCTTTATATGTGGGAACATCTTCCTTTTGTCCCAAAGGTGTTTTTTTTTTTAAGGAGGCAACTGGACTTTCTGGTTTTTTTCCTTTGAAGACGTTTTGCTTCTCATCCAAGAAGCTTCTTCGGCTCTGACTGGATTCCATTCCCCTCTATCCCGTCAGAGCTGAAGAAGCTTCTTGGATGAGAAGCAAAACGTCTTCAAAGGAAAAAAGAAAGTCCAGTTGCCTCTTGAAAAAGCACCTTTGGGACAACCATGACCTGGATGGCTGAGAATCTCCATCGATAGCTTCCTTTGTCCATTCATCCAAACCTCTGCCTTACACCTCTGGACGTTGACTGGGAAAGGAGTCCACATTTAAGTGGAATTGAGTAAAGGTAGTCCTTGATTTACGACCATAATCGAGCCCAAAATTCACCTTGCTCAATAAGAAATTTGTTAAGTGAGTTCTGCCTCATGTTACGACCTTTCTTGCCATAGTTGTTAAGTGAAACACTGCCGTCGTTCAATTAGTCACACTGGTTATTAAGTGAATCTGGCTTCCCCCTTGACTTTGCTCGTCAGAAAGTCGCAAAAGGGGGGGGTGTCACGTAATTACTGCAACTGTCATAAATGTGAGTCAGCATCCGAATAAATCACATGATGCTGCAAAGGTCGTAAGTGTGAAAAGTGGTCGTAAGTCACATTTTTTTGTGCCGTTGTAACTGGGGTCGGTAAATGAACTGTCATAAATCAAGGACTACCTGTGTATATCTCCTCAAATTCTACTAATAAAAGATATGAAATCTAGCCCTTAGAAAATTAAAATTATCGAATGCTCCTAGAAGGCTAAAAAAAAAAAAAAAAAAATTTTCTTTTTCCTTTTATCCTTCAGGGAACCTTTTAACTTCACTTAACTGCAGGATTTTTCTTCAAAGGCGAAAAGAACTAGCTCCATAGATTTGAAAGGTTGCAACATTTCATACTTTCGGGAACGTACAAATCCATTAAAGGCTGACATTGTCAGCTTGACCCCTGAAAAAAGAAAAATCTAAAATCCATAATTGTAATCTCTCTGTTAGGGACAATCAAAATAGAACAGGGGGGAAAAAAATGTTCAAGCTTTGAAAATTGGTACCTGCTTTTCTCCGGTTTGGATGGCTCTGGATTTAAAACAAACAAAAAAAATGACAGCATCCAAAGGTACTCCTCGATTTACGACCACAAACCAGCCCAAAGTTTCTGCTGCTCAGCAAGACAGTTGTTAAGTGAGTTTTGCCTCATTTTACAACCTTCCGTGCCACAGATGTTAAGTGAGTCGCTGCCGTTGTTAAGTTAGTAACACGGTTGTTAAGTGAAACCTGGCTTCCCCGTTGACTTTGCTGCTTGTCAGAAGTTTGCAAAAGGGGGATTGTGTGAGCCCTGGAAGACTGCAACCGTCATAAATATGAGCCAATTGCCAAGCGCCCAAATTTTGATCATGTAACCATGTTGCAACGGATGTAAGCATGAAAAATGGACATAAGTCGGGTTTTTTACAGTGCCATTGTAACTTTGAATAGTCACTAAGGAAAGCTTGTAAATCAAAACCTGCCTGTATATCTTTAATAATACCAGTAATTGCTTTAGTTTGGCAAGATTCTGTCTACAGGCGAAAAACAATCAAGTCATAAGTCACATTTCCAGTGCCGTTGTAACTTCACAAACGGTCACTAAATGAAGGGTTGTAAGTCAAGGACTACCTGTAGTTATTATTTACGTCCCCCTCTAGAGTGTTGGTAAGGTTCTTTGAATAGTAAATCAAGGTCTCTTTAATCGTTCAGCTCAAATACAATTTTTGTAGGACTATGTTATACCGTCAAGAACCTGAAAAATAAGTATTGTCAGGTCAATGGTTTTCCCAAATTTTTCCACATTTGTGTGGTGGTATGATCCACACACTCCTACCTTCCTTGGTGGATATTTGGCGACTCCAGGTAGCACCAATTTTTTTACAAAGCTATAAGTGAATGCACAATGATCTTTTTTGTGAGCAGATAGCAATCATCATCGGAAGATATCATGGTTATTATTGGTGCTAAAACTCAAAAGCAACCCAGAGATTAATTCTTCAGCTGAGAATCATTTCCAAGGAGGTGGAATGATTGAGTGGGATGCAAACTCTAAATGCTTTAGAGAAATACCTTCGAGCAGTGTTTCTCGATCTTCGCTACTCTAAGATGCGTGGACTTCAACTCTTCTGGGAGTTGAGATCCACGCATCTTAAGAGTTGTGAAGGTTGAGAAACACTGCTCTTGGAGCACATCCCAGGTGCTATTTTTTTTTAAACACAATCTTTAACACAATATTGTTACCGTCCGTCATAGGACAAACACAAACAGCAAAAATAAATAAATAAAATCCACTCTGGCTTTACAACCAGTGCAAAACCATCTTTCTATACATAAGATGACAAACTCTCTGTTTACAAGCCATGTTTACACACCTAGCATCTCCTCTGAATTGCACTTCTTTGTGCCCCTTTATTCTTCTAATGTGCTTGTTCTCCTTTTTTTAGAAGGGAAATGATCAGCGGTGGGTTTCACATTTTGTTACCACCGCTTCGCCCTGCGTGCGTGCCTCCCGCACATGCGCCCGGCCTCCAAAACGTGCCTAAATAGGACAGCATAGAGCCGGGGCAGGTGGATGGCTCCACCCACGATTTCCGCTACCAGTTCGGGTGAATCGATCCAAACCGGCTGAATACCACCTCTGGAAATGATGCAGTTGAGGAGAAAAAAAATCTTGGTTAATCGGCCCACAACTCTCTAGTAAACCCCTTTCCAACCCACCCGCCCCCCCCCCCCACACACACACAAATTAAGCTTTACTCAGAAGTAAATCCGTATATGGAAAAAGGACTCTCTGGGTGCCTATAACTATGCCAAAATCAAGAACGTTCAGGTTGCAAATATTAGACTTGCTTTTGACCTAGGAGAATGAGTGAAATCCCAAAACATGCTTATTTGTATAGGACCATGATGGCGAACCCATGTCACGTGTGCCAGAGATGGAACGCAGAGCTCTCTCTGTGGGCACACACGCCATCACCAGCTGCTCTTCTGGTTTCCAGCACACACCTGTGCACCAGCCAGCTGGTCTTCACGAGTGCTGGAGCGTCAAAGATGGCCCGAAAAATGCCTCTCAAAATGGCCTGAAAACAGCCCCAAAATGACCCAAAAACGGCCTGAAAATGGCCTGTTTTGGGCCATTTTTCAGGCTGTTTCCGGGTCATTTTCAGGCCATTTTTGGGGCCGTTTTGGGGTCATTTTTGGGCTGTTTTCAGGCCATTTTGAGGGGCATTTTCAGGCTTTTTTTCCGAGCCAAAAAACAGCCCTGAAAACAGCAAAAAAATGGGCTGAAAACGGCCAAAAAACAGGCATGCACACACCGGCCACCTGATCATCGGGTTTCCGGTGCTCGGGCAGGCACACATGCATGCACGCACGTTCCAGTTTGAGCACTCGGTGCTGAAAAGGTTCGTCATCATTGGTATAGGAGAGTGATGGCTAACCTTTTTGCCATCGTGTGCCAAAAGCAGGGGGAGAACGGGGGGGGGGGTGCGCCCACATGCCCATACCCATAAAAACCCCCCCCCCCCCCCCCCCCACACACATGGGCACACACTTCCCCCGCTTTTGGCACACAATGGCATGATGGGCCAGGTAGGCCCGTTTTTCACTCTCCCCAGGCTCCAGAGGCTTTCTAGGCGCCTGAGGAGGGCAAAATCAGCCTTCCCCACCCCCCTAGAGGCCCTCCAGAGGCCAGAAACAGCCTGTTTCCTGACTTCCGGTGGGCCTGGAAGACCCGAAAATTAGCTGGCTGGCGCATGCATGCATGCTGCAGCTGAGGTAAGACAACACTTGCATGCCCACCAATATGGCTCTGCGTGTCACCTGTGGCACGCGTGCCATAGGTTTGCCATCACGGGTATAGGACACAGAGGGTTGCCAAGCTAGATGGACAAAAAAGAGCATTTTCTATCCATAAAAATCAGGGCTTTTAATTTTCATGGGACCTCATTTTTTTTTTTTTTTTTTTTGAAACAAATGGCAATGTGGAATCTTGGCAAATCCAGTCTTTCTCAGTTATGTTTAAAATACAGGATTCTTATTTTTATTTTTATTTTTTTCTGTGTTGAATTTGGCTATTCCATACATGACCGAGTAATGACAGTCTGTACATTTTCCTTCTTTTCACTTGCTTTGATCGGATGTTTCTTCACTCAGATGTACTCTTGTGGGGTGGGCTTAACTCTGAATCGAAAAGTGGAGTTTACAAATACACTAGACAGTTTTCACTCCTGTTAAGTGTAAATACTCGACGCATCCATTCCATTTGTGTAAAGAAAAAATAAAAAAAAATTAAAGCACACACAATTTAAAAAAAAATAATAAAAAAAAGAAAGTTAAGATGTATGTTTCATACTATCCGTGTCTTCGTGTGTTTATTAAGTCTCTCAAGCTTATTGGAATTTGCGGCCCAATTTTTCTAGAAATCGAGAGGTTTAAAAGCGACCGGTAAGATCCCACAGAGTTGGTCTCCTCCGGGTCCCATCAGCTAAACAATGCCAGCTGGCGGGCCCGCGGGGGAGGGCCTTCTCTGTGGCTGCCCCAGCTCTCTGGAACCAGTTACCTCCTGAGATCCGGACCATCCCCATCCTATTGGCCTTCCGGAAAGCGGTAAAGACCTGGCTTTTCCGGCAGGCCTGGGGCCGTTGATCTCGCTCTTGCGATCTGGCGAGATCCGGCCATGAATGGTGTGAATGGGTTTTAATTGTTTTTAATGTTTTAAATTTTAATGTTTTTCTATATGGTTTTTAAATGCATTGTAAGCCGCCTTGAGTCTTCGGAGAAAGGCGGCATACAAGTTGAACAAATAAATAAATAAATATAAACTATCCACGTGGTGCTTAAAAAGCAAACTGCACCAAAACATCAAGCAAGACCAAGGAGATGGTGTTGGACTTCCGGAGGAAGAGAGAGGAACCTGCCCCACTTTACATCGAGGGGGGCTGTGTAGAGAGAGTTTCCTCCTTTAAATTCCTGGGAGTCCATCTCAGCGAAGATCTCACCTGGAAAAACAACACGATCCAGCAGGGATGGGTTCTAAACTTTTTTACTACTGGTTCTGTGGGCGTGGCTTATTTTGTGGGCATGGTTTGATGGTCATGTGACAATTCTTTAGGATTTAGCAGAGGTACTGGTCTACCAGGCTTTTAACTGCTTGCAGAGCTGTACTGGTCTACCCATTTGTTCTTGGAGCGTTCCGGTCTACCCATTTGTTTTTGGAGTGCACTGGTCTACCACCACACTGCCTTTTAACACTGATCAGCTGTAGGGCGGCCCTTTGAAGCCCCGCGGCAAGAGTTTAAACAGTTTTTTTCCTTCTAGCCGATCAGCTGGGACTCGGGAGGCAGCGAATAGATTGGGGGCGGGGCCAAATAAAAGGTAAGAATAATGCAGGGGGGGCAGGAGGGCCCAGCTCCCAAACAAAGAGAACCGTTTCGGTGACGTCATATCGTCACCGCTACCGGCTCGGCCAAACCAGGCTGAACCAGGAGGAACCCACCACTGATGATCCAGGTGGCCAAGAAGGCCCAGCAGAGGTTCCATTTCCTTCGGGTCTTGAGTAAAAACAGGGTGGAACAACAACTGATGACCTTCTTTTACCGGTCCACGATAGAAAGCGTCCTCACTTATTGCATGCCACAGTATAGAAAAACATTACAGTGGGTGGTGAGCACAGCACAAAACATTGTGATACCACTAGATGAGATCTCTAGGGCTCGCTGCCTTAGAAGAATGAGGAAAATTTTCAGGGATGACTCTCATCCTGGTCACTGCTTCTTTACCCTCTTACTATCGGGAAGGAGATATAGAAGTATAGCCAGACGTACAAACAGGCTGAAGAACAGTTTTTATCCGTGGGCTTTCAGAGTCCTGAATGCGAAATAACATCATAACTATGTAGTACGATGGACTTGCAGGGCCGGCGCAAAGTGTAACATGTTCACACTGGTGCAATAGGACTGGGTGTTTTGTTAATATGATTTATTGGGTTAGGGATTTTCTGTCTTCACTGTGAGTTGTATTGTGTTGGGATGGGAGTGCACTGAGGGAGCTCAACCAATCTCATTGTATGTATGTTGTGCACTGACAATAAAGATTTGAATTGAAGGAATGGATGGTAACACGATGGCAGAATGGATGCGGACCGTTTTATGAGATACGCGAAGGTGTCAGCGGATCACTCCCATTTGATGAAGTAAGCTTTCAGACGACGTTCGAAGAAACACGTCAGTCTGTAAACTGCTGCAAAAACCAGAGATGCAATCAGATTTTGCTCCTTGCTAAGGTAGTCCTTGACTTGTGGCAACAACTGAGCCCAAAATTCCCACTGCTAAGCAAGAGAGTTGTTAAGTGAGCTGTGCCCATTTTGCCACCTTTCTGGCCACCGTTGTTAAGTGAATCGCTGCTAAGTTGTTAAGTTAATAACATGGTTGTTAAATGAAAATGGCTTCCCCACTGCCTTTGCTTGTCAGAAGGTCGCAAAAGGGGAAATCACAGGACCCCAGCCGTCATAAGTACATGCCGGTTGCCAAGCATTTGAAGTCTGATCACGTGACTAAGGGGATGCTGCGGTGGTTGTAAGTGTGAAAAATGGTCATAAGCCACTTTTTGTGGTGACATTGTAACTTTGAAATGTTACTAAACGAAAGGTTGGAAGCAGTGGTGGAATTCAAAATTTTTAACTACCGGTTCGGTGAGAGCGCGCTTCACGCTGAAAATGGAGCATTTAGAAGCTCAGCCGCTTGCCTTCCATGTCAGCAACGGTAAATAGAACAGTGGGGAGGGAGGGATCAGCCGTGCCATGCAATTGTGATGAGCTACAAAGCACAAAGAAATAAAGGACAGGATAGGGCGGGGGGGCTAGCTGATCATCATAGCTACCGGTTCATTCCGAACCGGCTGAATACCACCTCTGGTTATAAGTGAAGGAGTTCCTGTAATTTGGGCCATCTCTCAGACATATTGTGATGAATGAGGTAAATTCCTGTTGTCCGCCACCTCAAACTTTCAAGAAGAAGGATGGCCTATTAATGCAATACCGGTAGTCGTCTACTTATCACAGCTTGTTTAGTGACCATTCAAAGTTACAACACCACTGGAAAAAGTGACTTATGACCGTTTTTCACACTTACAACCAATGCCGCATCCTCACGGTCACGTGGATCAAAATTCAGATGCTTGGCAACTGAGACATAGTTACGACGGTTGCAGTGTCTCGGGGGTTATGGGTTCCCCTTTTGCGACTTTCCCGAAAAGCAAAGTCAATGCTGCAAACCAGATTCACTCAACAGCTGGGTTACTCACTTAATAACTGCAGTGATTCGCTTAACAACTGTGCCGAGAAAGGTTGTAAAATGGGGCAAAAGTAATTTACAAATGTCTTGCTTAGCAACCAAAATCTGGGGCTCAATTGAGGTTGTAAGTCAAGCAGAGGTGGGTTTCACATAATTTTACCACCGGTTCGCCACGTACCAAAAATGTGAGTGCATACCTTCCATGCATATGTGCGGCCTGCCATGCCTGCACTTTGCTCATCCGTTCGGCTTGCACACATGCGTGCGGCTTAGAAAATGTGGATAAATAGGACGGCATAGTGCCGGAGCAGGGCAGCGGGGGCAGAGCAGCAGGTCGCCACTACCAGTTCGTCAGAACAGGCTGGATACCAACACTGAAGTCAAGGACTATATCAGTGGTGGGTTTCAAAAATTTTTACTACTGGTTCTGTGGGTGTGGCTTGGTGGGCGTGGCAGGGGAAGGATACTGTAAAATCTCCATTCCCTTCCCACTCCAGAGGAAGGATACTGTAAAATCTCCATTCCCTCCCCACTCCAGAGAAAGGATACTGTAAAATCTCCATTCCCTCCTCACTCCAGAGGAAGGATACCGTAAAATCTCCATCCCACTCTAGGGGAAGGATACTGTAAAATCTCCATTCCCACCCCACTCCAGGGGAAGGATACTGTAAAATCTCCATTCCCACCCCACTCCAGAGGAAGGATACTGTAAAATCTCCATTCCCACCCCACTCCAGGGGAAGGTTACTGCAAAATCCCCATTTCCTCCCAATCAGCTGGGACTCGGGAAGCAGAGAATAGATGGGGGCGGGGCCAGTCAGAATTTTTACTACCGAATTACTCAAAATTTCTGCTACCGGTTCTCCGGAACTGGTCAGAACCTGCTGAAACCCACCTCTGGACTCTATGTAAATCAACCCTGACTAAAGTATTTTAGCCAACTTCAGAAAAGGCTGTTTCCTGATTCCAATTGCCATGAACATGTCCCTTGCGCCTTTCCATCCATACTTAAATTCAACCCACCCACAGGGAAGATTCTTTTGACTCTTCCCGCTCCCTCCCACGTGGATAAATGCATAAAATGGGGTCCATCCAACATTCACTCTCATCCCACCTCTGCAAGAACTCCTTAACTCTGGATGGGTAGGTTACAGCAGTCCAGCTGTTAAAAGACAATTAAATTAAATTTTCCTCTGTTCAAAAGTAATGTCATGTCACTGAGGACTAATGTATGTCAGTGTGTTCTTCTATTCAAAACACCCTGGGGATGTGAAGATGAAGACAAAATCAATCTCGCCTGTAAGCTCACACAACAAAAACACAGACAACAGAATAACAGAGCTGGGAGGGACCTTGGAGGTCTTCTAGTCCAACTTCTGCTCAAGCAGGAGACCCAATACCATTCCAGACAGTTGCTGTTCACTCTCTTCTTGAAAGCATCCAGTGATGGAGAACCCACAACTTCCGGTGGCAAGTCGTTCCACTGATTCATTGTTCTCACTGTCAGGAATTTTCTCCTTAGTTTTGGCTGGTTCTCTCCTTGATTAGTTTCCATCCATAAGTTGCAGATAGCCAGGAGCTCATTCCAAATGCAACGAAGCATCTATATTTTTAGAAAGAATGTGCTTTAAGGGTAGGAAGCACACACTTGTGTGCCTCAGACTTTCTGCTGTAAAGGCTGAGAGATGGGTCTCCAAACTCACGAGAACTTTACTTTGGCTCCAGATTCAGATCTCTTGTGGAGCCCAGGAAGCTGTGCGAGGGATAAGAAGGCAAAGGTAAGTTAAAATGTGGAAAGTTCATTCCTATCAGTGGTGGGTTCCTCCCGGTTTGGTCCGGTTCGGCTGAGCCGGTAGCGGTGATGATATGACGTCACCGAACTGGTTCTTCCCCCCCGACCTCCCACCCCCCCACGTTATTCTTACCTTTTATTTGGTCCCACCCCCAATCTATTGCTGCCTCCTGAGTCCCAGCTGATGACTAGAAGGAAAAAAACTGTTTAAACTCTTGCCGTGGGGCTTCCAAGGGCCGCCCTACAGCTGATCAGTGTTAAAAGCAAACAAATGAGTCGGGTCGTATGTGCGAGGATTGGTCGTAAGTGCGAGGACCTTCCAGAAATGACTCTGACCAGCTAGCCACGCCCACCTAGTCACATGACCTCCAAGCCACACCCACAAAATAAGCCATGCCCACAGAACCGGTAGTAAAAAAATTTAGAACCCACCCCTGATTCCTATAGATGAAAATATTTGTAACTCAGGGCTGAACTTTGGAATTCTTGATGCTCTCTGAGCTTGGCTGCATCCTTGCAGATGTTTCATTACCCAACTAGGTAATATCATCAAGTCGTAGAAGAGAGTGGGGTTTGCAGAGGAGGAGAAGGAGGAGGCGTATGCGCCTTTGGTGCTCTCTGAGCTTGGTTGTTTTATTGCAGATGTTTCATAATCCAACTAGGTAGCATCATCAAGTTCAGGGGTCTGCAACCTTAAACACTCAAAGAGCCATTTGGACCCATTTCCCACAGAAAAGAAAACACCGGGAGCCACAAAACCCTTCCCGTGCCTGACTATTTCTTGAGCGGCCACAAAACTAGCATAGGTAGTTGAATTGAACATTCTGTTTTCTTCTGAAACTTTTCTTTTCTTGGATTTATCCATGGTTGGCCTACCAAGGGTTAAAAAAGCTCAATAAATCGTGTGCCGGCAGGTGTCACACATTGGCGGTTGTAATGCATACTTTGAGTGGCAGGGAGCCGCAGCAGAGGAGTGAAAGAGCCACATGTGGCTCCAGAGCCGCAGGTTGCTGACCCCTGATCAAGATGGCCCCCACCAATGTTTGGATTGGGCAGAGGGCTTCACTGGAATTCCACTGGATTCCTTTTTACAAAGGCTTTGCTGATTTTTTTTTTTTTAGCCAAACCTTGTTCCTTGTTACACAACTGCTAAATGGAATTGTTACCAGGAAATGGACTCGGATCTACCATTGGACTTGAGTCTAGGATCCCACGTTTTCGTCAAATTTCACACCAACTCCATTGATCTCCAGGACTGGAGTAAATAAGAGGCTTACTCCAAGTAAGAGCCTTGGTGGCGCAGCAGACTAAAGCACTGTTAAGTAACACCAGCTGCCTGCAATTACTGCAAGTTCAAATCTCACCAGGCTCAAGGTTGACTCAGCCTTCTCTCCTTTCGAGGTAGGTAAAATGAGGACCCGGATTGTGGGGGCAATAAGCTGACTTTGTATAAAAAAGAACACAGCTTGGGGGTGGGGAAGCCCTACTAAACAGGTATATACAAAAGTATGAAGGCTATTGCTTAACACATTGTAAGCCTCCCTGAGTTTCCGGAAAAGGGTGGCATATAAATTGAACCAATAAATAAGTAAATAAATAAATAAATTGCACTCAGGACTTCCAGAATCTACATAGATGATGGTGATCCCCATAATATAGATGGAGAACACATTTGCTAATGTCGTTTATTTATTGATTAAATTTAACATCTCACTCTGCAAAGTAACTCTTAATGACTCTTTAAGTCCAGGAGCAGTAACTGGGGTGGAACGTTATTGGATTCCTATAGCTTTGTAGATTAGATTAACAGAGTTGGAAGGGACCTTGTAGGTTATCTTGTCCAACCCCCCACCCAAGCAGACCCTACACCATTTCTGACAGATGGCAGTCCAGTCTCTTCTTTGAAAGCTTCCAGCGATGAAGCTCCCACAACTTCTGAAGGCAACTTCTATTCCATGGGTTGATTGCTCTCACTGTCAGGAAATTTCTCCTTATTTCCAGGTTGAATCTCTCTCCTTGTTCAGTTTCCATCCATTATTCCTTGTCTGGCCTTCAGGTGCTTTGGAAAATAGCTTGACCCCCTTTTTCTTTGTGGCAGCCCCTCAAATATTGGAGCACTGCTATCATGTCTCCCCTGATCCTTCTCTTCACTAGACTAGCAATGCCCAGTTCCTGCAACTGTTCATTTTATGTTTTAGTCTCCAGTCCCCTAATCATCCTGGTTGCTCTCCTCTGCACTTTTTCTGGAGTCTCAACATCTTTTTTACAGTGTGGTGACCAAAACTGGATGCAGGATTCTAGGTATGGTCTTACTAAGGCTTTAAAGAGTGGTATTAGTACCTCACTTAATCTTAATTGTGTCCCCCTGTTAATGCCACTTAGCATTGCTAGGAATATTCAAAAGATGCTTGCCAGCTTTCAGAAACAGGAAGGCTTCTGTTAAATATCTTGGCACTGTGGAAATTAAGCTCTTAACAAAGCAGACTTTTGTTTACATATCTTTTTATCCCGCCTTCATTTTTTTTTATAAATAACCCAAGGTGAATGGGGTCAGAAAGCCAATTATGTTTCGGCAAAGTAAATTGCTGCTTACTTTGCTGCTAACTTTCGCAAATAATATCTTGCCGGCTCTCAAACGTGATGGAAAATCAATCTGTCCAACTCCAGTTCCGATGGATTAAGGAACAAAACATTTT
This sequence comes from Pantherophis guttatus, assembly GCF_029531705.1. The sequence goes on along the minus strand of NW_026844016.1, from coordinate 459,546 downwards.
TGACAGATGATTCATCTTCAGCCATTATTTATTGATTTGATGTTTATCCTGCCTTTATTACTTTTAAAAGTAATTTAAGGCAACGAACATGCATAATATTCCTTCTTCCTCCTCTTCTTCAACACAATAACAACCCTGGGAGATGGGTTGGAGTGAGAGAGAGGGACTGGTGCAAAGTTACCCAGCTAACTTTTGTGCCCAAGGCAAGACTAGAACTCACAGTCTCCTGGTGATTGGTCCAAAATCACCCAGCTGGCTTTCATGCCTAAAGCGGGATTAGAACTCAGAATCTCCTGGTGATTGGTCCAAAGTCACCCAGTTGGCTTTCATGCCTAAAGCGGGATTAGAACTCAGAATCTCCTGGTGATTGGTCCAAAGTCACCCAGTTGGCTTTCATGCCTAAAGCGGGATTAGAACTCAGAGTCTCCTCCTTTCTACACTAGCACTTTTAACCGCTACACCAAATGACTCTTATTAGACAAGACATTAATTTTGGATTATGATCTAAACCTGCTTGCTTTCTTATGAGCACTTATTAATAGAGCAGATTAGGGATTTTTTTTTAAAGCTGGTATTTGTTTTCTAATATTGAACAGGCCTAGAAGTATTATAATTTGTTTTAGCTAGTTGTAATACAGAGATTGGGGTTGCTGCTGGAAACGTGGGATTCAGGCATATCAGCCATCAATAGACACATAGAAATAAACAACGTTTACATACCATTCCAAAGAGGCAATAAAAAAGAAGAAAACGAAAAGACAGGAACAATACCCAGAGAAGCAGGGATGAGCACTAGACAAACAATCAAGCAGAAATCAACAGGGGAATTGCGCAGCCAGTATCCAAATGAAGCCATAGATGCTGACACAAACTTGTACTTTTATATAAATATAAATATTTACATTTATATAAATATATAAATAAATATATTTTCAGCAAGTAAGATAGTCAGGCAAACAGGAGCATCGTCAGGTAAATCAACACAGCAGGAACATCCTGAGGTAAATCACAACGCACACAGAAGAAAAAGGCGGGAAAAAGGGGAAACTCCCTCTCCATACCCACAGCAACCAATCACAGCACAGATTCCCTCACGCAGGAGCCAACCCTCTCCAATCAATCAACCTCAACTGTGTGCTTTGGCCCACTGCTCCAGCTACTAAATTTAAATATCTTAAGAAATAGCCTAGAACCGTGATGGCGAACCTATGGCACACATGCCCAAAGTGGCACTTACGAGACCGCCTTCTGCCACCAATAGCCTCCCACCGGCCAGTACGCTCCCACAGAGTGGGCCTCCTCAGGGTGCCGTCCGCCAGACAATGTCGGCTGGCGACCCCCAGGGGGAGAGCCTTCTCTGTGGCGGCGCCCGCCCTCTGGAACAACCTCCCCCCAGAGCTACGTACAATAACAGACCTCCGGATTTTTCGTCGGGCCCTGAAAACCCATTTATTCCAACTAGCTGGGCTGGCTTGAGTCAAATTTTAAATGGATTTTAAATTGGAATGTTTTAATTACGGCCAAAATTATTTAATTATTTTAAACAGTTTTTTAGATTTTGTATGTTTGTATGTATGTCTTGTTTTTACTTTGGCTGTTCACCGCCCTGAGTCCTACATTGGAGAAGGGCGGTATAGAAATTTAAACAAATAAATAAATAAATAAATAAATAAATGGAGCTATGTTGCCTGGCACATGTGGCATTGCCCATTCCTCTTCCAGGTTTCTGGCACACATGCACGCATGATGATCAGCTGGCCCTTTTGCATGTGGCAGTGCCGGAAACTGGAAGAGCTGGTCTTCCGTTTTCCTACGTGAGGATGTGCTGATCGTCGTGTGCGCATGCGTGCCAGAAACCCAGAAGAATAACTAGCTGAAACCGGAAGTTCAGTGGCTGAAACCGGAAGTTAATTTTTGCATGCACGCATTCGCCCTGAGCAGCTCCATTTCCTGTTTGCGGCCCAGACATGCACTCGGTGCCGAAAAAGTTTGCCATCACTGGCCTAGAACTAACAAGGAGAAAACCGCTGTCAGGTTTCGATGCTATCTCAAAATAAATGAATTTCCAAACTGCCGATGTTTGAGGAAATTTTCTCTCTTTTTTTTTTCCCTCCCTTTCCAATCCCCAATTCTCTGGGTCTTATTGGCTATCTTCCAAGCCACTCTCCTCATCCCATCTCCGTCAGATCACAGGAATGTCCCCCCCCTCCTCCCATCTCCGAGGAAACAGAATCTTCAAAAGAATTAAGTAGGCAAAAGTTCAAGCTTCTCCTCTCCTTAATATGTCAGTGCTGGAACTCTGACAACCGCATTCCCACCAATACAGGCAACGCAAGCTAATGAAAATAAACATGGAGCAAACTCCACACTCATTAACAATGATGATGTTAATGTCGACAAACAAACAACCAAGATCAGACTACCCAAGGTTCAATAGCGAATGACTGCAAAATAGCAGGCAATGTTTTAATCAGTGGTGGGTTGCTACCACTTCTACCCGGATCGGCGAACTAGTAGCAGCGGTGGTAGGAAGCTCCACCCACCCGCGCTGGACGCTTCTACGCATGTGCATCCCGAACACACACGCACAAGCGAACCAGTAGCAACAGGGATTGCAACCCACTACTGGCTTTCATGGGGGGAAAAAATATAAAATACTAAACAGAAGGCAGAAGGGATAATAATTCAAGCCTCACTTTCTCACTCTCTGTTCTGGGAACAGTAATTGACACGGTGCATTTAACTGATTCTCTATTAAGCATTAGGACCTGCAAAGTGGCATGTTTTTAGTAGCTCAATCGCAACCACTCTAGACAAAGTGGCGCTGTAATTATCCTTGATGATTTCTCGGTACGCACAGATACACACACAGTTTAAAAAAATTATTTTTTTTTAAAATAACCACAAATCAGGTCTGACAAAACAGTGGCAAAGCAAAGGAAATAATTGCATGTGACAGGCTGACAGAGGCGCCATATGGCCGCACCATAAATGTTCACAGTTTCAGACAAACAAACTTGAGTGAAAGAAATTTGGCTCCCTTGATGCTCATCTAACATTCTTCGGGCGGTGGGAAATTAAGCCTGGCTCTCCGTGGTCCACAGACCCACAGCCTTACCGTGGGACGATGGAGCAAAACTTGATAAAACCTTGGAGCAGATGGCATTTATGCATCCCAATGAATACCACAAGGTCCTCCTCTAACAAAGCTGGAAACGAAGCCCACAAAAAAACAGCAGGCGTTCCTTCCGGACACGGTAGACAGAATGCAAACTGTGCTTTTGGCATTTCGGAGCAGATGGGATTGGCAAACATTTGCAAACTGTTGAAAGGCTTCCAAAGGATCGGTCTTCATTGAGAAGAACTTGGGAGCCAAGGCAGGAGATCGATGGCTTTAAAGGTTTCCATACAGTGAAAGCAGAAACCTCACGGAAGGAAACTGACTCATTAAAAGATTTTATTTTTATTTTTATTTTTATTTATGTATTCAATTTATACCCCTCCCATTTACCTGGGTGTCTTACAGGGTGATAATGCATTCAATCGGATGTTTTATTTCTGAGTTTTATTTAAATAGAATGGAATGGAATGGAATGGAATGGAATGGAATGGAATGGAATAGAATAGAATAGAATAGAATGGAATGGAATGGAATGGAATGGAATGGAATAGAATAGAATAGAATAGAATAGAATGGAACGGAACGGAACGGAACGGAACGGAACGGAACGGAACGGAACGGAACAGAACAGAACAGAACAGAACAGAACAGAATAGAATAACAGAGTTGGAAGGGACCTTGGAGGTCTTCTAGTCCAATCCCCTGCTTAGGCAGGAAACCCTACACCATTTCAGACAAATGGTTATCCAACGTCTTCTTAAAATCTTCCAGTGTTGGAGCATTCACAACTTCTGGAGGCAAGTTGTTCCACTGATTAATTGTTTTGTCAGGAAATTTCTCCTTAGTTCTAGGTTGCTTCTCTCCTTGATTAGTTTCCACCCATTGCTTCTTGTTCTACCCTCAGGTGCTTTGGAGAATAACTTGACTCCTTCTTCTTTGTGGCAGCCCCTGAGATATTGGAATACTGCTATCATGTCTCCCCTAGTCCTTCTTTTCATTAAACTACAAATACCCAGTTCCTGCAACCGTTCTTCATATGCTTTTAGCCTCCAGTCCCCTAATTATCTTGGTTGCTCTTCTCTGCATTCTACCCAGAGTCTCCACATCTTTTTTACATTGTGGCGACCAAAACTGAATGCCATATTCCAAGTGTGGCCTTACCAAGGCATTTTATTTATTCTGAGATTAACATATTATTGTTGCCATTCCCCCCTTTCCTGCAAAAGCTTATAAAGGTAAAGCTTCCCCTCTCACATATGTGCTAGTTGTTCCCGACTCTAGGGGGCAGTGCTCATCTCCATTTCAAAGCCGAAGAGCCAGCGCTGTCCGAAGACGTCTCTGTGGTCATGTGGCCGGCACGACTCAACGCCAAAGGCTCACCGAACGCCGTTACTTTCCCACCAAAGGTGGTCCCTATTTTTCAATTGCATTTTTATGTGCTTTCGAACTGCTAGGTTGGCAGAAGCTGGGACAAGTCACGGGAGCTCACCCGTTACGCGGCACTATGGATTCGAACCGCTGAACTGCCGACTTTTCGATCGACAAGCTCAGTGTCTTAGCCACTGAGCTACCACGTCCCTCTTATAAAGCTTATAAGATGTGTACAAAACACGACTTTTCCCCATTTGAACTCTTTTAAGACACATGAAGAGGAAAGATAGCAAACGACTCACAATTACTTGCATGGAATGCAAAGCTCTGAAAAGAAGGAAAAGAAATTCTACTCAATTTTGGATTAATTTGAATTAACGCCTGTTCGGTTTTGAGATTTCCAATCTCCACAGTTTTGATTCTAGTGTGAAGGAAGCAAGTCCCCAGTTAATCAATGCGTTTTCCTCCGAGGTGTATGTTCTTGCTCATGTACCACACTTGATGCTGTGCAGCACATGCAACGCAATGTGACTGTAGCAAGAGGACAACGCACATGTGATGACATCACCTCAAAAAAGGCTGCCGGAGCCCTGTGTATTAATCAATCCAGGCAGGTTTAGGAAATCAGTAATGCCTAGAAAAACTTCCAAAGTGAAAATGAAAAAAAAAAAATGAATGAAAAGGGAATGGAAATCTCTCTGAATTTTTTACTACCTTGCCGGGTTAGAGTGACATCACTGAAATCTGATTAATTTTTCTGTAGTTATTTTTTAAAGAAGGGAGGGAGGGAGGGAGGGGGGGAGAAACAGCGAAGGAAGGAAGGAAGGAGGGAGGGAGGAAGGAAGAAGGAAGGGAGGGAGGAAAACAGAGAGGCCCAGGAAGAAAGGAAGGAAGGGAGGGAGGAAGGAAGGAAGGAAGGAAGGAAGGAAGGAAGGAAGGAGGAAGGAGGAAGGAAGGAAACAGAAGGCCAGGAAGGAAGGAAGGAGGAAGGAAGGAAGGGAGGGAGGAGGGAAGGAAGGAAGGAAAACAGAAAGGCCCAGGAAGGAAGGAAGGAAGGAAGGAAGGAAGGAAGGAAGGAAAGAAGAAGGAAAGAAGGAAAGAAGGAAAGAAGGAAAGAAAGGAAGAAGGAAGAAGGAAAACAGAAAGGCCCAGGAAGGAAGGAAGGAAGGAAGGAAGGAAGGAAGGAAGGAAGGAAGGAAGGAAGGAAGGAAGGGAAATGTGGGATGATCAGTTGCAACAGAGAGGCCTAGGAAGGAAGGAAGGAAGGAAGGAGGAAGGAAGGAAGGAAGGAAGGAAGGAAGGAAGGAAGGAAAGAAAGAAAGAAAGAGAAGAAAGAAAAGGAAGAAAGAAAGAAAGAAGGAAGGAAGGAAGGAAAAAAAAAAAAAGGCCTAGGAAGGAAAGGAAGAAGGAAGGAAGGAAGGAAGGAAGAAGAAAGGAAGGAAGGAAGGAAGGAAGGAAGGAAGGAAGGAAGGAAGGAAGGAAGGAAGGAAGGAAGGAAGGATGATTTCAGGCCTAAAAAGCAACTGGGCAATGAGCAGACATTTTCTTAAAATCTCAAGAGGAAAATATTTTTCAAGAAACATCAGAAAGAGGAATCCTTCTTCTGCAACCGTTTTTTTCATATGCTAAAATCTGGATGTCCTCAAAGGTAGGTATGAAAGCTACATTCCGGTTTCCCAGAGGACTCCTGTACTTTTTCTTCAAAGCTAAAACTGAACATCACTCGTACAAACAGCCACACAAGGGAAGGGAAAAGGTTGTGTGTTGCTAAAGGCCAAACGATACGGTAGCTGACATTTTCATTTTGCTATTCCTCCGGGGACTCCCTTCGATATTCTCTGGCTTTTGAAATGATTTTTTTACCCCATCCTAAACAAGACAGGTAAAGGGAATGTCATGTATAGGGAGTCCTAAACTTACAACCCCAATTGAGCCTCAAATTTACTATGTTGCTGAATGAGAAATTTGTGAAGTGGATGTTACCCCGTTTTACGACTTTTCTTGCCGCAGTTGTTAAGTGAATCACAGCAGTTGTTAAATTAGTAACACGGTTGTTAAGTGAATCGCTTTTCACTCCCATTGTCAGAAGGTCGCAAAAGCTGATCAAGAGACCACGGGACACTGCAACTGTCATAAATGTGAATCAGCTGTCAGGCATCTGAATTTTGATCACATGGGGATGCTGCAGTGCTCTGAATTGTGAAAAATGGTCATAAGTCACTTTTTTCAATGCCGTTGCAACTTTGAACGGACACTAAACAAACAAACAAAATCATCTATCCATCGTCTCTTGCCCGCTTCAATACTTTAATTGCTATGCTTTTTTTAGCTTGCCTCCCATATTCCTCTCTTGGATTTTTATCTCTGTCTGCATCTGCTTCTTGAATGTTCAATCTAGGTATTTCTCCCACCTCTCCTCTACACTCTTCCACTGCCTAGTTTCCAAAATTTCTGCCCAGGCCCCTATCTCCCTTTCAAAAGTATCTTCCAATTCTCTTAATGTGTTTCCCCCCACATTTAATTCATCAGTCACTATTATTTTCATTATCTCCTCCTTCTTGTCTTCTTTTGTTCTCTGGTTCTTCGGCTCAATCCTTTCCTCCATTTCTTCTGTTGGCTCCCCCCTTTCCTGGGCATCTTGATCTTTACTCATCATCCCTTGTATGTTGTTGTTCACTATTTTTGTGTGTACGATTTTGGCCAGAGTTCTCATTCCCCTCCTCTCCTCAAACATTGGGCCTTTGCTTGCTTGTAAAACAACTTCCTAAGTTTTGTAACATCCCTATTCTACAAAAATTTGGGGGACGTATACCTTTAATCCTTTCTGTCCTCTGATTTTCCCCTCTACATAAATAGAGTGCCTCTTCTCTAGTAGAATCTTACCATGAAATTTTCCAGATCCATTTCTATATTTGAAATCCTTTAAGCCTTCGATCCTGTTTTCATGCTTAAGCATTAAGACTCAACTTCTCTGAAATGGTCAACTGCTTTGATTGACAACGGGATTCTGGTTGAATAAGCTGGTTCTTCACTGACATTGAGTGTTCATGATTCAATAAACTGAACCTTGGAGGTTTAAAAAAAATAATCTTTTGACATTCCCACCTCACCTTACCCAATTTTCTTTCTTTCTGCCTTGCTTAGACATATGTCCAGACCAGGGGTGGGTTCTAAATTTTTTTACTACTGGTTCTGTGGGCGTGGCTTATTTTGTGGGTGTGGCTTGGAGGTCATGTGACTAGGTGGGCGTGGCTAGCTGGTCAGAGTCATTTCTGGAAGGTCCTCGCACTTACGACCAGTCCTCGCACTTACGACCCGACTCATTTGTTTGCTTTTAACACTGATCAGCTGTAGGACGGCCCTTTGAAGCCCCGCGGCAAGAGTTTAAACAGTTTTTTTCCCCTCTAGTCATCAGCTGGGACTCAGGAGGCAGCAATAGATTGGGGGTGGGACCAAATAAAAGGTAAGAATAATGTGGGGGGGTGGGGGGGGAGAACTGGTTCGGTGACGTCATATCGTAACCGCTACCGGCTCGGCCGAACCGGACCGAACCGGGAGGAACCCACCACTGGTCCAGACCAGTGGTGGGTTGCCCCCAGTCCGCACCGATTCTATAGAACTGGTAGTAAAACCGCTGGGAGGCTCCGCCCACTGACCCCGACGTCATCAAAACGCTTCTGCGCATGTGCAGAAGAGGCGCATCCAGGCAAGAGCGAGGCGAGCGCGCACGCGCGGCCCCGCTGTGAACCAGTAGTAAAGTAAGTAGAACCCACCCCTGGTCCAGACTACAATACAAACAGTGGTGGGATTCAGTCAGTTCTGTCTAGTTCAGGCGAACCGGTAATGGCGACTGTGGGAGGCTCCACCCACCTGCCCGGACGTAATGTGCGAGTACTGCACATGCACAGAAAGCCGTGTACATCACATTTGCGAACCAGTAGGGAAGATAAGTGAATCCCACCTCTGAATACAAAGATCTCTTAATATATGGTTCCCTACATATAGTAATGTCAGAGTTTCTTGCAAAAATCAAATCCAGGAGTACACCCAGATAACTGAATCAGCTGGATTCATTTAATTTCTTTATATTCATAATAATACATAAAGTATATTTACAATACCAACAGTTGATTCTTCAGCTCAGATCAGCAGACATGTTCACACACAGAGTACAGCAGAGAGACTAACACACGCTCACTCTGAATAGTTTCAGTTTCAATTCTCTGCACAGAATCAGAAGCTGCAGTCTAAGACACAACCTGGCTCCAGTGTGTCTCAGCTCCCAATTGGCTGACCTTGTTACCATGTCTTTCCAGTCGTGAATATTCTGACAGATAAGAACCTGTTGAACCTTGCTCTGCATTCCTAGAACGACACCACACCGCAAGTGAAAGGGATGAACGACTGGACAAGACCAACCAAATGTTTTATTATCAAAATAAGTAACATCTTCAAAGGAGGATTTTTTGATGAAGTGTCTTGTTCGTTTATGTAGGTCCTGGGTGATGGTTGGTCTTGTGACTGTTGAGCCACAGGACTGGTTGACTCACAAGACTGGCTTGGTCTTGTGACTTCTACTGGTTGCTGTGAGGTGCGAAATTTGGTTGGTATGGGTAGGGTGGTTGGTTCTGCCATTGACTGATGGTTTGGATGCCAGCGATTTAACAACCGGTTCAGCCAAAGTGGTGCAAACCGGTTGAATCCCACCACTGCTTGTGTGTTTCTCCGAGATGGTGCACAGGAACGCCTCGGCCATCGCCGTGTCTGACATTGACAGTATGGTTTCTATGAAGGTAGAGTTGATTCATTGCCCTGGAATCTTGAAACAATGAGAAGACACGGATGAAGGCAGATATGCATGTTCAAGGATAATGTTGCAGGATCCTGTCGGTCACAGGAACAGAGGTTTAGTCTTCCAAGGACTAAACACATTCTGGCGAGAGAGAAGTTCCCTGAGGGTGGGCTCCAGCACGAGTCCAAAAGCTCGGAAGACTAAAGCTCTGGTCCCAGTGACCGACCCAAATTGGATCCTGCAATGAGAAGACCATATACTGGTGGTGTTATGCTGGGATGTCCTCAGATAAGGAAGTCTTGATACACAAACTTTGTTTCTGTTTATGTGCATTTTAAACATTTTAAAAATATGAGATTTTGGTTTCCACGAACAAGCATCATCTCCTTCTTTTTTCCTTCCTCCCTCCCTCTTTTCCTCCCTCCCTTCCTCCCTCTTTCCTTCTCCCTCTTTTCCTTCCTTCCTTCCTTCTCCCTCTTTCTTTTCATTTCATTCTTTTTTCCTTCTTTCTTTAATTCCTTCTTTTAATTCCTTCTTTAATTTCCTTCCTCTCTTTCCTCTCTTTCCTTCCTCTCTCCTTCTCTCCTTCCCTCTTTCTTCTCCCTTTTCCTTCCTTCTCCTTCTTTCCTCCCTTCCCTTCTGCCTCCCTCCCTCCTTCCCCTTTCCTTCTCCCTCTTTTCCATCCTTCCTTCCTTTCCCCTCTCTTTTCATTCCTTCATTCTCCTTCCTTCTTTCTTTAATTCCTTCTTTTACTTCCTTCTTTTACTTCCTTCTTTAATTCCTTCTTTTATTTCCTTCTTTCTTCTTCCTCCCTTCCCTTCCTCCCTCCTTCCTTCCCTCTTTTCTTCTCCCCTGTTAGTTCCTTCCTTTCCTTCCTTCCTTTGACATTTCAGCATAATTGATATCAAGAGCTTGCTCCTCTGGTGCCTTTAAAGGCCTCTGCCTACTCTTTGGCATTTGTAGATTTTGAGCTCTCTCTGAAAAGGTTATCTTCATAGCAACCGCAGTTATTCTCCTGGAGTGATTTTAACTTTCTGCAATGAACCTCTTTAAACAGGGGGGAAAAAATGTACCATGAATTCTCAGTGGTTCATTTGACATTCTGACTAGAAAAGAGTCAGACAGTAGTCCTTGACAAGGGTGGTGAATAACCATCACTGGAAGAAAATACATTAATCTTTTGTTGGCATCTTTCTTACATTTAGGAAAAGTACAACTGTTCATTGGCTTTTAATTCTGTACAATCACCCACAGATCCTTCTCAATACCACAGGCACCTCCATTCAGATACTGGTACCAGTTTGCAGTCCACTCTGGACCTGTTGATGGTGGTTTGTTTCAGGGGTGAAATGTAAAATTTGTTACTACCGGTTCTGTGGGCGTGGGGGGGGGTGTAATGTGACTGTGTGGGCGTGGCCAACTTTTTTTTTTTTTTTTAACTTTTCAAAGCATTTTTTCTAATGCTTTGAAAAGCCTCTGCCGATCGGGCAACTCAGCTGGAATGGTCAGAGAGGCTTTTTAAAAAATGCTTTGAAAAGCCTCTCTGACGATCAGGCAACTCAGCTGGGATCGTCAGAGACTTTTCAAAGCATTTTTTTAACCACCTCTTTGGCCAAGAGGTTGCAGAAAAAAATGCCTTGAAAAGCCTCTGACGATCCCAGCTGAGCCACACGATCATCAGAGGCTTTTTAAAAAAAACTTTTTAAAGCATTTTTTCGTCGGAAGAGGTTGTAGAAAAAATGCTTTTAAAAGTTTTTTTTAAAAAGCCTCTGATGATCGTGTGGCTCTGCTGGGCATGGTGGGGGTGGGCAGGGATTTTTGCTACCAGTTCTCCAAACCACCCGCTGCCATCGCTACTGGATCGGGCAATCCGGTCTGAACCGGGAGCATTTCATCCCTGGTTTGTTCTCCAGACTTTCTGTTTACAGAATAACAGAATAATAAAGCTGGAAAGAACCTTGGAGGTCATCTAGTCCAACCCCCTGCTCAAGCAAGAAACCCTACACCATTTCAGACAAATGTCCGGTCTCTTCTTAAAAACCTCCGGTGATGGACCACAACTTCTGAGGCAAAGCCGTTCTACTGATTAATTGTTCTGTCAGGAAATCTCTCCTTATTTCTAAGTTGGTTCTGTTGTGGCCCACCATTGGCCAGCGGAGCTGGTGGCAGAATCAGACAGTGAGAAGGTTGGGGAGGAACATGGGCCAGTCCTGGAGTCTGGGGAAGGCTCTGATGTGGGCTCTGCATCGGAGGCAGAGATGGGGCCAGGGCCATCCAACAGTTATCAGCTGCCTTCAGAGTTGGACATCAGTGGGGCAGAAGAACAGCTGGAGCCTGTTCCCGATGTGTGCATGTGCAGCGCTCCCAAGAGAAGGGAACTGTTAAGGAACAAGGGCCGACTCCGGAGTAAAGGCACAGGTGGACGGTGACTGGCCCCTCCCATAGGGAATAGAGGAGCGAAAGGGGAGGGGAGTTTGCAGGAGACAATTAGTTCAATTCATTAGGGTGAAGATCTGTTCCTGACTTCTTGCCAAGTAATTGCTGCTACAGCATGGCGTGTGGAAGATATCGGCCTGTCAACTCTCCAAGCCTGATAAAGATCTGTAGTTGTGAAATCTCATGAAAGACTGTTTACCGGGACTTTGCTGGAGAGGAATTCCCTTTAACCTAAATAAAAAAGGTTTTATCGGGCCCAGGAATCTGCTTCATGATCTTGGGAGGTCTAGCTCAGAACAGGTTCTGTCCTTGATTAGTTTCCACTCATTGCTTCTTGTCCTGCCTTCAGGTGCTTTGGAGAATAGCTTGACTCCCTCTTCTTTGGGGCAGCCCCTGAGATACTGGAACTCTGCTATCATGTCTCTCCTAGTCCTTCTTTTCATTATACTAGACATACCCAAATTCCTGCAACCAAACTTTAACTACTAAATGCATAGTCACCAAACTAGGTGACATCCTCAGCGCTGGATCTGTCTAATTTCATGACGTTTGCCGTGCTGGGAATTAAGTCGGCTCATTACTAAATCATCTGCAGAACATCTGAATTCACACCACACAACATGGCTTTGCTTGAAGCGATGCAATGACCCAGCTCTGTTCAATTTTGAAGGCTGTCCATTCTCCCGCTGGCAGGAATTCTTCACCCTGGTTGCTTTTCGTCCCCTCCCATCAGAGCTCAGTTGCCATCATGCTGTTCTCACTTTTTGTGAGTCAGAAAACACTCGAGGCTCATCTTGACGCTACTTTGGGGAAGAAGACATGGTGAGGTTGACACAGAAATGCTCCCAGTACCAAAGTGAAATTATCCTTCAAGGAGCCTTGGTGGTGCAGCAGACTAAAGTGCTGTTAAGTAGCACCAGCTGCCTGCAATTACTGCAAGTTCAAATCTCACCAGGCTCAAGGTTGACTCAGCCTTCCATCCTTCCGAGGTAGGTAAAATGAGGACCCGGATTGTGGGGGCAATAAGCTGACTTTGTATAAAAAAGAACACCGCTTGGGGGGGAGGCCGAAAGCCCTACTAAGCAGGTATATACAAAAGTATGAAGGCTATTGCATAATGCATTGTAAGCCACCCTGAGTCTCTGGAGAAGGGCGGCATATAAATCGAACCAATAAATAAATAAATAAACAATGAATATTAATATATATATATATATATAATATATTAAAAGGTATGATAATTAAGATAGGGTGATTGGTATAAGAATAACATATTGAAATATGTGGTGTAGGCAGGGGTGAAATCTACTTACTTCCTTACCGGTTCGGAAGTGCACATGTTCCGGTTCTGCGCATGCACAGAAGGTAAAAAACACATTACTTCCTGGTTAAAACCAGGAAGTAATGACACCCGGGTGAGTGGGCGGAGCTTTGCTCCACCATCGCTACCGGATCGCCGAACCAATGGCCAAGATCGCTACTGGACCAGGCGATCCGGTCCGATCCGGGAGCATTTCCCCCCCCCCGGGTGTAGGGTTTCCTGCCTAAGCAGGGAGTTGGACTAGAAGGGACTCCAAGGTCCCTTCCAACTCTGTTATTCTGTTCTAAATATTGAATAAGTAAATAATGAAAGATTATAATTTAATATAAAGATGTGCATTATTACTAGTATTATATGAAGCTTGTTAAATGAAACAAATACGATTAATACTAATTTTCTGGTATGAAATGTATGATACTCAGATACCACACTGTTCACAAGCTGATACGTTTGTAAAAAATAAAAATAAAATTAAAAAGAGGATATTGAGTCTTCGGAGAAAGGCGGCATACAAGTTGAACAAATAAATAAATAAATAAATAAATTTTCAAGTTGAACTTTGTTATTTTTTTTAATCCTAAATTGATTTATTTGTCGTCGTGGATCACAATACTGTTCCTTTTCTGTATTTGGTCAGTTGAGGTGGAGATTTCTTTAGGATCTCTTTCGATATTTATAAATCACCCAGACCCTTCAAAGCTGAGGGAAATAAAAATATCAAATTTTTTTTCACACACACACACCCAAAAAAATGACACCAAAAGCGTTAATAATGACAGGAAGCCATTAAATATTCTTGAAGTGACATTTTAATAATGCACATGTGTTTACTTTTAAGGGAAGTGCCAGATTTCCTTGGCTCATTTGACTGACAATTGAAACACTTGTCAGAAATGTTTCTCACATCATGGTTGATGGGATATGTCTTCTGAAGATGTTTTTGCTACACGAAAACACTGGAGTAGCTTGGAGTTACAGAACCCAATCAGATTTTCCACCCTAGTAATTCTCCCTGTGGGGATTTGAACCTTTTTTTGTTTTGTTTTGTTTTTTTGTTATGTTGGGATTTTTTAAAAATCTTTTCGTACCCCTGGACCATTTTAGCACCATTGCAAATTGTGTGGTTTCCCATCTGTCATTCTTTGATAGTTCTCAATTTTATATCCCGTAGCAAACATAACTGGGTCACGACAAACTTTCCACATAATATTGCACAGGCCGTATCTTTTCCTTCTTGGTTTATTAGACAGAGCTGGTATCAAATTTGAAACTTTAAGATAATTAATTTGGTACTAAGAACTGTTTAATTCTAGATATATTTGATATTTGGATTTTTTTTAACACAGCTTTTTCCCCCCTTTTTGTTAGTATTGGATGTTTGTTAATCTGTTTTTCTTTCTTCTTGCTTTGTCTTTTTTTTTTGTATTTTATTTTTGTTGATTAAAGAATAAATAAATATTATTTAAAAAAAGAAGAAGAAAGAAATCCAAGCCTCTCATTTTTCTGGTGATGTATGGATGTGAGCTACACGCTTGGTGTTTCAACATGTCAAATGGTAAGGGCAAAGATACTGTACGCCTGTTTGTCAACTGTGTGAAAATTAAAATGAAGTAAGCATAGCAAATTTAACAAATCGGTCCGTAAATATGATTGTAACCCGTTCTTTTTCCACCCCTGTTAAATTTAGTGGCATTATTCAACAAGTCCCTGAGGAGATATTGAAGGAAAGCATATGGTTCCAGAGATTGAAATAACAGAAAATCAAAAAAGGATTTTTATTTTATTATAAATCATTTTATTATTTATACGTGTGTGTATGTGCACACGCACACATATACACATATATACTGCAGGGGTGGGTTCTAAATTTTTTTACTACCGGTTCTTTGGGCGTGGCTTATTTTGTGGGTGTGGCTTGGAGGTTATGTGACTAGGTGGGCGTGGCTAGCTGGTCAGAGTCATTTCTGGAAGGTCCTCGCACTTACGACCAGTCCTCGCACTTACGACCCGACTCATTTGTTTGCTTTTAACACTGATCAGCTGTAGATATGTAGACATATCTTTGAAGATATGTGGCAAGAGTTTAAACAGTTTTTTTCCCTCTATTTATCAGCTGGGACTCAGGAGGCAGCAATAGATTGGGGGTGGGACCAAATAAAAGGTAAGAATAATGTGGGGGGGTGGGAGGGCGGGAGGGGGAGAACCGGTTCAGTGACGTCATATCATCACCGCTACTGGCTCAGCCAAACTGGACCGAACCGGGAGGAACCCACCACTGATATACTGGGACCATATCAGTGGTGAAATCCAGATTTTTTTACTACCAGTTTTGTGGGCTTGGCTTGGGGGGCATGGTGTGGCTTGGGGGGACATGGCAGGGAAAGGATACTGCAAAATCTCCATTCCTACCCCACTCTGGGGTCAGCCAGCTTTCTTTTCTTTTCGTAGGTCTTTATGTGTATTTCTCTTTAGCCAGGTTCTTCCTACGTAAACCAAGATTTTTCTGCAGCCCTAGTTCAGTGAAATCCCAATCCACTAGTTTCTAGGTTTTTTTTCTCCAGCAGCCAGCAAGCTCCCTGCTGCCCATTGGGACACTAAGGAGACTAAGATAGATCTATTTCAGACTTATAAGCCCTCATCAGTTAGCCACACCTTCATCCCATGTATCCTCCCTGTAAAGCCTAGAAACTAGTGGATTGGGATTTCACTGAACTAGGGCTGCAGAAAAATCTTGGTTTACATAGGAAGAACCTGGCTAAAGAGAAATACACATAAAGACCTATGCAAAGAAAAGAAAAGAAATACTGTACCTTTACAGGGAGGATACATGGGATGAAGGTGTGGCTAACTGATGAGGGTGAAGCTATGGCTTCTAAACTAAACAAGAGCCTGAAGATGACAGGGTTGTGAGCCTGTTGAAACGTTGCTAGAAAAAACTTTTAAGGTACTGGTAGGATTTTAGCTAGGTTTTAAAGGACCTTGCAGAGTGCTCTGTAAGGATTTTTGGAAGATTTTAAGCTAGGATTTTAACCAGAATTTTAAACATTTTAACTAACTTATTTAACATGACGCGGGAAAACACCCGAGATTTTAATTTTTTGCATATGTGTGTGTGTGTGTGTGTGTGTGTATGTGTATGTATATGTATAATTTTATTCAAGACAAAGTTAAAATACAAAATATAAAACTCCAAACAAAAACTCGCCAAAAAAAGAAAATACAAAACACAAAACAAAACATTCAAAAAATACATCCAAAAAACAACAGCACAAATACATTTTTCTTCACTTGCAGGCATCTTTAATTTTGTAAAATCATGTCATAATTCTGGTTTTAAAAAATTGTACCTCATATAGCAGATTGGGGAAAATATGATTAGGCTAGGCCCCAGACCCAGACCCAGTTTCTCCCGGTTCGGCCCGGTTCGGCTGAGTCGGTAGCGGTGACGATATGACGTCACCAAACCGGTTCTCTTTGTTCAGGAGCTGGGCCCACCTGCTTCCCTGCCCCCCGCACATTATTCTTACCTTTTATTTGGCCCTGCCCCCAAATTTTTGCTGCCTCCCGAGTCCCAGCTGATTGGCTGGAAGGAAAAGTACTGTTTAAACTCTTGCCTCAGGGCTTCAAAGAGCCGCCCTACAGCTGACCTACACTGACTTAAAAGGCAGTGTGGTGGTAGACCAGTGCGCTCCAAAAACAAATGGGTATACCAGGATGCTCCAAGAACAAATAGGAGGAGCCTGAGTAGTGTAGGAGACTAATGTTTCCTAAGGCAGCATTTAACATCCAGCTGCCTGCAATTACTGCGAGTTCAATTCTCACCAGGCTCAAGGTCGACTCAGCCTTCCATCCTTTCTAAGGTGGGTAAATTGAGGACCCAGTTTGTGGGGGCAATAAGCTGACTTTGTATAAATATACAAAAGGATGAAGGCTATTGCTTAACGCATTGTAAGCCGCCCTGAGTCTCCGGAGAAGGGCGGCATATAAATCAAATTAAAAAAAAAAAAATAGGTAGACCGGTACAGCTCTACAAGCAGTTAAAAGCCTGGTAGACCAGTACCTCTGCTAAATCCTAAAGAATTGTCACATGACCATCAAACCACGCCCACAAAATAAGTCACGCCCACAGAACCGGTAGTAAAAAAATTTAGAACCCACCCCTGCCCCAGACTACTTAGAGGCACTAACTAAGATTTTAGAAAGGACAGAAAAAAATACATTTGCTGATGATGGAAGGAAGCAAAACATGAAGAACCAAGATCAAAAGAATCATATATTTTTAGAATCTCAGTTGGGAAATCTTTCTGCTCTCTAATTCATTCTGCTCAGCCTTCCAGATGATGATTTGACCGTGCAGACTGTTTCTGAAGCAGGACAACTAGATTCTGTAAAAGCTTTGTACCATAGAGTAAGCACCTTGCTAACTCTCAGGACGCCTTTTTCTGGAGGCTAAAACATATGAAGAAGGGTTGCAGGAATTTTATTGTTAATTTATTTATTTATTTGTCAACAAATAAGAAAACAAGTAACGAAGTAGACACAGACATGGACACATGAAATTTTTTTGGCACACACACAAAAAAAGGATATAAATAGGCAAAACATAGCCATAAACTATGAGCCTTGGTAGTACAGTGGTTTAAAGCACCCTGTTATTAAGACCAGCTGCCTGCAATTAGTGCAGGTTCGAATCTCGCCAGGCTCAAGGTTGACTCAGCCTTCCATCCTTTCTAAGGTAGGTAAATTGAGGACCCAGTTTGTGGGGGCAATAAGCTGACTTCGTATAAATATACAAAAGTATGAAGGCTATTACTTAACGCATTGTAAGCTGCCCGGAGTCTCCGGAGAAGGGCGGCATATAAATCAAATTAAAAAAAACACACACACACACATAGAATTATTACATATAAATGGGGACAGTAGGACAGGGACGGTAGGCACACTGGTGCACTTATGCATGCCCCCTTAGCGACCTCTTAAGAAACATGAAGAGTACACGGTAAACAGTTTACTGTATGTCTATGTGATTTGGCCAATACTAGCCTGAACTGGTTAGACTCTTGCCAACAATACATATATACCATGTTTTCCCGAAAATAAGACCCTGTCTTATAGTTTTTGAACCCTGAAATAAGCGCTTGGCCTTATTGCCATGCACTCAAAAGACCAATTGGGCTTATTTGGGGGGGAAATAGGGTATATATGATATCTTGACTGGGGTTTACAGGCTCCTGAGCAGGCTCAGGCAGCTGCCCTTCACGCTCCTAAATTTGTCCCGTCTCACAAGAGATAAATCAGTGAAGCCCAATTGTATGCCAAATGGAGACAGTTGCACAGAACAGCCAGTCACTAGTCTCCCTAAAATGGAGCTATGCCTGAGGGCTGGGAACCAGGGCATGTCTAATTTAATGAAAAGAAGGACTAGAGGAGTCATGATAGCATTGTTCCAATATCTCAGGGGCTGCCACAAAGAAGAGGGAGTCAAGCTATTGTCCAAAATACCTGAGGGCAGGACAAGAAGCGATGGGTGGAAACTCATCAAGGAGAGAAGCAACCTAGAACTAAGGAGAAATTTCCTGACAGTGAGAACAATTAATCAGTTGAATGACTTGCCTCCAGAAGTTGTGAATGCTCCAACATTGGAGGTTTTTAAGAAGAGATTGGACATCCATGGTCTGAAATGGTATAAGGCCTCCTGCTTGAGCAGGGGGCTGGACTAGAAGATCTCCAAGGTCCCTTTCAACTGTTATTCTGCTACTATGTATTCAAAATGGACTGTGATAAATGATAGAAAGAGATGGAGATGATGATGGATGGATGGATAGATAGATAGATAGATAGATAGATAGATAGATAGATAGATAGATAGATAGAAAAGGGGGGTAGATAGATGATAGATAGATAGATAGATAGATAGATAGATAGATAGATAGATAGATAGATAGATAGGTAGGTAGAAAGAGAGAAAGAAAGAAAGAAAGAAAGAAAGAAAGAGAAAGAAAGAAAGAAAGAAAGGAAAGAAAGAAAGAAAGAAAGAAAGAAAGAAAGAAAGAAAGAAAGAAAGAAAGAAAGAAAAAGAAAGAAAAGGGGGTAGATAGATGATAGAAAGATAGATAGATAGATAGATAGATAGATAGATAGATAGATAGATAGATAGATAGATAGATAGGAGAGGAGGGTAAATAGATGAGATAGATGATAAATAGATAGATAAATAGATAGATAAATAGATAGATAAATAGATAAATAGATAGATAAATAGATAGATAGATATAGATAGATAGAAAAGGGGGTAGATAGATGATAGATGATAGATAGATAGATAGATAGATAGATAGATAGATAGATAGATAGATGCAGGCAGGCAGGCAGAGGTAGGCATATACTATACACATACATAGACATACACATAGACATACATATATACATAGATATACATATAATGTATGTATGTGTTTATGGTGTCATTTTTGTTTTGGTGTCATTTTTGTATAACGTGGCACTTTTGGCTGCTGCTGCTATTATGGTATTATTGTTATCCTTGACATTGGTAGGTGGTGCATACAGAAAAACGACAATTAAAGTTTATCCTATTTGGGGAACTGGAAACCACCAAATTGGAGAGCATGAAGTTGGGGACAGATGACCTAGCCTCCCTCTCCATTTAACCGGGGAGAAAACCACTAAAGCGTGCCCGACAGATGGCTCTCCAGCTGTTGCTTAGCTATCTCCAAAGTGCCCCTCAAGACAAAATGTTCCACTTTCGAACGAGGGATAAAGCACATGTGTTCTGACAGCAGCCCAGTTTCTCAGCTCCTCCATCTCGGCTTTGATGCAAGTGTTCCAAAAGTTTTTGTAGTCTTCTTCATTGTCAGGGCCATATTGCATCCGGTTCTGCTTGTCGCAGAATGAGAAGGATACTGAGGAACCGGAAAGAGTGAAGAGGAGAAAGACAAAAGATGTGAAGGGCGCAAGATATGGATTTTGTAACCTGTTAGCTAAACAAAGCTACTTCGTATTTTAATTTGATCCATTTTCTCTGTTCAAATGATGTCCAGGCTCATTATAGACCAGAATGTAGGAAAAAAATTTTATCCTAGAGTTGCATGGATTGATTAAATAGCTTTTATCATTTCTAAACTAAAAAGATAATTTACAGAAGGACAGGGGTGTCAAACTCAAGGCCCGTGGGCCGAATCCAGCCTGGGGTGGGGGGTTGCTTAGATCCAGTCCGCAGGGCCATCCTGGAAACAGGAAAGGACCAGCCTGCAGTTCCTCTGTCAGCGAAAATGGAGCTTGGCATACTGCAAAATCCCCATTCCCTCTCCACTCCTGGGGGAAGGATATTGCAAAATCTCCATTCCCTCCCCACTCCAGGAGAAGGATACTGCAAAATCCCCATTCCCTCCCCATTCCTGGGGGGAAGGATATTGCAAAATCTCCATTCCCATCCCACTCTGGGGCCAGCCAGAGGTGGTATTTTCCAGTTCTCCAAACTGCTCAAAATGTCCACCACCGGTTCTCCAGAACCTGCTGGATTTCACCACTGGCTGGAATGTTTGCAGCCCTAGCTATGTTGCTATATAGTATACAGAAAGTCAACAACTTAAGATCCCAATTGAGACCACTGTCGCTAAATGAGACAGATATATCCATCAAACTCTCCCAACTTATTGCCACTGTATATTATTTTTCAGATTTTTAGCAAAAACAAAACAAAACAAAAAAGCTTGTTCTTGAGGTGAGCTGCTCAGTATGTTTCTCTTTACTCATTAAAAGGAATGTTGTGTTCTCACAAAGATTCACAAACACATAAAGCAAGGAAATTAGATAAGAGAGATCGCATTTAAGACCATTAACCGGGCATGCGGCCACGGATTTTTCAAAAGGAAAGATAAAACACGTGAGAACAACAAGGCGTGGGTGGTAAAACTTCAGTCTCTCCACAACTAAAATACACAGAATAAAAATTTTGGCAGGATAAAATAAAGTAAGAATTTACACCAACTTCCCCCAATCTTCTGCTTATCAAATAAATGTGCTTTGAATTATTTCAGTAGGTCTAGAAAGTACAACTTTCCAGAAGAAAAGACTGAGATCCACAAACGATGTCATTTAAAAAATCGATATACGTAAGGTAACAACCATAATTGAGCCAATGATTTCGGTCATAACTCGTGACAGTCATAACTCTGGTCATCAGGTGGCTGTGGCCAATTGTATGACCTTTTTGGGGGGGGGGAATGCAGGTTGTTCAGCATTTTCTGGAGTTATTAAGTAACTCCATTGTTTGCTATGGTGTTTGTTTTCTCAGAAACTAGAAGTAAACTGCAGTTTCCAGGAAAAATGTTGTGAATCAATCAATTCAATTCAGATCAATTCAGAATAGAGCTGGAAGGGATCTTGGAGGCCTTCTAGTCCAACCCCCTGCTCAGGCAGGAGACCCTATACCAGTGATGGCTAACCTTTTTGCCATCGCGTGCCAAAAGCGGGGGGAGCGCGGGGGGGTTGTACAATTATGGGTGCCCACACCCATAATTCTATGCACCCCGCACATGTACATGTGACCCCCCCATGCTCCCCCGCTATTGGCACACGTTGGCACGGTGGGCCTGGTAGGCCCGTTTTCCGCCCTCCCCAGGTTCCAGAGGCTTTCTAGGAGCCTGGGGAGGGTGAAAACAGCCTCTCCCCCCACCCACAAGGCCTCCCAGAAGCCCGAAACAGCCCGTTTGGAAGTGACACGCAGAGGCATCTCTCCGGGCATGCCACCCATCGCCTGTTGCTCTTCCGGGTTCTGGCGTGCATATGCGCGCCAGCCAGCTGGTCTTCATGTGCGCAGGAGTGCCGGAAACCGGAAGACCAGGAGACCAGCGTGCATGCGCACACCGGAAACTGGAAGCTCAGCTGCTCTTCTGGTTTCCGACTGTTATGGAATGAAAGACTGAAAAACATTCCTGGGTCAGCCAGATACAGTTTATTGCACAGGTTCAGAGCCAGATTTGTACCTGAAATTCTGAACAAAGGAAGAGTTCTGATACAACTGTTTTTATACATATCCAAGACAAAGGATTCGGTGAGCTCATGCATTTTCCATATATGGTTAACGTACACTTGTTATATGATAATTGACACTTCCTAATTACTAAATCATTAGTTTCTAGTTTATAAGATTATCTTTAGCTAGACATCCTTCCTTAGTTCTGTATTTACTAATACGGGAGTTTTATTGCTGTCCTTAGGCAATAAGTAACTCTTTGTAACATATATGTCTTTGTGTCTTTGATAGTGAAGCCCCTTAAATGTTTTCCATATGGCTGTCCTTCCGTGACAGCTAGGCCTCATCAGAAGATATATTACCAATAATGGCATTTAGCTGCTTTTTAATGTAAACTCCAAACAAGCATTTTTCTCCCTTATAATAATGTGAATAGAGAGGGTCCTTTAGTGTTCATGTAACTGACCCTGTATGATTCCTACTTTATTCACATTACGACGCTCTCCCCCACCCCCCACCCCACGCGTGTGCGTGCTCCCATTTCAGCACTCGGTCTTGTAAAAGTTCACCAACACTGTTCTAACTGTTGGGAAATTTCTCCTTAATTCCAGGTTGCTTCTCTCCTTGATTAGTTTCCATCCACTGCTTCTTGTCCTGCCTTCTGGTGCTTTGGAGAATAGGTTGATTCCCTCTTCTTTGTGGCAGCCCCTCAAATATTGGAATACTGCTATCATGTCAACCCTAGTCCTTCTTTTCTCTAGACTAGTCAAACCCAAACCCAAGTCACACGAGCAGAGGCCAATTTCCAAGTGCCACAAATGTAATTTAATTTAATTTAGTTTATCGCATTTCCATGCCGCATATATAAGGTTCATAAAAGTTTTGGCGGTGATGTAGTGATGTTATTAAAAGCGGCTGGGTCAAAATTTACAGACTTTTTTTTTTAAAGTAATTTTGGGATAAGAGGAGTTCAGAAAAAGCTATTTGCTCATTGATCAGCTGCTTTCCTGCTAGTTTGTTTTCAGAAAGTGGGGAGGGGGAGAGGGAAATCTCACTTTCATAACTCAGCAGTTATGAAAAAAATCCTGACACTGTAAAGTAGAATTAGTTCATTTGGGAATAATTCTTGTCGCAAAGCTGGCATTAAACTTACAAGTCTGGAAGAATATTTCTCCCCCTTCGCCTCCAGAGTGCAAGAAATTAGGGATGGTCCCTTCTGAGATTTTTTGCTAGACTGTTATTCCTCTTTCTGGCTAAACTGACTTTTTTCTGACTACTCTCCTGGCTGCAGCTCTTCCCCCATTTCCCAAAGTTATCCCCATGTCCAATTATACTAGCAGACTTTAATCTGTTTCAAACCCTACACAGAAAGATTTTAAACCTGCCTCTATTATTTTTTATAAATTACTCAAGGTGGAAAACATAGCTAATACCTTCTTTTTCCTAATTTCCACACAACAACAACTCTGTGAGGAGTGTTGGGCTGAGAGTGTGGCTTTCATGCCTAAAGTGGGACTAGAACTCACCGTCTCCTGGTGATTGGCCCAACGTCACTCAGTCAACTTTCATGCCTAAGATAAGACTAGAACTCACCATCTCCTGGTGATTAGCCCAAATTCACTCAGTCGACTTTCATGCCTAAGATAAGACTGGAACTCACCATCTCCTGGTGATTAGCCCAACGTCACTCAGTCAACTTCCATGCCTAAGATAAGACTAGAACTCACCATCTCCTGGTGATTAGCCCAAATTCACTCAGTCGACTTTCATGCCTAAGATAAGACTAGAACTCACCATCTCCTGGTTAGCCCAACGTCACTCAGTCGACTTTCATGCCTAAAATAAGACTAGAACTCACCATCTCCTGGTGATTAGCCCAAATTCACTTAGTCGACTTTCATGCCTAAGATAAGACTAGAACTCACCATCTCCTGGTGATTAGCCCAAAGTCACTCAGTCGACTTTCATGCCTAAAATAAGACTAGAACTCACCATCTCCTGGTGATTAGCCCAAATTCACTCAGTCGACTTTCATGCCTAAAATAAGACTAGAACTCACCATCTCCTGGTGAGTAGCCCAACGTCACTCAGTCGACTTTCATGCCTAAAATAAGACTAGAACTCACCATCTCCTGGTGATTAGCCCAACGTCACTCAGTCGACTTTCATGCCTAAAATAAGACTAGAACTCACCATCTCCTGGTGATTAGCCCAAATTCACTCAGTCGACGTTCATGCCTAAGATAAGACTAGAACTCACCATCTCCTGGTGAGTAGCCCAACGTCACTCAGTCGACTTTCATGCCTAAAATAAGACTAGAACTCACCATCTCCTGGTGATTAGCCCAACGTCACTCAGTCGACTTTCATGCCTAAAATAAGACTAGAACTCACCATCTCCTGGTGATTAGCCCAAATTCACTCAGTCGACGTTCATGCCTAAAATAAGACTAGAACTCACCATCTCCTGGTGAGTAGCCCAACGTCACTCAGTCGACTTTCATGCCTAAAATAAGACTAGAACTCACCATCTCCTGGTGATTAGCCCAAATTCACTCAGTCGACGTTCATGCCTAAAATAAGACTAGAACTCACCATCTCCTGGTGATTAGCCCAACGTCACTCAGTCGACTTTCATGCCTAAAATAAGACTAGAACTCACCATCTCCTGGTGATTAGCCCAAATTCACTCAGTCGACGTTCATGCCTAAAATAAGACTAGAACTCACCATCTCCTGGTGAGTAGCCCAACGTCACTCAGTCGACTTTCATGCCTAAAATAAGACTAGAACTCACCATCTCCTGGTGATTAGCCCAACGTCACTCAGTCGACTTTCATGCCTAAAATAAGACTAGAACTCACCATCTCCTGGTGATTGGCCCAAAGTCACTAAGCCAGCTTTCATGACTAAAGTGGAACTAGAACTCACAGAACTCCTGGTTATCTTAATATTGGTAGAGATATTTTTAAATAGACTATACAAGGTTGATTACTTTTTATTGGGAGTGGGGTGGGGGCTGTTTTGCCGTTATCGAACTTCTTAGTTCATTCTTTCTTGGCTTCCGCCAAGCAGCAATCTTGGAAGTGGGGGAGGGCTTGGTGTCAAATTGCATTTTCTACTTGCATTCACATTTCTGCTTTCGGACTGCTGGTTTTATAACCTCTGTGACTTTTTTTTTCCCCAGGAGAGATTTGCAAGTTGCACAAACAGAGAACAAAACTTGCTATGACCTCTAATCCTGTTTCTTTACTTCTTTGTAAGAACTTGTAGAAAAAGACCAGTTTAAAAAAAAAAACCCACAGGAGACCTTGGCAGTTGATATTGAGTTCGGGGACTGGAGGCTAAAAGATATGAAGAACGGTTGCAGGAACTGGGTATGTCTATTTTGATGAAAAGAAGGACTAAAGGAGACATGATAGCAGTCTTCCAATATCTCAGGGGCTGTCCCAAAGAAGAGGGAGTCAAGCTATTCCTCCAAAGCACCTGAAGGCAGGACAAGAAGCAACGGGTGGAAACTAATCAAGGAGAGAAGCAATTTAGAACTAAGGAGAAATTTCCTTACAGTGAGGACAATTAACCAGTGGAACAACTTGTCTCCAGAAGTTGTACATGCTTCAATACTAGAGGTTTTTAACTAACTGGACAGCCATTTGTCTGAAATGGCAGAGGGCCGTGATGGCGAACCTATCACACGTGTGCCACAGGTGGCACGCAGAGCCATATCAATGGGCACGTGAACTCAGCTCCAGCGCGCATGCGTATACCGGACAGCTGATTTTTGGGCCTTCTGGGCCCACCAGAAGTAGGGAAACAAGCTGTTTCCTGCCTCCAGAAAGCCTGGAGGGTTGGGGGAAGGCCTGTTTTGTGCTCTCCCCAGGCTCCACAGCCTCTCTAGGAGCCTGGGGAGGGCAAAAACGGCCTTCCCCACCCCTCAGAGGCCCTCTGGAGGCTGGAAACAGCCTATTTGCCGACTTCCGGTCCTACTTTCCAGCCTCCAGAGGGCCTCCAGGGGAGTGCATGGAATTATGGGTGTGGGCACACACGCGTGCGACTCCCCCCCCCCGTGCTCCCCCCGCTTTTGGCACGCGATGGCAAAAACGTTAGCTATCCCTGGCATAGGATCTCCTGCCCGAGCAGGAGTAGAAGTCCTTCAAGGTCCCTTCCAAACCTGTCATTCTGTTATTTCGCAAAGGAAAGCTGATTATGTCGCTTGGAAGGCCCCCCCAGAGTCAAAGACTGGGTCAACATGACCACAGTCTCCTTCATATTCTTAATTCTTCCTTGAAGTCAACCGGATTATAGAAAGGCCTCGTTGTAATCTGGATAGTAGTCACTGCTGTGCTCCTCTTTAAAAGCAGCACTCTATAAAGGGAAATTTAAAGAGAAAGATATAATTTTATTATGTACTGTATATATTAACAAGGGGGGAATTCTTAGGGGATGAAAATGAAGGGGGGGAATGGAAAAGAAAATTATTAGAATAAGATTAAGGGGAATAACTACAACTGCATTAATTGGAAAACTAATACGAAACAAACGCTTCAAAAGTTTAACTTACTTATACGTTATTTGTTGTGTAAATGTTTTTATATGTGTTTTATATGTGTTTTAATAAAGTTTATATTTTTAAAATTAAAAAAAATAAAATAAAAAAAATAAAAGCAGCACTCTAGACTCAAGATGGCGTGCACAAAATTGGATTTGTGAAGCTGGAGAGAAAATGAACAGCTACTGTAAGTTTCTCACTAACTTTGTATTTTTACACCTTAAGAAAACCATGGAAATGCCAGGACTATATTGTTTGTTCTGCTGGTTATGAGCTCAACAGAAGTTAATAGTTAACAGAATAACAGAGTTGGAAGCAGTGGTGGGATTCAGCCGGTTCGGGCCGGTTCGAGCTAACCAGTTGTTAAATTGCTGGCTGGCCCAGCGCCCCCCCCCCCCCCCCCCCCCCCCCAGGAGTCACCATGCACTCTGTTTTGGCTCCCAGGTAAGTGCAGGGAGGCCTAGTAGGCCCAAAATGGGGCACAGGGGGGGTGTCACAGCCCCCCTGCGACCCGTCTTTGCTATCAGGAGGCTACAGGGAGGCCTACTAGGCCCAAAATGGGGCACGGGGGATGTGGCACAGCCCACCATGGCCCGTTTTGGCTCCCAGGGGGGTGCAGAAGGCCGGGTGCTGCCTGTCACACCCCCTGGCCATGCCCACCATGGCCCCATCCACCAAGCTTGTCATTAGGGCAGAGAACTTGTTGTTAAATTATTTGAATCCCATCACTGGTTGGAAGGGACCTTCGAGGTTTTCCAGTCTGACCACTGCTCAAGTAAGGTAAAGGTAAAGGTTCCCCTCGCACATATGTGCTAGTCGTTCCCGACTCTAGGGGGCGGTGCTCATCTCCGTTTCAAAGCTGAAGAGCCAGCGCTGTCCAAAGACATGGTCATGTGGCCGGCATGAGTAAATGCCAAAGGCGCACAAAACACTGTTACCTTCCCACCAAAAGTGGTCCCTATTTTTCTACTTGCATTTTTTACCTGCTTTCGAACTGCTAGGTTGGCAGAAGCTGGGGCAAGTAACGGGAGTGTCAGGTTTCGATGTCATCTCAAATAAATTGCACTCCCAAACAATTAATCTTTGCTGAAATATTCCATTTATTGAGTACGACAGATCTGGCCCCGACTTCGTCGTAGCCGATACTAACCCTCTGACCCCCAGACCCTTCCCTTTCCGTTCCCCAATTCTCATCTTCTCATTGGCCATCTTCCAAGTCACTCCCCAGCTTCTGACCTCAGCCCACAGGAATGTACCCCTCCCATCCCATCTCCTAGGGGATATTATCTACAGAGAAAATAAGTAGGTGAAAAGTCAAGCCTCGTCTCCTCCTTTTTATGGCAGCATCAGAATGCTGACAGAGAGCTCAACCCGTTATGCGGCACTAGGGATTCGAACCGCTGAACTGCCAACTTTTTTATCGACAAGCTCAGTGTCTCCTATTACCCTTCCAGACAAATGGCTGTCCGATTTCTTTTTAAAAGCCTCCAGTGATGGAGCACCCACAACTTTTGAAGGCAAACTTTCAAGGTCAGCAGGGAGAGACAAGCCGTTTATAAGGGGAAAAGAATGTTTATGGAATAAAACAGTGAATTTTTCAGACCAAACGGAGACTTCGACGGAAAAAAAAAAAAGGATGGCTAAAAAAAACTCTGCATTTAAGGACATCCACTGAAGGAACCAGGCAGCCTTTAGCCACAGGCTTATTTGAGAGCTGGGTGAGTCATCTTAAAACGAGGATTTGTTCTGCAAGTTTACGTAATTCACAAGAGAAACGGGAGTGCACAAAGCTTACGGTAAATCTCCGTTTAGTATTCTTCGACTTTCTCAAGCACAGTCAAGGATCTGAGAATTTCAATGACCCCCCAATGACTAACCAACAGGAGATTTATCTTCTGAGAAAAGATTGCCTTCCACCCAAACTTAGCAATATTGAGAGTGGGCTTCATCTAAAACAGAAGAACTTAAACTTGGCCATCGATTATCTTGTTCCGATTTATTGATTGGAATGGAAGGGCTTGGTGGAGGAGGAGGCACGTAATTAATCAATCAATTAATCAACCCAACCATTGACTCAAAGGCTGCTTGGGGAGGCCACAGAATTAACGCTAGACATAAGCAGCCTACAGCATATTTGTATACTTTGGAGAATCAGACAGTTTAAGATCTCTCCCAAGTTGGTTTCAGCTAGGTTTTTATGGACTGAGCTATAATATTTTGAGGCCATTGTTTCTTCTAAAAAGCTGTTGATATGATGGCTGCAAAACCAAGAAACAACTCACCTAAGTATCAATCTAACATCAAGAAGTATCTAGATGACATAGGCGACATACAAATCAGATAGATAGATAGATGAGAGAGAGACATGTTCTGTCCCCGTCTCACACATGCACCCCCACAGACAGGCAACAGCTAAAGAACTCAGCCGACAAGAGTTTTATCTGGTATCAGAATTGGCAGCAACTCAATGGCTGGCTGCCAGGTATTCTTTACTCACGAGGGGGGAGTTTCTCCCTTTGTCCGGGAACAAAGCCAATACACAATAATCAACAAAGTCCAGTAAATACAAAGGAGATCGTCCGATATCGGTTTTTTGCTTGTCACAGAGCTGAACCGGCCACCACACCCTCTTTTATACTCTGTGGGGTGTGGTCCAGTGATTTAGCCTAATCCCGGAAATGCCTCTTCTTCTGTTGCGCGCGCTTATCTCTGCGACGCTGCCGAGGATCCAGCCAAGACTCATCTCCTTCATTACTGTCCACCTGTGGATGCGTGGACGTGTTTGGCCCTGGGCCTATCTCTTGCCCTTCGGCAGATACCGAAGGCATTGCCAGAGAGGAGGGTCCTGGAGAGGGAGGCCTTGCCAACTCCTCTCCTTCACTCTCGGAGTCCTCTCCTGCCGATGACACAGGCTCAGGTAACGGAGCCACAACAAGACAGAGAGACAGAGAGAAGGATAGATCGAAGATAGATGGATAGATAGATATAGATATCTGTGCATTTTAGCACCTTTTTATGATCATTGCATTTGATGGAGTGTTTTCTTGCTTCCAATTTTGGGGAAACTCACACGTTTTCAAGCTACCAAGGTTAGTAAACACCACCTAGATTATGCCGCTTCTCCAGAAGTATTATTCTTCTGTCGTTCTTCCGGCCATTGGCTCCATCCCAGAACAACCAAAGTTTAAGTTGTTATTTCACAAGGACTTTTCAAAGTATTTAAATAAATGGAGGTGCCTCCTCTTCAACCGGGGTTGAATTTAGTACACTCCTGTCTTACCTGATAAAAAAAGAGCTTAGGAACATAAGTGTCACTGGGGTTTTTTTTTTGTCCTCAGCATGCAATTATTCAAGAGCTGTCTTTGCAATTTAGGTTAGCAAATTAATGTTTGCGGCTCTCGGTGGGTTTCAAAGCATTAGCTTGTTCTCAGTAAATCAAAAAAGGACTCATTATGGCCCTATGTTTTTTTTTTTTTATGGAGAAGATTAATGTCAAGCATGAGAGAGCAGGTCCACATGTGAAGGTCCAATTAAACTGATTTATTGCTAAACAGCCTACGAACAGGAATCTTCTCAACCGTCAGTTTCTGCTTAGAATTAGATAAAGGCAGTGGTGGGATTCAGCCAGTTCGGGAGAACCGGTTGTTAACTTTCTCAGCAGTTTGGTGAACTGGTTGTTGGAAGAAATCATTAAGGCAGAGAACCGGTTGTTAAATTATTTGAATCCCACCACTGGATAAAGGGTAAACCTTTTTTTATTTTTTTTTTATTTTTTTATTTTTATTTATTTTTATATGCCGCCCTTCTCTGGTGACTCAGGGCGGCCTACAAAGCGTTAAGCAATAGCCGTCATACTTTTGTATATTTTATACAAAGTCAGCTTATTGCCCCCATAAACTGGGTCCTCAATTTACCCACCTTAGAAAGGATGGAAGGCTGAGTCGACCTTGAGCCTGGGGCACTGGTGGGTTCCTCCCGGTTCGGTCCGGTTTGGCCGAGCCGGTAGCGGTGACGATATGACGTCACCGAACCGGTTCTCCCCCCCCTGCCCTCCCACCCACCCACCCACCCACATTATTCTTACCTTTTATTTGGCCCCACCCCCAATCTATTGCTGCCTCCTGAGTCCCAGCTGATGACTAGAGGGAAAAAACCTGTTTAAACTCTTGCCGCGGGGCTTCAAACGGCCGTCCTACAGCTGATCAGTGTTAAAAGCAAACAAATGAGTTTGGTCGTAAATGCAAGGACTGGTCGTAAGTGCGAGGACCTTCCAGAAATGACTCTGACCAGCTAGCCACGCCCACCTAGTCACCTGACCTCCAAGCTACACCTACAAAATAAGCCACGCCCACAGAACCGGTAGTAAAAAAATTTAGAACCCACCCCTGGCCTGGTGAGAATTGAACTCGCAGTAATTGCAGGCAGCTGGATGTTAAATGCTGCCTTAGTAGGAGGCATTAGCCTCCTACGCCACTCAGGCTCCTTTGGGACAACCAAGACCTGGATGACTGAGAATCTCTACAGACATTTAGCAATATAATCAGGGATGGACACCCTTTGAATGGGGTGGGAGTAGGAATGGATTTCCAAAGGAAAAAATGGCAGATTACAGGATTACAGGCCACTCAGGTGACCCTGAGGACACAGATAAATTCCCAAGTAGCCTTCCGATGAGCAAAGTCAGCCGGGGGAAGACAGATCTGCTTAAGGACTGCACGATTCATTTAACAAACCATGGCAAATAAAATAAAACCGGGCACTTATCCAACTTGGTTAGCTACAGGAATTAAGCAGTGATGGGATTCAAACTTTTTTACTGCCGGTTCTGTGGGCGTGGCTTGGTGGCATGGCTTGGTGGGTGTGGCTTGTCTTGGTGGGCGTGGCAGGGGACAGATACTGCAAAATCTCCATTCCCACCCCACTCCAGGGGAAGGATACTGCAAAATCTCCATTCCCACCCCACTCCAGGGGAAGGATACTGTAAAATCTCCATTCCCACCCCACTCCAGGGGAAGGAAACTGTAAAAAAAAAAAGGAGCCTGAGTGGCGTAGGAGGCTAATGCCTCCTAAGGCAGCATTTAACATCCGGCTGCCTGCAATTACTGCGAGTTCAATTCTCACCAGGCTCAAGGTCGACTCAGCCTTCCATCCTTTCGAGGTAGGTAAAATGAGGACCCGGATTGTGGGGGCAATAAACTGACTTTGTATAAAAAAGAACACCGTTGGGGGGGGCGAAAGCCCTACTAAGCAAGTATATACAAAACTATGAAGGCTATTGCTTAACGCATTGTAAGCCGCCCTGAGTCTCCGGAGAAGGGCGGCATATAAATCAAATTAAAAAAAAAAAAGCTCCATTCCCTCCCAACTCCAGGGGAAGCATATTGTAAAATCTCCAATCCCATCCCACTCCAGGGAAAGGATAGTGCAAAATCTCCATTCCCACCCCACTCCAGGGGAAGGATACTGTAAAATCTCCATTCCCACCCCACTCTAGGGGAAGATAAGGATAGTGCAAAATCTCCATTCCCACCCCACTCCAGGGGAAGGATACTGTAAAAGCTCCATTCCCACCACACTCCAGGGGAAGGATACTAGAAAATCTCCATTCCCACCCCACTCCAGGGGCAGCATACTGTAAAATCTCCATTCCCACCCTACTCCAGGGGAAGGGAAGGATACTGCAAAATCGCCATTCCCTCCCCACCTCACTAACTTGCTTTCCAGCTCCATGTGCAGGGCAAAAAAAGAAGACCTGCCAATCAACTGGGACTCAATCAACTGGGACTCAGGAAGCAGAGAATAGATGGGGGCAGGGCCAGTCAGAGGTTCTCCGGTTCTCCAAACTACTCAAAATTTCCACTACCGGTTCTCCAGAACTGGTCAGAACCTGCTGAAACCCACCTCTGGAATTAAGGTGCTAATTATGCCTGTAAGTCAAGGAGTACTCAGATTTGATTCGAAGTAGAATGGAGAATGAAGGAAGTTTCTTCTCATCTTCCATCCGCGAAGCCAGCTTACTCAAATAACATTTGAAGTTTTTACAAGTGGGGACAAGCACCAAACAACTTTGAAGGACCCAGTCAGGCTGTTCCATCAAACACGGGGTCAAGCATGCACCCCTACAAACACCGACACATTAGAAATAATGAGAGGTCTTCATCACCCGTCACATTCTACCCTGAGATAGATTTGAGTGCCAAGTCAACAACTTTGTTTACAAGCCTCGGAAATTGATTTTATCAGAAAAATGGTTAATGTCCAGGCTGCTTACTATAATGTCATCCCATCAAGCGGTTGCCATAACACAGGCAGCCACAGTGCAATATTTTAAAATGAAAACAAACCACAACAACACAGCCTCCCCCATTCCTGAAGGATCTTTCAAGCCGTAGAAAGAATCAAATGTCTAGCACGAGGATTTACGAAACACAAATACATCACACAAAGCTGTGGAGACTCTAGAAAGAGTTGCAGAGAAGAGCAACAAAGATGATTAGGGGACTGGAAGCTAAAAGATACGAAGAACGGTTGCAGGAACTGGGTATGTCTAGTTTAATGAAAAGAAGGACTAGGGGTGACATGATAGCAGGCTTCCAATATCTCAGGGGCTTCCACAAAGAAGAGAGGAACCAAGCTATTCTCCAAAGCACCTGAAGGCAGGACAAGAAGCAATGGGTGGAAACCAATCAAGGAGAGAAGCAACTTAGAACTAAGGAGAGATTTCCTGACAGTGAGAACAATAAATCAGTGGAAAACTTGCCTCCAGAAGTTGTGAATGCACCAACATTGGAAGATTTTAAGAAGATGTTGGATAACCATCTTTAAGAAGATGTTGGATAACCATTTGTCTG
Organism: Pantherophis guttatus; assembly: GCF_029531705.1. Next base: position 426,111 of record NW_026844016.1, on the reverse strand, counting down.
AAGTGGTGCAGGGTTTCCTGCCTAAGCAGGGGGTTGGACTAGAAGATCTCCAAGGTCCCTTCCAACTCTTCTCTTCTCTTCTCTTCTCTTCTCTTCTCTTCTCTTCTCTTCTCTTCTCTTCTCTTCTCTTCTATTCTATTCTATTCTATTCTATTCTATTCTATTCTATAACCAACCTGGAACTAAGGAGAAATTGCTTGACAGTTAAAACAATCAACCAGTGGAACAACTTGCCTCCAGAAGTTGTGAATGCTCCAACACTGGAAGATTTTAAGAAGACAACCATTGGACAACCATTTGTCTGAAGTGGTGTAGGGTTTCCTGTGTAAGCAGGGGGTTGGACTAGAAGACCTCCAAGGTCCTTTCCAAGTCTATTATTCTATTCTATTCTATTCTATTCTATTCTATTCTATTCTATTCTATTCTATTCTATTCTATTCTATTCTATTCTATTCTATTCTATTCTATTCTATCCTTCTTCCTCTGTTCAAGCTGTTTTAGGGTTCTGTGGGTTATTGAGGCTTATTAAGAAAGTTTCCGCTTCAGATGGCAGTGGTTTATTAAAGGGCTCTCCACGGGGCTGCCCTTGAAAAATACAGGTAGTCATCAACTTACAACTACAACTGAGGCCAAAATTCAAGTTGTTAAGTGAGAAATTTGTTAAGGGAGCTTTGCTCCACTTTACGACTTTTCTCGCCTTGTTTGTTAAGTGAATCGCTGCGGTTCTTAAATTAGTAACATGGTTTGTTCAGTAAATCTGGCTTCCCTGTTGGCGTTGCTGGTCAGAAGGTCGCAAAAGGAGGAGGAGGGAGGGAGGGAGGGAGGGAGGGAGGAAGGAAAGAAGATGAGAGGGAGAGAGGGAGGGAGAGGAAGGGTGAAAGGAAAAGGAAGGAAGGGAAGGTGGGTGGGTGGAAGGGAGGGAGAAAGGAAGGGGAGGAAATGTGGGAGGAAGATGAGAGGAAAGGGAGGAAGAGGGAGGAGGGAGGGAGGGGAAGGGTGAAAGGAAGGGAGGGAAGGAGGAAGATTAGAGGGTGGGAATGAGGGAGGGAGGAAGATGAGAGAAAGGGAGGGGGAGGGAGGGAGGAGGGAGGGAGGGGAAGGGTGAAAGGAAGGGAGGGAGGGAGGAAGATTAGAGGGTGGGAATGAGGGAGGAAGGAAGATGAGAGGAAAGGGAGGAAGAGGGAGGGAGGAGGGAAGGAGGATGGAGGGAGAGAGGGTGAAAGGAAAAGGGAGGGAGGAAAGAAAGAAAAGGGAGGAAGGGAGGGAGGGAGGAAAGGGAGGGAGGGAAGAAAAGGAAGGAAGGAAGGAAGGAAGGAAGGGAAGAAAAGGGAGGGAGGGAAGGAGGAAGAAAAGGGAGGGAGGGAAGAAAAGGAAGGAAGGAAGGAAGGGAAGAAAAGGGAGGGAGGGAAGAAAAGGAGGGGACGGAGGGAAGGAGGAAGAAAAGGGAGGGAGGGAGGGAGGAAAGAAGAAAAGGGAGGGAGGGAGGGAGGGAGGGAGGGAGGGAGGGAGGAAGGAAGGAAGGAAGGAAGGAAGGAAGGAAGGAAGGAAGGAAGGAAGGAAGGAAGGAAGGAAGGAAGGAAGGAAGGAAGATTACCTACTCCTATCCAGCCTGTCCAGCAGTCCTAGGATATCAGAGGAACATCAACTCATCTATTTCTCTGGTGGGTCCAGATTAGAGAAGAAATTGTATTGACATTGAAGTGAGTCCCTTTCTGTATTTTAAAATTGGGCTCAAAATGTATGTATTTTCCGAAGACGTTTTATGCCACCCACTGATCTCTATTCTATGACTTACCAGCTTCGCCTTTAAAAATTCTGAACATCCCATGACATCCTCCCAAGTTCAATCAATCATTACAGGCCTACGACAGCCATCGAGGGTTTCTGTTTTTTCTTTTACTAGCGATAGGATAAAAGGGCAGCCTCTCTGCATCACTCGGAGGGATTCTTTTTTCTTTTTTTTTTAGACGGAATTGAAAAATCAGGAGGAAGAAAATATCCAGCAAAAGCCAGTAGACACATGGAAAAATTTCATCAAAAGAGGTTCACCAAGTCCATATCTATTCCGGACTGTAAGAGGAAAAAAAAAAACCATGCACCTTTTTAAAAAACGGCACAAATAGGTCAAGTTGGAATTGCTTCTCAAGGTCTACGATAACACTTGACTTTATATAATAAGCTTCTCTAAAATGAAACGGAGTTCAGATTCCTACAGCACTCCAGAGGCCCAAAAAGCTCTGAAAAAGGAAAGGGAATGGCTAGGAAAATTTATTTTATTTTATTTATTTATTTGAATTTCTATACCGCCCTTCTCCTTTCGGACTCAGGGCGGTGAACAGCCAGATAAAAAACATCTATACAAACATCACAGTTAAAAAATAAAGTTAAAATAATTTATAAATTTGGCCCATAATTTAAAACTTGTCAATTTAAAATAAATATTAAAATTTTAAAACTAACCCTAAAATCAGGACAGACCGGCTAACTGAAAAAAATAAGTTTTTAGGGCCCAACGAAAAATCCGGAGGTCGGAGATCACTCGTATCTCTGGGGGTAGATTGTTCCATAGGGTAGGTGCCACCACAGAGAAGGCTCTCCTCCTGGGGGTCGTCAGCCGGCATTGTCTGGCCGACGGCACCCTGAGGAGGCCCTCTCTGTGGGAGCGAAATGTATAGAATAGAATAGAATAGAATAGAATAGAATAGAATAGAATAGAATAGAGTAGAGTAGAGTAGAGTAGAGTAGAGTAGAGTAGAGTAGAGTAGAGTAGAGTAGAGTAGGGTAGGGTAGGGTAGGGTAGGGTAGGGTAGGGTAGGGTAGGATAGAGTAGGATACGATACGATACGATACGATACGATACGATACGATACGATACGATACGATACAATACAATACAATACAATACAATACAATACAATACAATACAATAAGATTTAAAATACTCTGGTATGGAATTAAAAGACAGAGAGGAAACAGATATTATAAGATCTGGAGCGTATGGTATAGAGGGCTTGAAACTAGACGTAAAATTAATGCATAGAATATATATAGAAATCCTGTTAAAGGGAAAACTGTATACATTTACGAATATGAGCAAAGACGTTAATAAGTATAGTTAAGATATAAAGAATTTATAAAATGCATATTAGAGGTGAACAATTGTATAACATAGTAAAAGGTTTTACGTATTTAGATGTGTAAATACAGAAATTACATAAATGTATAATACAAACGGCCGTAAATGGAAAATATGTCATTAGAATGGATACCGATAACGGAATGCTGTAAAAATGGAAATGTGATTTTAAAACTAAAATAGCTGAATAAAGATTGTTTAAAAAAATAAAAAATAAAAAGTAAAATGCTCCAGTATCAAGAATTAATAAATGGTCCATAGCTAACCTTAAACTCTCCTATTCTATACATTGCTGCAGATAATTGAACTGTTAATGCTACAACGTAGAATTTGTCTCTCCTAAAGAAACAGAACAACAGAGAAGAAAAACTGATATGTTCTTTTCCATTGACAGCACGGTGGTTCTGCTGTAAACCACTGCCCTCTAACTGTAACATGACTTATTTTTTCCCCTTCTAAAACAGTTTAAAGTAAAACTTATTTTCTACAGCTAGTCCTTGACTTATAGCCATTTGTTTAGTGGCCATTCGACATTACAACAGCACTAAAAAAAGCGACTTAGGACCACTTTTCACACTTAAGACCGTTGTGGCATCCTCCTGGTCACGTGACCAAAATTCGTACGCTTGGCAACTGACTCTTATTTATGACGGTTGCAACATCCCAGGGTCACACGATCCGCTTTTGCGACCTTCTGACAAGCGAAGTCAATGGGGAAGCCGAATTCACTTAACCATCGTGTTACTAATTGAAGAACGGCAGGGATTCAGTTAGCGACCGTAGCAGGAAAGGTCGTAGAATAGGGCAAAACTCACTTAACCACTGTCTCGCTTAGCAACATAAATTTTGGGCTCAGTTGTCGTAAGTCAAGGACTATGCATGTCTGCAAATTTAAAACCATAGCTTTTCTCCAAAGTTCCAAATTCACCTCTCCAAATTTTCGTGGTGCTGAGTTCTCTAAACTGGAGCTGCCTAACTCTGTTGACGCAGTGGCTCAGTGGCTTCGATCGAAAGGTTGGCAGTTCTGCGGTTCGAATCCCTAGTGCCGCGTAACGGGCTGAGCTCCCGTTCCTTGTCCCAGCTTCTGCCAACCTAGCAGTTCGAAAGCGGGTAAAAAATGCAAGTAGAAAAATAGGGACCACCTTTGGTGGGAAGGGAACAGCGTTCTGTGCGCCTTTGGCGTTGAGTCATGCCGGCCACATGACCACGGAGACGTCTTCGGACAGAGCTGGCTCTTCGGTTTTGAAATGGAGATGAGCACTGACCGGCCCCTAGAGTCGGGAACGACTAGCACATATGTGAGAGGGGAACCTTTACCTTTACCTCTGTTGGGACTCCCACTCCCATTTGCCTAAACGTGTTGGCTCAGAATGATGGGGTCAGTAATCAAGGCATGGGGTACACGAGAATCAGAATAGATGCTCTGTTCTTCAAAAAGAGGGATTCAAAAGGTTCCTGAGACTTAGAGCTCAGTAGATGGTGACCTCAGGATCCATTCTGATCCAAACTGATTCTACAAGTAAGTTCATTGAATTGATTGATTGACTGATTGACAGAAAAGTAGGTTGTTAATATTTGATTTTTTTTAAAAAAGAAGCAATCTGGAATAGAGACAGATTCTTATGGATTATTTTTATTTATTAGCTTTACATGCCGCCCATCGTGTCTGGAGGCCACCTCCCATTTTAGATATGTTTCATCTCATTTAGACTTAGACTTAAAACTCAGAATAACTTTACTGTCCCTTTGAATTGTAGGAAGTTAGCACCCACCCCTCTCCTAGGAAAATGAAATATTCTAGGAAATATTAAAAAGGCAGAATATTATATTTCCCTGATTGAGAAATGGAGAAGCATGTTTTTTAGGCAGGAAACAGACTCACTCTTAATAGCCCCCCACACTCTCAATAGCCCACAGCAGATGTCAGCGCTTAAGAGATAAAGAGATAGCTAGGTCTATTCATAAGCAAATGCCCTCACCGAAGATCCAACAAGGAGCCTTGGTGGAGCAGCGGATTAAAGTGCTGTTAAGTAGCACTTAGCTGCCAGCTGCCTGCAATTACTGCAAGTTCAAATCTCACCATGCTCAAGGTTGATTCAGCCTTCCATCCTTCCGAGGTAGGTAAAATGAGGACCCGGATTGTGGGAGCAATAAACTGACTTTGTATAAAAAAGAATACTGCTTGGGAGGGGTGGGCGAAAGCCCTACTAAGTAGGTATATACAAAAGTATGAAGGCTATTGTAAAGTATGGGCTGGCCTAAACATTAATTTTAATGGGTTGTTTTAGTTTTTTAATGATATCGGGGCCAAATTATTTAATATGTTTTTTAAATTGCTTTTAATTTTATATATGTGTTTGTTTTATTTTTTGGCTATGCACCGCCCTGAGTCCTTCGGGAGAAGGGCAGTATAAAAATTAGATTAAATAAATAAATAAAAATAAATATTGCTTAACGCATTGTAAGCCGCCCTGAGTCTCCGGAGAAGGGTGGCATATAAATCGAACCAATAAATAAATAAATAAACAAAGGTAGGATTAGCCCTCTACCCATCTAGCAACAATACTCACCACACGGCACCTGGGGAGATTGCATCACCCAGCAAGGCTCAACCAAGCCTGGGACTCAAAAGACAACTTACAAAGTTATCTCTGCATTGCCCCATGGGAGTCTGACAACCAATCAGAATGCAAGTTCAAATTCAAAAGCCCAGAGAGGGTATAAAACTCGGGCACTCTCAGCATCTCTTCCCTTTTTAATTCTTCAACCAACATAATCAAGGCACGTGGTCCTGTCCACATGTTTCCAGTGTCTTTTTCCCCACTTGGAACTGAACCCAGGTGGACATTTCTTCCCACAGAATGTGCACTAATCGGCATACATTAAAAACAAATTTCGTTGTGAACCTTTTAACAGCAGCTAAAATTGTATTTGCAAAAAATTGGAAAGGAGGAAGGACACCTACTGATGGAAGAAATTATTAAGAAAATGATGGACTGTGCTGAAATGAGTAAATTGACATTTGAAATAAGAGAGCAGGAAGATAAACAATATTATTTGATATGGGATTTATTTTATCAATGGATGAACAATAAAAAAAATGGAGATAAACATGAAATATGTGGATGCTGAAATAAATTAAGTGAATTTCTTTTTTATATATATATGAAAATAACCTCAAAATAGTGGTATATTGAAGAGAGGACGGAGCACAAAAGGACACAAAGCGATCGATATACTGTCTGTAACTGTATGGAATGATGGTGTTTTTATGTTTTATTTTTGTTTAAAAATTAGTGTTGCCAGCTGTCCACTATTTGAGTGGCCAGTCCGCTTTTTTCACATTATGTTCACTATTTTTTTTCACAAAATAGTGGACATTTTTTTGATTCAAAAGCTTTATGATGAAATTAAAATGTAATTTAATATTTTACATATTATTATAATATATTTGATGTTTTGAATTTTAAGTAAAGTTTTGAAGTGATTATTTTAATACGTGTTAAAATGTTTGTAAGAAAATATATAATTTAATTGCAATTTTTTTTTTTTACTACTTAACCCCCCCCCCCCCTCTATTTTTTGGAAGCAGACCTGGCAACTCTAATAAATAAAAAATTATTTGGGGGAAAAAAACACAAATTTCGTTGCGTACAGCTCTCAAAGGGTCACCACCCCCAACATACACTAGGTAACCATGACAGAATGAATGAATAAATGCAAAATTATGCCTATATCTACATATATTATATTACTTCACAGTATGGTAAAGTTAGGAGAAATGTTAAAAATATATCTGATCTGCAAAAGGGAAAGGGAGGGAGGGGAAGAGAATGGGTTGGCTCTTGGCTGCCATCTAGCGGTCGGGACTTTTGTAGCTAACGCCGCAGTTTCCGCTCGGCGTACATTTCCCATCGGGCTTTGAGGCCAGAAGAAGGGAGAGGAGAAGAACGCCGGTCCGATTAAAAACTACATTTCCCAGAGAGCCACGGGGTTCCAGACCGGAAGCCACTTAAAAAAAAAAAGACTTGCTTTGGGTGTCTTTTGATGTAAATTCAGCTTTTCCAGCAAGAAGGCGGTGGGAAGATGTTGCAAATGAGAACTTCAAGGGTTGTGAGTCTGTTGCTGCGGGACGTCCACAACTGTTCTGCACGGTTCAGAGGTGAGACAACTTTTAAGTCTCTTAACCAGGAATGCTTGCTTAGCTTTGCAATCTGATATAAACCAAGAAAGCGAGTGTGTTTCGCCTGGGTTTATTATTCCCAAACGATGCTGCTGTTTGGTTTGCTAATTTCTCCTAATTATATCTGAGAAATATGCTGAAATGTTACCTCTGAGATTAACCATTTCTATTGGAACAGAATCAAACCTGTGTTAAAACTACTTTTTAAAACTCAGTTTAGATATATATTAGTTTGCATTTAGTTCTCTCTCATGTATGTATGTATGTATGTATGTATATGTTTTCTGAGGTTTTCGCGGGTGTTTGTATGTAGGTCTTTGGTTATTCGGGTTTTCTCCCGCGTAAAATTGGAAGTGTCTTGGCGACGTTTTGACGAAGTCTCATTCGCCATCTTCAGGCTGGTGTTTTCGGCTTCGTGCTTCTAGAAGCAATGTGTGATTGCAGCTGTTTCTTCCTTTTAATTGCCAGTGGGGGTGTGAACTGATTGGGTGGGAGTTTGGCTGTGTTTTGATTGGGTGGAGGTGTGTTCTGATTGGTTGGGGGTTTGGCTGTGCTCTGATTGGATAAGATAGACCTATCTTTTTGGATAATAAGATTGATCTATTTCGGATTATTTCGGTCCGAAATAGATCTATCTTAGTCTCCTTAGTCTCCCAATGGGCAGCAGAGTGTTTGCTGGCTGTCAGAAAAAAAAGCCTAGAAACTAGTGGATTGTGATTTCACTGAACTAGGGCTGCATAAAAATCTTGGTTTACGTAGGAAGAACCTGGCTAAAGAGAAATACACATAAAGCCTACGAAAATGAAAGAATAGATAGATAGATAGATAGATAGATAGATAGATAGATAGATAGATAGATAGATAGATAGATAGATATAGTGTTTTTCTATCGAGACACCTGGTCTTCCCCAACATGTGGGAGGGGGCATTCTGCTCCCTTTCGCCTTTCAGTTCCAATCCAGGAGCCCTCAAGCAGTCGCATTTTATACCAAACCATTTTATACCAAATTTATATTTTGCTGATAAAGAAATAAAGGGAGACTAGTATAGATCTATTTCAAGCTTTTTAGCTTTCATCAGCTAGCCATACCCTTACTCGGATTCGAACTTGGGCTTCCTGCATGATAGGCAGTTAAATTAACCCTCTGAGCCACAAGTTCTCCTCCCTTCATCAGCTTGAGCCAGGGGAAAGATTTAAGTGTTTTTCTATCGAGACTATATATATCGAGAATATATATATATTCTATCTCTATTTCTAACTATATCATCTACTGTATATCTCTTTATATATATCTATCTCTATCAATCTCTATCTATCTCTATCATCTTTATCTACTATATCTATATATCAGTCTGCCTATCTTTCTATATGATATAGGATCTCCTGCTTGAGAAGGGGGATGGACTAGAAGACCTCTAAGATCCCTTCCACCTCTATTCTGATTCTGATTATCCTGATCTGTCTGTCTGTCTGTCTGTCTATCTTTCTATATGATGTAGGATCTCCTGCTTGAGAAGGGGGATGGACTAGAAGACCTCTAAGGTCCCTTCCACCTCTATTCTGATTCTGATTATTCTGATCTATCTATCTGTCTATTTATCTATCTACAGTATATATTGAAAGGCAACAGATATATATAGAAATGCTATATGTATGTATATGTGCATATATAAATGCAAGAAAAGATGGGGGTGTGTTGGTGCAGTTCACCTGTCAGGGTAATCCCTCAATTGGCTTCTTTTATTTTGGCTCAAAGAGTCATGGGGAAATCTGGGCGTTGAAGTCCACACACCTTAAAGTGGCTGAGGTTGGGAAACCTGGCCTTAGAAGATGATCAAATCTTATTTGACCTAAGCAGACAATTCAACTTTGCCACCCTTCTCAGGTTTTGCTTCTTCGGCCTCAGTGCAGTCCTACGATATGAGAAGAGTCGAAATCACGCCGCTGGAGCAACGGAAACTCACCTTCGACACCCATCGTCTGGTGCGAGATCTAGAAGCCCACGGTGAGCAAACATCTCCAGTGAAAAGTGTCTTAAGTTTAGTTTAGTTTAGTTCATTGTCACTGCATCTCGTACAATGAAATTACCGTATTTTTCGGAGTATAAGATGCACCTTTCCCCCCCCCCCTAAAAGGGGGTGAAAATTTAGGTGTGTTTTATACCCCGAATGTAGCCCCGCCCACCCACTGGCCCCCACCCTTTGGCTTCTGCCTCCCAGCAGTTTACCTCCTTGCAGCAAGCAGCAAGAAGAAACAGCTCCTTTCAGCTTCAGCACAGCCTAATTAGCACAAGTTGATTGGATCGGCCTCCCGATTCTCAGCTGTTTTGCTCTCAGCTGTTTTGCAGGGGCCTCTGCTCCTTGCTGCAAGGAAGAAAATTGCTGGAGCAGATTTTTTTTCCCCCTTGTGCTAATCAAGCTATGCTGAAAACGAAAATGAAGTAAAGCAGGCTGTTTGCTGTTTGCTGCACAGAGGCAAAATTGCTCAGAGGCAGAGGGAGATTTCTTTTTCTTCTTTTCCTCACCAAAAAAGGTAGGTGCGTCTTATACTCCGAAAAATTAAATTAAGAGAGCTTTCATCCATGCAATAGCAATAGCTCTTAGACTTAGACAGGTAGTCCTCGACTTACGACCACAATGGAGCCCAAAATTTCTATTGCTAACGGAGACATTTGTTGAGTTTTGCCCCCTTTTACAACCTTTCTTGCCACCATTGTTAAGTGAATCGCTACAGTTGTTAAGTTAGTAAGCCCGTCGTTAAGTGAATCTGGCCTCCCCATGGACTTTGCTTGTCAGAAGGTCGCAAAAAGGGGATCACGTGACTCCGGGTCACAGTGCAACGGTCATAAATAGGAGTCATTTGCCAAGCATCCGAATTTTGATGACGTGATTGCGGGGATCCTGCAAAGGTCTGAATTGTCATCAAATGATTGTGAGGATGCTACAGCAATCAAAAGTGTGAAAAACGATCATAAGTCACTTCTTCAGTGTCGTCATAACTTCGAATGGTCGCTAAACGAACTGTTGTAAGTCAAGGACTACCTCTACAGCTTTCTTGTCAGTATCATGGTACTTAGTTTCCCATCGTTGTCTTCTAGAATGTTTCTCACCTTTCTTGTTTCCCAACTTTCTTGTCTAACTCATCCTGGGATTCCTTGGTTGCTTCCCATCCAAATCCTAACCAGTCCTGTCCCTGCTTAGCTTCGAAGCCCTAACAAGGTCCCTGCGGTATTGCCACCCACTCCCTTACAAACATGAAGATGGCGTTGAGAACAAATAGTATGAAACCTTATATGGATTACTAGAAGTATAAGGGAAAAATGGGGTTCTGCTTTACAACTTCTTAACACGAACTCTGAATTCACTAGACCAGGGGTGTCAAACTCAAGGCCCACACTCAAAGATGTGATCGGATACGACCCACAGGGCCCAAACTCAAGGATGTGGTCGGATCCGGCCCACAGGGCCCAAACTCAAGGATGTGGTCAGCCACATGTTTACTGGACCCGTGTCCCTCCTGGTTGGTGCTGGCCTCTCGGGAGGTTACACGAGGCTGGCTCCAGAGGATTATAAATGCTTCCTTGAGTGAGGGTGTCTTCCCTGCTGCCTTGAAAGAGGCGGTGGTGAGGCCTCTCCTCAAGAAACCTTCCCTGGACCCGGCAGTGTTGGCAAATTATCGTCCAGTCTCCAACCTTCGCTTCGTTGCGAAGGTTGTTGAGAGTGTGGTAGCGCGACAGCTCCCCCAGTACCTGGATGAATCGTCGTATCTGGATCCGTTCCAGTCGGGCTTCAGGCCTGGGTACAGCACGGAAACGGCATTGGTCGCGTTGGTTGATGATCTCTGGAGGGCTCGGGACAGGGGTTGTTCCTCTGTCCTGGTCCTATTAGACCTCTCAGCGGCTTTTGATACCATCGACCATGGTATCATGCTGCACCGGCTAGAGGAGTTAGGGGTGGGGGGCACCGTCCTACGGTGGTTCTCCTCCTTTCTCTCTGACCGGTCGCAGTCTGTGTTGACGGGGGCAGAGGTCGACCCCGAGGCCCCTTGTATGTGGGGTGCCACAAGGGTCGGTCCTCTCGCCCCTTCTGTTCAACATTTATGTGAAGCCGCTGGGTGAGATCATCCGTGGTTTCGGGGTGAAGTACCACCAGTACGCTGATGATACTCAGCTGTACATCTCCACCCCGGACCACCCCAATGATGCCCTTGAAGTGATGTCCCGGTGCCTGGAGGGCCGTGCGGATCTGGATGGGGGAGAAACAGACTCAGGCTCAACCCATCCAAGACCGAGTGGCTGTGGTTTCCGACATCCCGATATAGTCAGTTGGTGCCATCACTGACTATTGGGGGCGAGTCACTGGCCCCCACGGAGAGGGTTCGCAACTTGGGTGTCCTCCTGGACTCACGGCTGTCTTTAGAAGAGCACATGACGGCCGTGGCCAGGGGGACTTTTTATCAGGTCCGCCTGATTCGCCAGTTGCGTCCCTTTCTGGATCGGGACTCGTTAAATACGGTCATTCATGCTCTCGTTACTTCCCACTTGGACTACTGCAATGCTCTCTACATGGGGCTCCCCTTGAGGAGCACCCAGAGGCTCCAGCTGGTCCAGAATGCGGCCGCGCGGGTGGTTATGGGAGCGACGTGGCGCTCCCATGTGACCCCCCTCCTGCGCGAGCTGCACTGGCTCCCGGTGGTCTTCCGGGTGCGCTTCAAGGTTTTGGTTACCACCTTTAGAGAGCTCCATGGCTTCGGACCGGGGTATCTACGAGACCGCCTTCTGCTACCAATTAGCCTCTCACCGACCAGTACGCTCCCATAGAGAGGGGCTCCTCAGGGTGCCGTCGGCCAAACAGTGTCGACTGGCGGCCCCCCAGGGGGAGAGCCTTCTCTGTGGGGGCACCTACCATCTGGAACGAGCTCCCCCCAGAGATACGGAAGATCCCGGACCTGCGCACGTTTCGCCGTGCTCTCAAAACTTTTCTATTTCAGCAAGCTGGCCTGGCCTAACTCCCATCTTTTAAATTTTTAAATTTTTTAATTCGTGATTTTATAAATTGGGTGTTTTAATCTGTGTTTCGGCCGAATATTTAATAATTTTAAGGGATTTTTTAATATTTGTATTATCTGTATTTTATCTTGGCTGTTCACCGCCTGAGTCCTTCGGGAGTAGGGCGGTATAGAAATTTGATTAATAAATAAATAAATAAATAAACTTCTTAACACAAACTCTGAATTCACTAGACCAGAGGTGTCAGACTCAAGGCTCACAGGATGTGGTTGGATCTGGCCCACGGGGTCCAAACTCAAGGATGGGTCGGATCCAGCCCACAGGGCCCAAACTCAAGGATGTGGTCGGATCTGGCCCACAGGGCCCAAACTCAAGGATGTGGTCGGATATGGCCCGCGGGGCCCAAACTCAAGGATGTGGTCGGATATGGCCCACAGGGCCCAAACTCAAGATACGGTCAGATCCTCGAAAACGTAAGGGGCCAGCGCACGTCACTTCGGTCCGGTCTACCCAATGCGAAGAGGAAACATGCCAGCAATTTGGGGAGTAGCGTCAAGATGGCCACGCCCACCCAGCTGGCCACACCCAGTGAATGTCGTCAAACTGGCCACACCCACCCAGTCAGCCACACCCACCCAGCCCCCAAGGTCAACCACAGCCCTGAAGCGGCCCTCAATGAAATTGAGTTTGATACCCCTGCACTAGATTATGGTGAATTTTATATACTCCACAGGATTTGCAAAAGAACAGGCTGAAACGGTCGTCTCAGCATTAATGAGTTTGTCAGCGGTCAGCCTGGATACCGTCTACAAGGATATGGTAACGCAAGCCCAACAGGTAACCAACCGATGGTTATTCCCTCGGTTGCATCACTTTTTATGGCCATTCATATAAGTAATCCTCGACCTACAACCACAATTGGAACCAGGATTTCTGTCGTTAAACAAGACGGTGGCTCAATGAGTCGCCCTTGATTTTATGACTATTCTAACTATGGTTGTTAAGCGAATCGCTGCAGTTGCTGAATGAATCATGTGGCTGTTAAGCGAATCTGGCTTCCCCCACTGACTTTGCTTGGCCGGAGTCCGGCAGGGAAGGTTGGGAATGGTGGGATCACGTGACACACACACACCCTCCCCAGGATGCCGCATCCATCGTAAATACAACCATTGTGATGGTGGAGAGGTTGCAACAGTTGTAAGCGCTAAGTCACTCTCTTCAGAGACTGTTGTATTTTCAAACGGCCATTAAACGAATTATTGTCTTCATAATTCTTTAGGCAATGCATATCTTAAGGACAGACTTGTTCTCCCAAGTTAGAAACCAGTTGCGTGTTGCAGGGATATTTTGAGCTTTTAGATTTTCTGCTGCCTTACCAGGAATTTAAGGTTGATAATACAGGGATCAGGGGTGAAATCCAGCAGGTTCTAATAGGTTTTGGAGAACTGGTAGCGGAAATTTTGAGTAGTTCGGAGAACCGGCAAATACCACCTCTGGCTGGCCCCAGAGTGGGGTGGGAATGGAGATTTTGCAAAATCCTTCCCCCAGGAGTGGGGTGGGAATGGGGATTTTGCAAAATCCTTCCCCTGCCACGCCCACCAAGCCACACCCACAGAACCGGTAGGGGAAAATGTTGGATTTCAACCCTGATGGGGATCACCCTTTTCCTATAAAAATGTATCGACTAAGAGAAAGTAAGGTAAAGATAAAGATTTCCCTGTCCAGCTGTGTCTGCCTTTAGAGGGCGCTGCTCATCTCTGTTTCTTGGCCGAGGGAGCCAGCATTGTCCCAAAACACTTCTGTGGTCATGTGGCCAGCATGACTGTATGCCAAGGCACACAGAACACATTGAAATGGTACCTATTTATCTACTTACATTTCAGGCCCACTGAAATGGTACCTATATATCTACTTGCATCTGCATGCTTTCAAACTGCTAGGCGGGCAGGAGCTGCAGCAAGGAACGGGAGCTCACCCCGTCGTGCGGTGCTGGGGTCTCAAACCCGAGCTGTCAACGGCCCCAAGAGAAAGTGATTGATCCTAAATCATACTCTGAGTTAGCTCAGATCGGACTTGAACCTTGGTCTTTCCACTCCAAACACAACACTTCTGAATTGTTACACTTTTGGCAGTGAGATGGCCTTGTAAAAATGTCGCCCGCAAGGGAACCGTTAGAAGTGCGCAAAACATTTTGACATCTAATTAGATTAGATCATCATCATTTAACGATCCCATAATCCCTTGCAAGGTTGAGTTTGGGCAACTGAATGGAGCTTAGCAGAACGTTTTAATGGCCGGATGCCTTTCCTGTCGCCAATGCGGAGCTTTGTTCAGCAGATATATTCTCATTGTGCCCAGAGAGAGAAATATCTGCCTCTACCTAGGATCGAACTCACAGCCTCCTGATTGTGAGGCGAGAGTTCCACCTCTAGGCCATTGCACCACTCTCATCTAATTAGATTAGATATGTGCCTTAAAAAGAATGTGCATGTATATAGCTGTATATGTGCATATATAAGGTACAAATACAGTGTATGAAGTTTGCCACTGTTTCCCCAAAATGTTCAATCAAATGCATTGTCATTTCACAGAACATTCTTCCGACATATTCCCATCTCTGGGAAAAGAAGGAATATTTAAGATGCCTTGCAACATTTTGTGTGTGTGTGTGCGTGTGTAATTTTATATTTTATGTTTTAGGAAATAACTCTGCAACAGATAATGTTTCACCTGGATTCTATTCGCAAGGATATGGTCCTTCTTGAGAAGAGCGAATTTGCCAATTTGAGAGCAGAAAACGAGGTATTCTCTCCCCCACAAAAAAACCTTGCCCTGTTGTGGCCCATACACGACCTGTGCAGCTAGTAGCTGATTCAGACAGCGAGGAGGCTGGTGTGGTGCTGCGCCAGCAGCCTGTGCAGCTGGCACTCGAGTCAGACAATGAGGCTGGAGAAGATGTGGTGCCAGAGGCAGGGATTCAGCCAGGGCCTTCAGAACCTCCAGAAGCTCCTTTAAGTGAAGAGGACGAAGAGGAGGAGCCTCTTCTCAATGCATGGGCGCGCAGAGCTGCCAAAAGGCAGGAGTGGCTCCTCAGGAGGAGGTCTCCTCGAGAGTAAGGCTTGGGGCTAATTGGCCACTCCCTTAGCCTATTTAAGGAGAAATGCCGACTGAAGCAATTTGCAGGGAACAACTTCGTTCACATACCTTTGTGTCTTGTCTTGCTTATCTTATCAGCTTCCTGCAAATTGCTTCTGGGCATTCTGCCAACCACAGTAAGCTTTCAGTATTATTCTTTGAATTCTTGGCGGCTGTTAATGCACTTAATTAACAGCCGTTGTTGTAAAAAACTGGTTTATTTTAGTAAATTAAGGTTTGAATGGACTTTGTGTGTGCTGCATTCTTTGGGGTCCGTAGCTGGGGCAGTCCCTGAGCTGTATTTGTTTAGCTTGTGAAGATTTTCTGCAAATTTGACAATTTTCAGGTTTTATATGTTAGGTGCAGTGTTTCAAATTCAGTCCCAAACGGGAGCTGGTGAGGACGTGAATGGGATGGCTGGTTGCAGCCCTTTAAAGCAGCTGCATCATGGCTCAGATATATGTCAATGAAAGTTATGGCGGTGAAAGTTAATGTGCATATTTTGCTGTTGCAGCTCCTTTATACCATCCGCTGTTTCTCTGCTTTCTTCCTCTCTTCCTTAGAAAATGAAAATTGAATTGGATCAAGTTAAACAGCAACTAATGGTAAGTAGACCAGGAACAGCCAAGGAACATTCAGTTTTAGGATGGAGCTTAAATCTGCTTTTAAAAATAATTGTGGACGATCTTTTCAACGAGGTGTCCTTGGTGCTCTCTGAGTTTGGTGTTTTTTTTCTTTCTTGCAGATGTTTCGTTACCCAAACTAGGTAAGATCATCACTAGCATTGATAATGTTACTTAGTTTGGCTAATGAAACAGCTGCAAGAAAAAATCCACCAAGCTCAGAGAGTACCAAGTACCGTATTTTTCGGACTATAAAACGCACCTAAATTTAGAAGAGGACAACAACCCAAAAAAAGTTTGTGGCCTACCTTTTTTCGGGCCTTTTTTCAGGCCTTTTCCAGTCTATTTTCGGCCTGTTTCCGAGGCTTTTTCCGGCCCATTTTTGAGGCTTTTTTTGGCCCGTTTTAGGAGCTTTTTTCAGCCTGTTTTCAAGGCTTTTTTCAGCCCATTTTTGAGGCTTTTTGCGGCCCGTTTTTGGGGCTTTTTTGGCTCATTTTCAAGGCTGTTTGGAGCCGTTTTTGAGGCATTTAGGGGGCTGTTTTTGAGGTTTTTAGGAACCATTTTGGGGGCTGTTTTTGAGGCTTTTGGGGGGCTGTTTTTGAAGATTTTTTCAGCCCATGTTTTCCAAAAGAAATGCCAAAAAATCCTCAAAAACAGCCCGAAAAAAATACTCAAAAACAGCCCCCCAAAAGCCTCGAAAATGGGCCCAAAAAAGGCCCAAAAACAGGGTGTGTGGTGGCCAAAAAACAGCCGGCGGGGCTTCGGCAATATCCGGTCTATGAGACGCACAGGCATTTTTGCCCCCTTTTGGGAGACACAAACGTGTGTCTTATAGTCCGAAAAATACAGTACCTCTCATTTCAACCCTGAGCTACAAATATTCTCCTTTATCGGAACTTTTTCAATTCAAGAAAACCTGGTCCTCTTAGGTTTGCTGCAGAATTGGAGTCCTTACAAATCAGGGGCTGGTAAATACTCAGGACTAGTCTGTAGGGGCTCAAATTCTGGAGCAAACCTAAGAGGGCCAGGATTTCTTGAATTGAAAAAGTTCTGATAAAGGAGAATATTTATTGCTCAGGGCTGAAATGAGGGGTCTTTCGTACTCTCTAAGCTTGGTGGGTTTTTTTTCTGGCAGATATTCATTATCTGGCCCTTTGGTTGTCCATGTTTGGGCCTGTGGGATTGCTTTTACTTTGAAGAAAACTGCTTCTTTTTTTTTTCCAATTTACGTATGTCCATGTGTGCATTCCTACTCACTTTCCCAGCCCTATTGGTTTGCCCCTCTACAACAGTTCCAAGTGTCTTATATTGACACTCTCGGGAAATTCTCTAGAGATTCTCCTTCATCCAGTCATGGTAGTCCCAAAGATGCTTTTTCAGGAGGCAACTGGACTTTCTGGTTTTTTCTTTTGAAGATGTTTCGCTTCTCACTCAAGAAGCTTCTTCAGTTCTGATAGGACGGTGGGGAATGGAAGGATTTATATTCCTTGCAGACAGCTGGTCATTTGCATCCTTTTAGAGGGTCATTGAGGCCACTTGGAGGTCTGTCTGTGTCTTCAGGGTCTCCCGAGTAGTGCAAATGGTTCCTGTAGTCTGCAATTTTTTTCTTCTGGAAAGCCATTCCTACTCCCACCCCATTCCAAGGGGGTTCATCCCAAATTGTATAGCTAAAAGTCTGTAGAGATTCCCAGTCATCCAGGTCATGGTTAAGACTGAGAATCTCTACAGACTTTTAGCCATACAATTAGGGATGAGCCCCCTTGGAATGGGGTAGGAGTAGGAATGGCTTTTCAGAAGAAAAAAATTGCAGACTACAGGAACCATTTGCACTACTCAAGAGGCCCTGAGGACACAGATAAACCTCCAAGTCAGGGGTGGGCTTCAAAAATTTTAGCAAGGAGTTCTCTGGATGGTTGCTGGATGGGCGTGGCCTAGTTGGCCTCCTGCACCACGCCGGAGGGGGGGGAGTGTTTTTGCCCTCCCCGGGCTCCGGACGCTTTCCTCAAGCCTCCAGGAGGGCAAAAATGACCTCCCCAGGTTCCAGAGGTGTTTCTGGCCTTCTTGAACTTCCAGTAGGCCCGTTTTTCGCCCTTCCCGAGCCTCCGCGAATGCACTGCACTTACCTGCATCCAAAACGGCTGGGTGGGGACTCTGGGGAGGAGTGGGCGGGGCCAGCCTGGAGTGGGACTTGGGGGTTCTCCGAACTGCACATCTTAGCTAGAGGTTCTCCCGAACCCCTGCGAACCCCCAGCAGCCCACTCCTGCTCCAAGTGCTTCAACAACCCTCTAAAAGGATGCAAATGACCAGCTGTCTGCAAGGAATATAAATCCTTCCATTCCAGTGGTGGGTTCCTCCCGGTTCAGTCCGGTTCGGCCGAGCCAGTAGCGGTGACGATATGACGTCACCGAACCGGTTCTCCCCGCCCTCCCACCCCCCACGTTATTCTTACCTTTTATTTGGTCCCACCCCCAATCTATTGCTGCCTCCTGAGTCCCAGCTGATGACTAGAGGGAAAAAACCTGTTTAAACTCTTGCCGCGGGGCTTCAAAGGGCCGTCCTACAGCTGATCAGTGTTAAAAGCAAACAAATGAGTCAGCTCGTAAGTGCGAAGACTGGTCGTAAGTGTGAGGACCTTCCAGAAATGACTCTGACCAGCTACCCACGCCCACCTAGTCACATGACCTCCAAGCCACACCCACAAAATAAGCCACGCCCACAGAACTGGTAGTAAAAAAATTTAGAACCCACCCCTGTTCCATTCCCCCATCCTGTCAGAACTGAAGAAGCTTCTTGGGTGAGAATCAAAACATCTTCAAAGAAAAAACAAGAAAGTCCAGTTGCCTCCTGAAAAAAAGCACCTTTGGGATAACTTTGGGGAAATTAATTGCCCACAACTTCATAAACTGTCTTAGCCTTTGGAAAACCTTGAGCAAGACCCCCCACCCAGCCCTGTCTCATTCTTCCACATGCTGCAACAGTGCAGAGTAAACCATGCCTTAATAAAGATGCTAGTCCCAAATGTGCAGCAGTAGGAAAGTGGAAACGAGCATGTCACACCAGCGGGTTTCAAATAGCACGATCTCCAAAGAGAAAACAGAATTTTCAGGCAGGCTTGAAAATTCAGGGAAAAAGAACATCCTGTTTTCTCCCTTCCTAAAATTGAGAGAGGTGTGTTTTTCTTTAAAGAATGAAACTAACCAGATCAGAGCTGAAAACAAGCTGGACATCAACTTGGAGAGAAGCAGAGTGACCGATATGGTGAGTAGTTCTGTGTTGGTATTTTTTTTTTCCTTACTTAAAAGTAGTCCTTGATTTGCAACCACAGTGGAACCCCAAATTTCTGTTGCTGAGCAAGGCAAATTTTTTTTTTAATTTGATTTATATGCCGCCCTTCTCCGGAGACTCAGGGCGGCTTACAATGTGCTAAGCAATAGCCTTTATACTTTTGTATATTTATACAAAGTCAGCTTATTGCCCCCACAATCCAGGTCCTCAATTTACCTACCTTAGAAAGGATGGAAGGCTGAGTCAACCTTGAGCCTGGCAAGATTCGAACTTACTAATTGCAGACAGCTGGAGTTAAATTACAATGCATTAGTCTGCTGAGCTATCCAGGCTTCTAGAATTGTTATGTGAGCTTTGTCCCCATTTTGCTATCTTTTTTTTTTTTGCCATGGCTGTTAAGTGAATCACATGGTCATTAAGCAACTCTAGGTCACCCCACGGACTTTGCTTGTCAAAAGTCAGCTGGGAAGGTTTTTCAGTGCCGTCGTAACTTCGAACAATCATTGAATGAACGGATGTAAGTCAAGGACGACTTGTATTTTTTCAGCTGATTGTGTATTCCTGTTTGTTTTTGTTTTTTTAATTTTGGTTCTTTTTCCTAATTCTCCAGTTCACAGATCAAGAAAGAAAGCTGATGGAAGCCTCCACGGAATTTCATAAAAAAGTAAGCGTTTGAACCGCTTTTGTTCTAGATCCGTGATGGCGAACCTCGCAGAGCCATATCTGTGGGCACGTGAACGTTACCTTAGCTGAGCTCCAGTGCGCATCTGCGCGCAGGCCAGCTGATTTTCGGGCCTTCTAGTCCCACCGGAAGTCAAGAAACGGGCCATTTCCGGCCTCTGGGGAGGTGGGAAAGGCCGTTTTCGCCCTCCCCAGGCTCCAAGAAAGCCTCTGGAGCCTGGGAAGGGCGAAAAACAGGCCTACTGGGCCCACCGCTTACCTTTTTGGTGTCACGTGCCAAAAGTGGGGGGAGGTCATGCGCGGAGGCATGGGGGGGCATTGAATTATGGGTGTGGGCACACGCGCAACCCCCCATGCGCGACCCCCGCTTTTGGCACGCGACGGCAAAAAGGTTAGCCATCACTGTTCTAGATTCTAGATCAGTGTTTCTCAACCAGGGCAACTTGAAGATGTGTGGACTTCAATTCCCAGAATTCCCCAGCCAGCCATGCTTGGCAACTGACGTATCAGGGTTGCAGCATTCCATAATCGCCATTCGCATCCTTGCCAGCTGGCTTCCAACAAGCGAAGTCAATGGGGGAAGCCGGATTCGCTTAATAACCTCATGATTCCCTTAACAACTGTGGTTGTTAAAATCATGGCAAAAACGGTTGTAAAATTGAGCGTGACTCATTTAACAACCGCTTCGCTTAGCAATGGAAATTCTGTTCCCAATTTTGGTTGTAAGTCACATTTGTAAACAAGGCAGCAACGTGACGGAAGGAAATGCATGAATTTTAAATACCCCGACAGAACAGAAATAACCTTTTCCTGGGTATCCAAAGTTAATTAATTCTTGATTAGTTGATTCCTGATAAGGGGATGCCACAAAAAAGGAGAGGGTCAACCTATTCTCCAAAGCGCCTGAGGGCAGGACAAGAAGCAATGGGTGGAAACTAATCAAGGAGAGAAGCAACCTAGAACTAAGGAGGAATTTCCCATCAGTGAGAACAATTAATCAGTGGAACAACTTGCCTCCAGATGTTGTGAGTTCTCCATCACTGGAGACTTTTAAGAAGACATGTAAAAACATATAAAACATATGAAGAACAGTTGCAGGAACTGGGTATGTCTAGTTTAATGAAAAGAAGATTTAGGAGAGACATGATAGCAGTGTTCCAATATCTCAGGGGTGGCCACAAAGAAGAGGGAGCCAACCTATTCTCCAAAGCACCTGAGGGCAGGACAAGAAGTAATGGGTGGAAACTAATGAAGGAGAGAAGCAACTTAGAACTAAGGAGAAATTTCCTGACAGTTAGAACAATTAATCAGTGGAACAACTTGCCTCCAGATGCTCCAACACTGGAAGTTTTAAAGAAGAGATTAGATAACCATTTGACTGAACTGGTGTGGGGTTTCCTGCCTAAGCAGGGGGTTGGACTAGAAGACCTCCAAGGTCCCTCCCAACTCTGTTACTGTTAACAAAGGATGTTGATGCCACACTAAACCACAGGGAGAAAATAGCCTATTTCTGCTAACTGCCCTGCTCCTTTTGGATGCCAAATGATGCTCTGTATGTCCTTTTAGGATTCCAGCACCAACAGTTCCATTACGGAAGTCAACAATAAAATAGATGCTGAGATTGCAGCTCTCAAAACACTCATGGAGTCAAATAAGCTGGAAACCATCCGGTACTTAGCAGGTATGTGCCTGGTGTGTTAAAAGCCAGCCTCCAAAGTGGGATGCTTAGCAATTCAAACAAACGGACAACGTTTTCTGTAGCTGCTGAATGATAAGGGACGGGGCGGTTAGGATGTAGTATTGCAGATTAACTCTGCCAACTGCCAACAGTTCGATCCTGATGGGGCTGAAGGTTGACTCAGCCTTCCATCCTTCCGAGGTGGGTAAAATGAGGAGCCAGATTGTTGGGGGCAATAGGCTGACTCTGTAAAACTCTTAGAGAGGGCTGGAAAGCATTATGAAATGGTATATAAGTAAGTGTTATTAGGAATGGAGGGAGGGAGGGAGAGAAGGAAGGAAGGAAAGAAGGAAAGGGAAGGAAGGAAGGAGCTGTGATGGCACAGTGGTTAGAATGAAGTATTACAGGCTAACTCTGTCGACTGTCAGCAGTTCGAATCTCACCAGGCTCAAAGTTGACTCAGCCTTCCATCCTTCCAAGGTCGGTAAAATGAGGACCCAGATTGTTAGGGGCAATACGCTGACTTTATAAACCGCTTAGAGAGGGCTGTAAAGCACTGTGAAGCGGTATATAAATCTTAAGTGCTACTGCTACTGCTATTTCGGTTATTTAATCACATTTCATACAATTCCTCACTTGTTTTCTATTTTCTTTTGCTTTAATAACTTAATAAAAGATGGCAAAGAGTCTGGAGGCTAAATCATATCATGAACGATTGAGGGAACTAGGTATGTCTAGTCTAGTGGAGAGAAGGACTTGGGGTGACATGTTACGTCAAATAGAGTTAATTTTCCTTCTCACACATGGAGATTCTCTGTCATCCAGGTCATAGTTGTCTCAAAGGTGCTTTTTCAAAAAGGCATAACTGGACTCTTTTTTTCCTTGAGGAAGAAGAAGATGTTTCGCTTCTCATCCAAGAAGCTTCATCTGTTCTGACTGGAGGGCGGAGAGATGGAAGGATTTAGTTCTGAGCAGTCAGAACGGATGAAGCTTCTTGGATGAGAAGCAAAACTACTTCTTCCTTTTCTTCTCCTTCCTTTTCTTCTGCTTCTTCCTTTTCTTCTCCTTCTCCTCCTCCTCCTTCCTTTTCTTCTTCCTTTTCTTCTCCTCCTTATTTTTCTTCTTCCTTTTCTTCTTCCTTTTCTTCTGCTTCTTCCTTTTCTTCTTCCTTTTCTTCTGCTTCTTCTCCTCCTTCTCCTCCTTCTTTTCTTCCTTTTCTTCTTCCTTCTCCTTCCTTTTCTTCTTCTTCCTTTTCTTCTGCTTCTTCCTTTTCTTCTCCTTCTCCTCCTTCTTCTTTTTCTTCTTCTTCTTCTTCTCCTCTTTCCTTTTCTTCTTCCTTTTCTTCTTATTCTTCCTTTTCCTCCTCCTCCTCCTCCTCCTCCTCCTCCTCCTCTTCCTTCTTCTTCTTCTTCTTCTGGCTGGGGAATTCTGGGAGTTGAAGTCCGCCAGGCTTAAAGTTGCCAAGGTTGGAGACCCCTGCTCTAAACATCTCTAACATGACCATCCAGCCTCTGTTTGAAGGTCTCTTTTGTGAAGATCTTCAGCTGGTATCAAAGATTGATATCCTGGTTGCTCTTCTCCGCACTTTTTCTAAAGATGTTGAGACTCCAGAAAGAGTGCAGAGGAGAGCAACCAAGATGATTAGGGGACTGGAGGCTAAAACATACGATGAACGGTTGCAGGAACTGGGCATGGCTAGTCTAGTGAAGAGAAGGACCAGGGGAGACAGGATAGCAGTCTTTCAATATTTGAGGGGCTGTCACAGAGGGGAAGGGGGTCAAGCTATTCTCCAAAGCACCTGAAGGCCAGACAAGGAATAATGATTGGAAACTGAACAACGAGAGATTCAACCTGGAAATAAGGAGAGATTTCCTGACAGTGAGAGCAATCAACTCATGGAACAGAAGTTGCCTTCAGAAGTTGTGGGAGCTTCATCACATCAAGAAGAGACTGGACTGCCATCTGTCAGAAACGGTGTAGAGTCTCCTGCTTGGGCAGGGGGTTGGACTAGATGACCTACAAGGTCCCTTCCAACTCTTGTTAATCTGTTAAAATGGTGAAGGCAAATTGCATGAAACTTTTTAAACCCAAAAAGATTCACTATTTTTTTTTCTTCTTCTTTTAATTTCAGCTTCTGTTTTCACTTGCCTTGCCATCGCTTTGGGATTTTATCGATTTTGGAAATAAGAAGCCCACCAAGGTGTGGGGGGGAAGAAAAAGAGGACAGAGCAAAAACATTCCTCATTGGGCACCTCCAACATATCTGAGATAACCTCTTCGGGCTGATCCTTTCCACGTTGTTTTCATCAGCCAGTGATCTTTTTCATCCTCCGTCGCTCTGGACAGAACAGCTCAAACAATTTGTGCCCCGTGGAAGAGTTGTAGAGGCTGATCTACTGGAGCCCAAGAGATCTCTGGAGCTTGAAAACTTAGGAAAGGGAGGTGAAAATGTACCGGATGATCCAAAAGCTGCAGCCAGCTAATCGTGTCATATCCTGCAGCTGGTTTTCTCTTCTCCAGCCTGATCCTCTTGGCCTTCATCCTTTTGGGTTGAATCTTCTTTGCTCTCCAACTGCAGTTGAGTTGGGACCGTAGCTTTGAGAATTCAGATTGGCTGCGAATTTACACAGTTGCACTCCTAACATATCTGGAAAGTGCCCAATAACAGAACGTTGGTTTCCACGCACGAGCGTGTTTCCAAGTTTACAGTAGTGGCCAAAATTGTGGAAACCTTTTAGGAAAAGTGTATTTTCTAAAACTAGCTAATAACACCACTTTTTTGGGGGGAGTGGGGGAGTAGTGCCATCAAATTATATATCAATGGAAAGATAATTTAATCAAGAATGTCATGCAATCACTTTTATGAAGGATTTGCTCTTAGAATAGCAGTTACCGTATAAAGAAGAAAAGGGAAACGCGTAGAAAAAAACGAGATCTACAAAAATGATCACCATAGAAAAAACAAGCTATACAAAAATGATCACCATGTCAGCTAATATTTAGTTGGGTAACCTTTAGCATTAATTACGGCCTTACAACGTCTTCCCATGGAGTGACCCAAGTCTTTTAGTTCTGCAGCTGTTCTCATGGGAAACCAAGATTGAAGGGTTGTTTCTATTAACTGGGTTTTATTGCTGGGTCGCTTCTGACTAACCAGTTTCTTTCGTCGGCTCCATAGATTTTCCATTGGGTGAAGGTCTGGGCTTTTCCCAGGCCATTCCAGCAGTGGAATAGGATTATCTCGAAACTCCAAAATAAAAAGTGGTGTTATTAGCCATCAAACCTCAAAAATACACTTTCCCCAAAAGGTTTCCACAATTTCGGCCACTACTGTGGAGCTGCTGGTGGAGAAATTTCATCAGATGTTCCACTGCCTTCCTATATAACAGCACTAGAGGATAGTGTCTCACTTGGGACGAGAAAACCAACCAACAGAGAATGTTCAAAAAACTGCTTTATCCTGATTTAACGTGACTGGATGTACTGCCATTATTTTGTTTCTCCCTGCGGAACACATAACACTACTTATATTCCATTCTAGACTGGAAATCTAGGCCCTTTCTAGATTGTGGTATTCTCAGAATTGCATAGCAGCCACTCTACCCCGGCGTTCCCTTAACCTGGGCCGCTGCCAAACGCACGGACTTCAACTCCCAGAATTCTCTTAACCGCCTTGACTTTTGCTGGGAATTCTGGGAAGTGCGAGAGAAGCATCTGAAGAGACTATAAGCTGTTATAGAGGAGAGAAAAATTAAATATATAGTAGTTTCAGAAAAGGCTGAAAGATCTGGGACAGTGTTTTTTCAACCTTAGCAACTTTTAAGATGAGTGGACTTCAACTTCCAGAATTCCCCAGCCAGCCATGGCTGGCTGGGGAATTCTGGGAGTTGAAGTCCACTCATCTTAAAAGTTGCTAAGGTTGAAAAAACACTGATCTAAGATAGCCTTCGGTTCTGTTCTCTTACCAGTTGTTGGCTGAAATTAACTCTGGGACTTTTTGAGGTTCTATTATCACTAAATCTTGGCCTTTTTCAGCGTAAGCAAAAAATAAAACATGGTGCCTTTTAAAATTTAGCTTAGCGCTGTTTGTGAGGAAGAAGAAATGTGAGAACAATTTCAGACTGCCTCACTCTTTGAATTCTCTTTTGTGGTCATCCGGTAGAAGTTACTACGGAGTCGCATTTGTTAATCTGTGATGCTCTTGCTCGATTACTCCTCTTCTTTTATCAAGGATTGGATCCACATGACTCGCTTACAAACTTAACCGGGCACTCTGGCCTGTTAGCGATATCTTATCGAATGAGTCTTGAGCCGTGGTGGCGCAGTGGTTAGAATGCGGTATTGCAGGCTAATTCTGCCCACTGCCAGTTCGATTCTCACCGGCTCAAGGTTGACTCAGCCTTCTGTCTTTCCAAGGTCGGTAAAATGAGGACCCAGATTTTTTTGGTGGGGGGGGGGGAATAGGCTGACTCTGTAAACCGCTTAGAGAGGGCCGGAAAGCACTGTGAAGCGGTATACAAGTCTCAGTGCTATTGCTATTACGCAATACATGAAACCATAAATCTGTGGTTTATAGACTGCAAGCGGCTGGCAGTCTGATTTTCAGAACTTTTGCTGATTCAAGGACGGTGCTAAATTTCCTGGTAGCCATTGACACACTTCAGAAATGACTCAACAGTACACAAGCCACATGGGAGGTTTGGTTTGAGCGATAGAATTGGATTAGTTAAACCAGGGGTGTCAAACTGAAATTTCATTGAGGGCCGCATCAGGGCTGTGGTTGATCTCGGGGATCTCCTTCTCCGGAGACTCAGGGCGGCTTACAATGCGCTAAGCAATAGCCTTCATTCTTTTGTATATTTATACAAAGTCAGTTTATTGCCCCCCACAAACTGGGTCCTCAATTTACCTACCTTAGAAAGGATGGAAGGCTGAGTCAACCTTGAGCCTGGCGAGATTTGAACTTGCAGTAATTGCAGGCAGCTGGTCTAAATAACAGGGTGCTTTAGACACTGTACTACCAAGGCTCCTTGGTTTTAGAAGCTCTGATGTGAGTTAAGAGGAAGAAAGGATTATTATTATTATTATTATTATTATTATTATTATTATTATTATTATTATTATTATTATTATTATTGAAATACCACATTAATTCACAGGAAACGTAAACCTGCCTTTCCAGAGCTGTATTTTCTGCAATTTATCTTGCATTGTCTTTAAAAAAAAAACAACAGGGTGCTTAAAGCTGCCAGATGTTTTCCTTTGCGAAGGGAAGATTTAAGTTCACACCGCCAGCTGGTTTATTCCCCAGTTCCCTCAAATACGTGCATCAGACAGAACGTTGTTGGTTTTTTTAATTGCAATATTGTGTTTTGTAGTTCTATCAGACTGTCTTGTCTTCTTCACCTTTGTGCTTTCCAGATGTTGGAGAAATAATTGTTTTTACTTTGATATGTTGAAGGCAGGTGGGTTGGGACAGCGGCCCCTAAGCACAAAGAAGCTGAATTTCTTCAGAAATAATTCTTGTTGCTTTGATAACTGAAATTCTTGGAAGTGAATGTCTCCGTTTTAATATCTGGTATCTGCTGCCCCCTGGAGTTCACCTGCGGAGTTTCTACTTGGCTGCAAATTTCCAAAATTGCTTAATTGTTCAGTCCCTTCTTACACTTGGTAAATTTTCTGACCCGGCTCCCAAACACCACAAACCCTTTGTAGTTAAATAAATGTTCCCCTTATTAGGAGCGCCAGCAGCCCTGGCAAAAAGTTTCTCTCACTGCAGGCTAACAAGTCTGTCCAGCAGGGAGATGAATAGTTGTCTGCACATCTATTCATCTCCGTTGCCTGCCTTGTATCCCCAGAGCTAGGGTGGGGCTTCGCTAGCACGGTGGCTCTTCCATCCCAAGGACCGGCCCATAGATTTCCACTGCTCTCCTCTCCTCTGCCTTCTGCACATCCGCACAACAGGCACTGGACCCAGCTGTTCCTCCTCTTCCTCATCAAACACCTCCAGACCTGGGGGCTGTTGACTCTCCATCTGAGGACTGACGGGCGGCCCAGGCTCTGCCTCTGTCTCTCTCTCTCCGCCAGCTCCATTCCCTCTTCCCACTCAGAGCTCTCAGGTTGCCTTGATGCTGGCCCTGACTCCCACGCTACCACCGCCTCATCTAATTTGGCTGCTGGAGGGGCTAGCGGTCGACAGACCACAACAGTAAACCAACCGATCTCATTTCACCAAGATAGCCTTCAACAATTTCTTTGAATGCTTGTTAGCCCATTTCCCTCCCCCCCCCATTTTAAAAATAAGTTTCACCATGTAGAAGAAAAACTACCGTATGCCGCTGGAGCAACAGAAACTCACCTTTGACACCCATCGTCTGGTGCGAGATCTAGAAGCCCACCGTGAGCAAACACCTCCAGTGAAAAGTGTCTTAAGTTTAGTTTAGTTTAGTTTACTTCATTGTCACTGCACCTCGCACAACGAAATTACCGTATTTTTCAGAGTATAAGATGCACCTTCCTCCCCCAAAAGGGGGTGAAAATTTAGGTGCGTCTTATACACCGAATGTAGCCCCGCCCACCCACTGGCCCCGACCCTTTGGCCTCTGCCTCCCAGCAGTTTACCTCCTTGCAGCAAGCAGCAAGAAGAAACAGCTTGTTTCAGCCTCAGCACAGCCTAATTAGCACAAGTTCATTGGATTGGCCTCCTGACTCTCAGCTGTTTTGCTCTCAGCTGTTTTGCGTGGGCCTCTGCTGCTTGCTGCAATTAGCTATTGTGCTAATCAAGCTATGCTGAAAACGAAAATGAAAGTAAAGCAGGCTGTTTGCTGTAATGAGGCAAAATTGCTGGGAGCAGAGGCAGATTTCTTTTTCTTGTTTTCCTCACCAAAAAAGGTAGGTGCGTTTTATAGTCCGGAGCATCTTATACTCCGAAAAATACAGTAATCTTGTATTTTTGACCATCTCTGCTGGGTTCTTCGACTTGCTGATGTAAAAATAAAACAGATGCATCACTCATATTAAAGTGTTCAGTTTATTAACATCCTCATGGTACAGCAGAAATTTCATTGAGCCTTGGCTAAGGGGCAACATAAGCAGATATTTTTTAAAAAAATTAGAAATATTAGTCTTTAATGACAAGCCAGTGTGTTGTAATTAGCGGTGCATTTTAAAACCCTTATCCGTAATGGCAACCCGGTTCAGAGGCAGCCTTTCCAAATTTCAGGAACCCCAAAACGGGTTAAACCCATGATCCCCAAAATTGCTAGAATTTCATTCCGAGGGCTGCAATGTTTCACATTTAAAAGGTTGCACAAAACTGATGTTCGACAAGTCTGGGTTAATCTGGATTTGAAGGAGAAAGGAGATTTAGGCTACGGGTCCTATAAAGCGCCTCTTTAAATCAAAAGCTGTGCAAACTTAGATGTAACTTGAGTTCTGACAGGTGGACCCATGCATATGGACAGGTTATACATTACCCCTTTCCCTTCAAATTCAGCATCTGGCAAAGCAATATATTTATGATGCCACAAACAGATGTGCTTCGACTAGTTAAGGAGGTGACATTGTTAGTTAACCTATTTTTGTGCTTAGGATTGTACGGGAAGGCAACTGAATTTAATTTTCCTTTGAGTAAAATGCTTACTTTTGTTTACTACTTGTTTACTACTTGCTTTTCTTAGAATCTTTTTACAATCACACCCCCAGGGCCGAAGAGAGGCTTTTTCTTCATTTTCTTCTCTTTCTTGGTGTCAAAACTCACTTTAGGCAAATCGGAGGCGGCTGTGTCCACGTCAGGCTCTTCTTTTGGGAACTCCAGTGACTCCTGCAAGCGACGTTAGAAATTGACATTGGCTTCGTGTGGTAAACGACATTGAAAGGGAGATTTTAAAAAGGAGTTAACGCAGGGGTGGGCTTAAAACATTTTAGCAAGCGGTTCTCTGCTTGATTGCTAGGTGTGCATGGCCATGGTGGGTGCGGCCTAGTCGGCCTCCTGTACCACAGCCCTCCCCAGGCTCCGGAGGCTTTTCTCAAGCCTCTGGGAAGGCAAAAACTGCCTCCCCAGGCTTCAGAGGCCATCTGGAGGCCTTCCATTAGGCCCGTTTTTTGCCTCCCCAAGCCTCCGTGCGCGGCCTGCACTTACAGTACCTGCATCCAAGACAGGCTGCGTGGGGACTCCTGGGAGGGGCGGGGAGGGGGGGGCAGGGCCAGCCGTGGGATTTGGGGTTTTTCCAAATTACACAGAATCTTAGCTAGAGGTTCTCCCGAACCCCTGAGAACCCCCAGCAGCCCACCCATAAGTTAACGGCGATAGCGATTCGGTCTTCTAACTTCTAACTAGGGAAGCAGCAGACGATGGATTGTCTGTTTATGTTCTTTAGGTATAATGTTAAGAGTGCCGGTTTGGTGTAGCGGTGGAGGCACCAGGCTAGGAAATGGGTGACGGTGAGTTCTAGTCCTGCCTTAGGCAGGAAGGTGACTTTGGGCCACTCGTTCAATCTCCGCCCTAGGAAGGAGACAATGAGGAGGCCGCTTCTGAAACTGTTGTCCGGAAAACCGTAGGGACTAATCCAGGCATTCTACCACAATGAAGAATAACTTGAAAGCAGAAGTCTGTTCTCATTCAGCCTTTGCAAGAAATGATAAGCTGTTTACTCACAAGTAAAACAAACCCTGTTTTTATAACAAGGCAGTAACAGTCTTTTATTCATAAACAAACAAACAAACAAACCCAAATGTAATTAGTCCCAACAAACCTGGCTCTGGCCAAGGAATCCAAATTGCTTGCTGTATACTAGAAATGAACAGTTGTCTGTGACAACTAGTCACTCCCAAACCTCTACTATTTATTTCCCAGCCAGGGAGGGGCTGGCTAGCGTCTACGTCTGCTTTTCCCTGAGAGCCGGCTTATTGTTTTTCTTTGCTCTCCTGTCAGATCCCTAAAAGTGATACTGCCAATCAATTGGGAGAAGGGGGAGACTTGGATTTGATTTACTAGCATTGCCTGTGTCAACAGATATTTTACAACCTATATCCTGGCGCCAAAGAGCCCTGAAATCCTCTTAACGTGGAGGAATGTTTATGATAGCCATGTGGGTTGTTTCACTTTAAAGGATAATGGTGTAAATACATGTTTGTTCGGGTTCTCAGGGAAACTAGTAAAGAAAACATCTTCACACTTGTGTATTGACTAAAATCTGCATTCTGACTTAAAGGGAGGAGTCTCTACTGCTTTAATCCTACTTGTCTTGCCTATTCAGATCTTGCTTTAACTTAGTTGCTAACACTTCTGCTTAATAAAAGGATCCTTTTGAACTACCACGTTTCAAGAGTCTTTACTTTCTTAAGTCTCTCTTCTCTATGCATATGTGCATCTGGGATGGGCCCCATCTGTTCCTCCTCCTCACTCAGCTCAGAACCCGAAGACAGGGGGGGCGGGGAAGGAGGGGAGGACGGAAGGCCCCAGCTCTGTCTCTGATGCCGTTTCCTTATGGGAGCCTTCCAAAGGCTCCGAAGCTGGCTTAAGCTGTCCCTCCACCTCCTCTTCCTTGTCTGACTCTGCTGCTAGCTCTGCTGGCAGCCAACGAGCCACAACAAAGTCTCTATGTTCAACATTAAAAGTAAAGATGACCTCGAGATTTCCTCAACCTCATGGACACCTCCATGTATTTTTCCTGGCAACAGCACGGAAGCAGTATGCCATTGCCTTATTCAAGAATATTTGCTCCAAGCTAAATTCCTACATCCTGGAATTCCCTGATGACTTGTAACCAGTAATGAATGTCAACCAGGTCCAGGTCACCTTATCAAGATCTCCCAAGGTCAGCTCAATGCTACTAACTGGAAAAGCTGTCCAACAGATTTAATACCCCTTTTGCACAAAGGATTACCGTATTTTTTTGGAGTATAAGACGCTCCAGACTATAAGACGCATCTACCTTTTTTGGGGAGGAAAACAAGAAAAAAAAATCTGCCTCTGCCTCCCAGCAATTTACCTCATTGCAGCAAACAGCCTGCTTTACTTTCATTTTCATTTTCAGCATAGCCTGATTAGCATGAGAAAAAAAATCTGCCTCTGCCTCCCAGCAATTTGCCTCCTTGGCAGCAAACAGCCTGCTTTAGTTTCATTTTCAGCACAGCCTGATTACATGAGAAAAAAAATCTGCCTCTGCCTCCCAGCAATTTGCCTCCTTGCAGCAAACAGCCTGCTTTAGTTTCATTTTCAGCACAGCCTGATTAGCACGAGAAAAAAAAAATCTGCCTCTCCGAACTGCTCAAAATTTCCGCTACCAGTTCTCCAGAACCTGTCAGAACCTACTGGATTTCACCCTTGATATAGATGTAAGACAAAATTACGCCACTTGAATTGAAACAATTCCTGGTTTTCATCTCTTGGGTCATCTCGGGAAATTCAGATGTCAACCATCCCTGTAGTTTGAACCCAGAATTGCAGGATTTTTTTGTAAAAGGGGGGAGTGACACATATACCACAGCTGTGGTATTTACTTACCTTCCTTACTGGTTTGCAAATGTGAACGTGCGCTTCCACGCATGCGCACAGCCTCAAAAAATGTGCCTAAAAAGCACATCATATAGCCGGGGCAGGTAGGTGGAGCCACCCAGAATTTCCGCTACCGGTTCGGGCGATCCGGACAGAACCGGCTGAATATCACCTCTGTATATATCCAATCATCAACAATGCCAAGAATCACAATTTTATCTAAAAACAAAAATGGTACTCACCACAGAGAGCTTATGGGCTGAAGGCATCTCGTTTTTTTCTTGTAGCTCTCTGAGTTTCCCTATTTCTGCTCGGGCTTCGTCCAGTTGAGCTTCCAACTTCTCCCGTCGCATCTGCTCATATTCCAGCTGCATGTTCAGCTCAGAGATGATCCTTTTTCAAAGCCAGATCAAAACCAAGCTTCAGAAGATGCTATGGAGCCCAAACTTTCTGTTGCTAACCGAGACAGTTGTGAAGTGACTTTTGCCGTTTTGCAACCTTTCTCCGACGTTAAGCGAATCACTGCCATTGTGCGGTTAGTTAACAGGGTTGTAAAACGAACCTGGCTTCCCTATTGACTTTGCTTGTCAGAAGGTCTCAAGAGGTGATCACCTGATCCTTGAGACACTGCAATAATCTTCAATCACCATTTGAAAATGGAAGAAAAGGATTTCCAGAAAGCTAGTTGGGTGAATCTGGGCCAAGCTCGAGGTGACTGTGAATTCTAGTCCTGCCTTAGGCATGAAAGCCAGTTTAGTGAATCTGGGTCAAGCACCAGGTGACTGTGAGTTCTAGTCCTGTCTTAGCCATGAAAGCCAGTTGGGTGATCCTGGGCCAAGCACTAGGTGACTGTGAATTCTAGTCCTGCCTTAGACATGAAAGCCAGTTGGGTGAATCTGGGCCAAGCACCAGGTGACTGTGAGTTCTAGTCCTGCCTTAGGCATGAAAGCCAGTTGGGTAACCCTGGGCCAAGCTCCAGGTGTCTGTGAGTTCTAGTCCTGCCTTAGGCATGGAAGCCAGTTGGGTGAATCTGGGCCAAGCACTAGGTGACTGTGAATTCTAGTCCTGCTTTAGGCATGAAAGCCAGTTGGGTGAATCTGGGCCAAGCTCTAGGTGACTGAATCTGGGCCAAGCTCTAGGTGACTGTGAGTTCTAGTCCTGCCTTAGGCATGAAAGCCAGTTTGGTGAATCTGGGCCAAGCTCTAGGTGACTGTGAGTTCTAGTCCTGCCTTAGACATGAAAGCCAGTTGGGTGAATCTGGGCCAAGTACCAGGTGACTGTGAGTTCTAATCCTGCCTTAGGCATGAAAGACAGTTGGGTGACCCTGGGCCAAGCTCCAGGTGTCTGTGAGTTCTAGTCCTGTTTTAGCCATGAAAGCCAGTTGGGTGATCCTGGGCCAAGCACTAGGTGACTGTGAATTCTAGTCCTGCCTTAGACATGAAAGCCAGTTGGGTGAATCTGGGCCAAGCACCAGGTGACTGTGAGTTCTAGTCCTGCCTTAGGCATGAAAGCCAGTTGGGTAACCCTGGGCCAAGCTCCAGGTGTCTGTGAGTTCTAGTCCTGCCTTAGGCATGGAACCCAGTTGGGTGAATCTGGGCCAAGCACTAGGTGACTGTGAATTCTAGTCCTGCTTTAGGCATGAAAGCCAGTTGGGTGAATCTGGGCCAAGCTCTAGGTGACTGAATCTGGGCCAAGCTCTAGGTGACTGTGAGTTCTAGTCCTGCCTTAGGCATGAAAGCCAGTTGGGTGACCCTGGGCCAAGCTCTAGGTGACTGTGAGTTCTAGTCCTGCCTTAGACATGAAAGCCAGTTGGGTGACCCTGGGCCAAGCACTAGGTGACTGTGAATTCTAGTCCTGCTTTAGGCATGAAAGCCAGTTGGGTGACCCTGGGCCAAGCTCCAGGTGTCTGTGAGTTCTAGTCCTGCCTTGCGCATGTAAGCTTTGAAGATGATATTGGAAAAACTATGCAAAGACTATGGTTACAGAAACAATAGTATGCTTTAAACCCTGGAATCAAAGAAAGAAGCTCATATTGGCTCTACCCTAACAGTAACAGTAATAGAGCTGGAAGGGACCTTCGAGGTCATCTAGTCCAACCCCCCTGCTCATGCAGGAGACCTACACTAGGGATTCGAACTGCCGAACTGCCGACCTTTCTGATCGACCAGCTCAGCGTCTTAGCCACTGAGCCACCGAGTCGTAATTCATAAGAAGGAGAGAAGGGAAAAACCCAGTCAGGTTTTCAAGACCGATGTTAGCCCCTTGAGGTAGGCCAAATAAAAACACAGACTCCACAGATTTGTCTGGAATTCTACTTTATTGATCCGGGCTATTGTAACAGAATCTTTCATGTTTAACTAAGTTTAATTGGGGCGGGGGGGGGGTGATTGCTCTCTGTTTTAGTCAACCGGCAGAGGGCAGCAGAGCAATAATTCTTAAGAAGTGAATTATTTCTATTCTGAAGGAAGAGTAATCATTCTGGTATTGATAACCAGAAAAAACAAGGTCTCGCCACACTTTGAAGCCTGCTGAATTTCTTACCTCACTAAATTTTTGTAGTCTTCCAGCCATGAGGACAGTTGAAACTACTAACTCTCATTCACCTATAAAGGGGATTTTGACATTTAAGGGAGTTGAAGTGATGGAGTCGTGGCTGTATTAGATTTTTATCCGGCTTTTTTTTTTTTTGCTTTATAAATAACTCAAGGTAGAGAACATACCTAGTATTCTTTCTTCCTCCTATTTTTCCTCACAACAACCCTGTGAGGTGGGTTGAGCTGAGAGAGAAGGACTACTAGCCCAAAGTCACCCAGCTGGCTTTCATGCCTAAGGCGGGACTAGAACTCACCGTCTCCTGGTGATTGGCCTAAAGTTATCCTACTGCCTTTCATGTCTAGGGCAGAACTAGAACTCGCCATTTCCTGGTGATTGGCCTTAAATCAGGTAGCCGGCTTTCAAGTCTAAGATGGAACTAGAACTCACCATTTCCTGGTGATTGGCCTTAAAGCAGCCAGCCGGCTTTCATGTCCAGGATGGAACTAGAACTCACCATCTCCTGGTGATTGGCCCAAAGTCATCCTACCAGCTTTCATGCCTAGGGCAGGACTAGAACTCACTGTCTCCTGGTGATTTGCTAAAAATAACCCAACCAGCTTTCATGCCTAGGACAGGACTAGAACTCACCGTCTCTGGTGATTGGCCTCAAATCAGCCAGCCGACTTTCATGTCCAAGATGGAACTAGAACTCACCATCTCCTGGTGATTGGCCCAAAGTCATCCTACCAGCTTTCATGCCTAGGGCAGGACTAGAACTCACCGTCTCCTGGTGATTTGCTCAAAATAACTCAACCAGCTTTCATGCCTAGGACAGGACTAGAACTCATCGTCTCCTGGTGATTGGCCTCAAATCTGCGGCCGGCTTTCATGTCCAGGATGGAACTAGAACTCACCATCTCCTGGTGATTGGCCCAAAGTCATCCTACCGGCTTTCATGCCTAGGGCAGGACTAGAACTCACCATCTCCTGGTGATTTGCTCAAAATAACTCAACCAGCTTTCATGCCTAGGGCAGGACTAGAACTCACCGTCTCCTGGAGATTGGCCTCAAATCTGCCGGCGGCTTTCATGTCCAGGATGGAACTAGAACTCACCATCTCCTGGTGATTGCCCAAAGTCATCCTACCGGTTTTCATGCCTAGGGCAGGACTAGAACTCACCATCTCCTGGTGATTGGCCCAAAGTCATCCTACCGGTTTTCATGCCTAGGGCAGGACTAGAACTCACCATCTCCTGGTGATTTGCTCAAAATAACTCAACCAGCTTTCATGCCTAGGGCAGGACTAGAACTCACCGTCTCCTGGAGATTGGCCTCAAATCTGCCGGCCGGCTTTCATGTCCAGGATGGAACTAGAACTCACCATCTCCTGGTGATTGGTCCAAAGTCATCCTACCGGCTTTCATGCCTAGGGCAGGACTAGAACTCACCGTCTCCTGGTGATTGGCCTCAAATCAGCCGGCCGGCTTTCATGTCCAGGATGGAACTAGAACTCACCATCTCCTGGAACTCAAAATCACCCAGCCAGCTTTCACTCACCATCTACCAGTTCCTAGGCTGGCATCTTAACCAGGGGTGATATTCACTTACTTTCCCTACCGGCTCACAAATGTGAGCGTGCGTCCTTCCACACATGCGCCTGTCCTTCCGCGCATGCGCTTTGCTGGCGCGCACGCCTTCTGTGCATGCGCCCAGCCTCAAAAACATGCCTAAATAGGATACACTAGAGCCGGGGCGGGTTAGAATTTCCGCTATCGGTACGGGTGAATTAGTCCGAACCGGCTGAATACCACCTCTGACCTTAACCACTATACCAGATTGGTTCTCATGGATGTGAGTACAATCCTCGTGAATTTCTCAGCCGCTTGCAAAAGATTTTTTTACCTTTCTAGCCTTTTCTCATCAAGCTTGGCCTGCCTTTCCTGGGGAGTGATGCCTCCAAGCTGCTTGAAGTTGCTGAGGGCCATTTCTAGGAGACCTTGCAATTCTTCCACTTTCTGGTAGGCTCTTTCTGCAAGAGGAGGTTTTATTTAAAAAAAACAACAACCTCTCAGAGCATTTTTATGAACCTGCTTCAAACCAGAGCCCAAAAAAGAAGCCAGAGGCCCAAACGAGTCTCAGAAAGCGAATAAGAATCGTTCTGTGAAGCCTCGCAATGGCTCATTTGGCTGAATCTGTTCTGACCTAGCCTTCTCCAGCATCACGAAGCTGAGTCCTCGTCCCGATAAACCTCTTTTATTTAATTTACAGTGAATTCCTCTCCAGCAAAGTCTTTCCTCTCCCACAGTCTTTCAAGATAGTTCACAATTACCGACCTTTATCAGGCTTGGAGAGTGGCCAGGCCGATATCTTTCAGACTCCACACTGCAACCGACAATACTTAGCAAGAATGCAGGAACAGATCTTCATCCAAATGAACTAATTGTCTCCTGCAAACTCCCCTCCCCTTTCGCTCCTCTTTATTCCCTCTGGGAGGGGCCATTCACCGTCCACCTGTGGCCTTACTCCTGAGTCGACCCTTGTTCCTTAGCTGTTCCATTCTCCTGGTAGCTCTGTGCATAAGCACAGTAGGAACAGGCTCCAGCTGTTCTTCTGCCCCACTGATGTCCGACTCCGAAGGCAGCTGATAACTGTCAGACGGCCCTGGCCCCCTCTCTGCCTCCGACACAGAGCCCTCATCAGAGCCTTCCCCAGACTCCAGGACTGGCCCATGTTCCTCCCCAACCTCCTCACTGTCTGAATCTTCTGCCAGATCTGCTGGCCACTGGCGGGCCACAACAGAACTGTGGATTTTTTCAGGACACTGTATCTAGGTAGTCCTCAACTTACGACCACATTTGAGCCCAAAATTTATGTTGGTAAGCCAGATAGTGGTTCGTTGAGTTTTGCCCCCCACACACACACATTTTACGTTTGTTAAGGGAATCGCTGCGGTTGTTCAATGAGTCACATGGTCGTTAAGTGAATCCGGCTTCCCCATGGACTTTGCTTGTCAAAAAGTCACAAAAGAGGATCACATGTCTCCGGGACAGTGCAACCGTCATATATAGGAGTCAATTGCCAAGCATCTGAGTTTTGATCCCGTGACCATGGGGATGCTGCGACGGTGTGAAAAAGGGTCATAAGTCACTTTTTTCAATGCCATTGTGTTGTGGCTCCGATCCCTGAGCCCATTTTATCGGAGGAAGAAGGCTCTGAACATGAAGGAGAGGAGCTGGCCAGGCCTCCCTCTCCAGGCCCCTCCTCTCTGGCAATGTCTCAGGTGCCTGCCGAGGGAGAGGAGATTGACCAGGAGCCAGATGTCTCCGATGACAGAGATGAGGGGGATAAGTCGTTCCTGGATCCACGCCAACGAAGGCAAGATAAACATTTGTAGCAGATGAGGAGGCGTGCCAGGGATTAAGCTGAGTCACTGGACCACACCCCACAGGCTATATAAGAGAGTGTGGTGGCCATTTAGACTCTGTGACGGACAAAGCTAACTTCTGGCTAGTCACTTTGTACAACGCCTGAATCTGCTGAAGGTTTCATGTTTGAGCTGGACTGTTTTGAAAACTGTGTGTATTCGTTGGTGTTATCTGGTGGAGGAACACTCCCTCTTCTTGTAGTAAAGCACTTGGCAGACAGTTATCGTATTGCTGCCAAGTTCCTGATAACGAACCTTGTGTGTGCCGAGTACTTCTTTAACCCCCGGCTGGTTGTTTGTGTGTGTGTGGGGACGGGAACAGAACACATTGTAACGTCAAACGGTCACTAAATAAATTGTTGTAAGTTGAGGACTACCTGTCCCAAAGTGATTTTTTCCCAATACTTAAGTTGACTTGAATCAATTTAACATGTTAAGTCTTAGAGAGTTGCGTTTTTCTTTTTCTTTTGTTTGCTTTCACAATACAGTAATCCTCGACTTACAACCGACAGGAAGCCTCCCCATTATGGCTGTAAATCATGACAGTCGTAAAGCATGCCACCCATGGGACCTACCTACCCAATTTTACAGTCGTCTACGGAGATTTTCAGTCATTCAGGTCATGGTTGTCCCAAAGGTGCTTTTTCAAAAGGCAACTGGACTTTCTTATTATTTCTTTTCTTTTCTTTGAAGACATTTTGCTTCTCATGCAAGAAGCTTCTTCAATTCCGATTGTCACAATTTTGGGCTCACTTGCAGTCGTAAGTCAAGGACTACCTGTAAGCTGGTATTTTATTACCCTGTTTCCCCTAAAATAAGACATCCCCGGATAATAAGCCCAATTGGGCTTTAGAGCGCATGCACTAAAATAAGCCCCCCCCGAAAATAAGCCCTCCCTGAAAATATTTAAATGCATGTACAGCCGGTCCCACCATTTCCTCTGGTTTCCTCCAAGCGCCCCAAAATAATAAGACCCTCTCCAAAAATAAGGCCAAAAAATATTATATTATATTTTCAAAAAAATATAAGACAGGGTCTTATTTTTGGGGAAACACGGTACATTCTCTAGAGGTGACTTCCCAACTCTCAGGTGAAAAATATCCCCCCCAAAAAAAAATCTTTACCAAGAAAGTCCTGGACTTACCACGAGCGTCGATTTTCTCTTGCTTTTTTTCCTTCAGGTCTCCTTTGCTGTCCGTACTCCCTTCCACACCGTGATGTTCAAAATACGTTGGATCTTTTATGTCGATTTCCAAATCGGAATCATTTCCCATCTTGTTTTTCAGATACGCCACAACAGCCAGCTGGGCAAACCTGGAAAACGAAAGAACAACAAATTCTCATATCCAACAGTGGTTTGGACCGGTTCGGGCGAACTGGTAGGGCCGACCGTGGGTGGGCCTGCCCACCTGTCCCGGCGGTATGCTGTCCTATTTAGCTACGTTTTCGAAGACCGGGCACACGCATGAGCAAAGCACATGCACAGAAGGCTGGGCGCATGCACGGAAGGCACATGTGCGAAGTGAGCTCACGCACACACGGCGAACCGGTGGGAAAAATATGTGAAACCCACCTCTGCATACCAATTCTAATTTCTGCTCTTGAGTTCAGCGGTAGCATACCGGATGAAAGCCCTCCTGTTAAAATAGTCTAGTTAAATGCTACAAACATAGCAATGGGGATGAGATTTGGCTAGGTCAGGGGTGAGCAACTGTGGCCCTTTTACAACCTGTGGCCTTCAACTCCCAGGAGCTGGTTCAGGAATTCTGGGAGCTGAAGTCCACAGGTTGTAAAAGGGCTACAGTTGCCCACCCCTGGTGACTTTTATGAACCATCAGGCTAACCTTATCTCGTCTGGAAGCTAAGCGGGATCAGACCCTGGCTAATATTTGGATGGGGGAACAGGTAGATTTCACAGAGGTGTAGCAAGACTAAAAAGGCGACTGGATTTTCTTGGGTTTTCCTTGAAGACGTTTCGCTTCTCATCCAAAGAAGACGCCGCGCTAGGAGGAGACTCTATGGTGGAGGAACCGGACTTCTGGTTGGCTCCAGAATTGAATGGTTTCTGGTTAGGACTTTTGTGGCTCTTTGAGTGTTTAAGGTGGCCAAACCCCTGGACTAGCAACCGTTCATCATAGTTTAGCCCCAGATCACTTATGTATCACTTAGTTGCTCTGCTCTGCACACTGTTATGACATGTACAAGTTGCGCACTCCAAATTATCTTTTGCTTTTTAAATATGAATGGCTTTGTAGTCCTAGAAGTTACATGGAGCCATCAAGAGTTAAACCCAATTCAAAGCCCTGAGGAGCCTGAGTGGCGTAGGAGGCTAATGCCTCCTACTAAGGCAGCATTTAACATCCAGCTGCCTGCAATTACTGCGAGTTCAATTCTCACCAGGCTCAAGGTTGACTCAGCCTTCCATCCTTTCTAAGGTGGGTAAATTGAGGACCCAGTTTGTGGGGGCAATAAGCTGACTTTGTATAAATATACAAAAAGTATGAAGGCTATTGCTTAACGCATTGTAAGCCGCCCTGAGTCTCCGGAGAAGAGCAGCATATAAATCAAATTTAAAAAATAAAAAAAAAAGCCCATTCTTATCTTGGCTTGTAAGCCCCCAAGCCACCGTGGTTTATGGCTTACCCTAAAAAGTCAATGCAGATGAAGGAAATGAATAATAAGTTACTCTTTAATAAAAGCGTTAAATGTATTAAAAAGCTATGATGTTCTTACTGTTGCAAACTGACCACAAATTGTAATCAGTAGAGACAATGTGTTATGACTTGCTAAAAGCTCCCTTGGAGATAGGAACCTACTACGCCTTGGGCAAGACCACTATCAGTAAGAAAGGAACATCCGCTCAAGGTGAAAATTAAAAGTCAACATGATAAGATAGTTGTTGTTAGGCAGGAAATGTCAAGATGACCCTTTAAAGCAGTGGGTCTCAATCTTCCTAATGCTGCGACCCTTTAATATGGTTCCTCATGTTGTGGTGACCCCCAACCCATAAAATTATCCCTAAAACCATTGAAAATATGTGTTTTCGGATAGTCTTAGGCGACCCCTGTGAAAGGGTCGTTCGACCCCCAAAGGGGTCCCGACCCACAGATTGAGAACCACTGCTTTAAAGAGTAAAACAACTTGGAGAATGACTTAGGAGAATAAAGAGGAGAGTTGGGAGGGCTTCTTAGGCGTGGCGTGCGTTGTGTAGGAGTATAAAATGTGTAGCTTGAAAACTGCATTTTCAAGGGGAAATAAGGGAAGGGTCTAAGAGGCCGCACTTGCAACCGCTTTTTATTTTTCTTCACGATATCTCCGAGAAACTTTGGATTTTTGTGAACCAGGCTTGTTTTTGAATTGTTGAGTATGCAATTGGGGCTTTTATATCTCATGCAGACAATTGCGGCTGAACCAACCAACCAACCAAAGATAAATAATAGTTATGATTTAGGGCAGAGTTAGAAGCACAGCTGGCCTACCAATCTACAGTAGAACCATAGAATCATGGGATTCTAATCCAGCTGGGTGACTTTGGGCCAATCACCAGGAGACTGTGAGTTCTAGTCCTGCCTTAGCCATGAAAGCCAGCTAGGTGACTTTGAGCCAATCACCAGGAGACTGTGAGTTCTAGTCCTGCCTTAGCCATGAAAGCTGGCTGGGAGACTTAGGGCCAAGCACCAGGAGACTGTGAGTTCTAGTCCTGACTTAGCCATAAAAGCCAGCTAGGTGACTTTGAGCCAATCACCAGGAGACTGTGAGTTCTAGTCCTGCCTTAGCCATGAAAGCTAGATGGGTGACTTGGGGCCAATCACAAGAGACTGGGCGTTCTAGTCCTACCTTAGCCATGAAAGCTGGATGGGTGACTTTGGGCCAATCACCAGGAGACTGTGAGTTCTAATCCTGCCTTAGCCATGAAAGCTGGCTAGGTGACTTGGGGCCAAGCACCAGGAGACTGTGAGTTCTAGTCCTGCCTTAGCCATGAAAGCTGGCTAGGTGACTTGGGCCAAGCACCAGGAGACTGTGAGTTCTAGTCCTGCCTTAGCCATGAAAGCTGGCTAGGTGACTTGGGGCCAAGCACCAGGAGACTGTGAGTTCTAGTCCTGCCTTAGCCATAAAAGCCGGCTGGATGACTTGGGGCCAGTCCCTCTTTCTCAGCCCAATCCACTTCATAGGGTTGTTGTGGGGAAAATAGGAGGAGGAAGAATTATTGGTTATGTTTGCTGCCTTGAGTTAGTTATAAAAATAATAAAGATGGAATAATAAATAAATAAATAAATAAATCTCTATCCCTATATATCTATATCAGGGGTGTCCAATTGGATTTCAGTGAGGGCCGCATTACGGTTGTGTTTGACCTTGCAGGGGAGCCGGGGGTGTGGTGAGGGGGGCGTGGCCAGCTCGACATCACTCATGTTGGGGGCGCCTGGAGTGGCCCGAGCGCTGATAAATTGACACTTAAAGCCTGAAACTTAATGTAGAATGTGTAACTCCGTACCATCACAGTGTGTTAATATAAGGCAAATGGCAGTTGGAACAGAGGGTGAGGGAGAGTAGAATGTGCCAGCCCAAGCCAGATGAGTCACGCCCTAGCCACGCCCGTTTAGCGAAGGGCTAGCATCAGAGTGTGTTAATGTAAGGCAACTGGCAGTTGGAACAGAGTTCTTTTCAGGTGTGGAGCGGGAGTAGAACGTCTAACTCCTTAGCATCATGCATGTGAATATAATACTGTATATAAAATATATATTGCTCTGATGGTCATTTCGAAAAATCCTTTCTAAGCGAGCACCTAGAAGCCAAGAGGAAAATACGTGCCAAATTTCAAGTTGGTAGACTGTACCGTTCTGGAGAGAGAGTCGTATTTGGCTTTTGTGTATATAGATAACCATGCAATGGATTGAATTCGTGGAGGCACCTTACATTGCCGGAACATTCCCGCACGTGTACGCACGCACGGCTGAACCTATTATGGGGTTCTTGCCAGACTTCCCCTTCATTACAAATGCATCTGGTTCATACTGGCTTGGGGGAGGGCGGGGAGGCGGAAGCAGCAGCCACTGCCTGTTTAAAAAATTAAAACAGGCCATTGCCTGGCCTCAGATAACCCAGGCTTAGCTTTTGCTCATTCATCGTTCCCATGCTGACAACCCATTTAAGTGCTGTCTTGCCAGCTGAACATGCAGGAAAACTGTCCACATTCGCGCATCTCTGGTGGACGGAAAAGCGACGGTCACCTCTTTGCAACGTCCTTGGGCGTTTCCCCAGCATCGTTGGCAATATTGCAGTCGGCTTCCCTGTTAATCAGCCACTCTAAGATATGCAAATGACCTTGTCCAGCCGCTGGCGAGAGACAAAAGAAAACCATCAAATGCAAAAAAATGAAACTGAAAAGCAACGTATCAAAGCAGCTCTACGTAAAATGGATGTTCTCCTGACCTTTGTGCAGGAGGGTTGATCCTCGATCATCTCGTTCGTTCACGCTGATGATTTTATTTTCTAGTAGCATTCTTAAGGTGTCCAGGTCCCCTCTGAAGGCAGAATCATGCCCCGGAAAGCTTAAATCTT
This sequence comes from Pantherophis guttatus, assembly GCF_029531705.1. The sequence continues at coordinate 382,361 of NW_026844016.1, read as the reverse complement.
GGCAAAGAAGGCAAAAAGAAGAAATCGATGAATCTGAATCATCTCTAGGGAGATACACAATGATTGGATCGGTCTCCTGGAATACCGCCAATCAGCTGTTTCAGGTTGCGGGAATCATCACAGCCCATCGCTGCCTCCACGCGTCGCATATTTGCCCTCCGTGCATCGTGTTTTCAGCCTCCATACGCCCCGTTTTTGACCTCTATGCATCGCATTTTTGGCCGGTTCCAGGCGGCGGGGATTGCTACCGCCGATCCCCGCCACCTGGAAATGGCCAAAAATGCGGAGGCCAAAAACGGGGCGTGCGGAGGCCAAAAATGTGAAGTGTGCAGGCTGAAAAGTCGACGTATGGAGGCAGCGATCAGCGGCGATGTGCCGTGGTGATCCCTGCAGCCTGGAATGGATCTAAAATGGAATGTGCGGAGGCTGAAAACGCAGCATGCAGAGGCCGAAAATGGCCGAAGAGGGGAGCAGTGGGTGGGCGGGGTTTCGCCAACATTTGGTGTATAAGATGCACAGATATTTCCACCCACTTTTAGGGGAGGAGAAGTCCGTCTTATACTCCGAAAAGTACAGTAAACAAAACCTGCATCCTATGTATAGCAGGTTCTAGTAAAAGTGAGAACTGCATTTGAGAAGAGCAAAAAAACTATCCTCACAGTTTCTCTCCCTTCCAAGATTTTGCTCATCGTCACCTACTTTCTTCCTCGTCCAATGACTCTTCCTCCTCCTCCAGACTGTCCACATATACCAGGATGTTTTCCTTGTAGAACCTTTCAGCCAGATCCCGTGGGGTCTCACCGTGGTCATTCCGGGCTTTCAAGGAGTGGACCAACGTGGGCATTTTGCTCACCAAATATTTAAAGCAGTGCAGGTGGCCTTCCATGGCTGCCAGATGAACTACGACACAACAAGAAGGAGGAGTCTACGTTTTGAGCTAAACTGGACCGATCTTTCCCCAAGTTGACAACACAATCTGCCGGGAGTAATCCCAGTGCACAATAAGAGACTACATTGTAGAAATCTCTATAGAGCATGGGTCTCCAACCTTGACAACTTTAAGACTTGTGGACTTCAACTCCCAGAATTCCACAGCCAGCTGGCTGAGGAATTCTGGGAGTTGAAGTCCACAAGTTGTCAGCGTCTCAGCGCTGACATAGAAAAGGAAGGATGAAGTTTGAACTTTTGCCTGCTAAATCCCTTTGAAGTTTCGATCTCCTTGGAGATGAAGAGGGGAGGGGGAACATTCCTGCGAACTGACAGGAAAAGAAATCAGGAGAGTGACTTGGAAGATAGCCAATGAGAAGCAGAGAATTGGGGATCGGAAAGGGAGGGATTGGGGGGCAAAGGTCAGTACTGACCACGCAGAGTCATGATCCGGTTGCCGTACTCGAATAAAGAGAAAATTTCCTTAAAGATTGGCAGTTTGGAAAGTCATTTATTTTGAGATAGCACCGAAGCTTGACACAAGTCTTAAAGTTGCCAAGGTTGGACACCCCTGCTATAGAGTATCAGAAGGTGTTGTGTGCGTGTGACTGTGTGTCCAAAGGAGATGGGCAAGAAATACGAAGTATAAATAAATACCATTTTCCCCGAAATAAGCCTTATTTTTGGGGAGGTCTTATTATTTTGGGGCACATGACGCAACATGGGGCTCCTCTTGTCGTCTTACTTGATTTCCAGCTCTGCATTTAAATATTTTTGAGGAGGGCTTATTTTCAGGGGGAGGTTTATTTTAGTGCATGTGCTCAAAAGCCCGATTGGGCTTATTATCAGGGGATGTCTTATATTTCGGGGTAACAAGGTAGTCCGCTCTATTGTGGTCCCCATATCTGCCTATGGTTGTGAAAATTGGACCTTAAAAAAGCCAGACAGGAAGACAATTGACTTATCTGAGCTGGGGTCAAACAGAACTGATGAAACTTCTTGGATGAGGACTGAAATGTCTTCAAAGAAAACCCAAAAACAGGGGTCTCAACTCAAGGCCCACAGGCCAGATTTGACCCACAGGGTGCTTAGATCTGGCCCGCAGGACCACCCTGGAAACAGCGAAGGACCGACCTGTGGTGCCTCTGCCACCAAGGCCTCCCCCACCCTGAGATCTGTTTTCACTGGCAGAGGACTGCAGGAGGCCATCACAGCTGAAAACAGAGCTCACAAGGGTCGTGTGTGCCCCGCTGCCCCCCTGAGCTCTGTTTTTGCTGGCAGAGGGCTGCAGGAGGCTGTCACAGCCAAAAACAGAGCTCGGGAGCCCTTTTCGCTGGCAGAGCGCTCAGGCGCCCCCAACACGAGTGACTTCAGACTGGCCATGCCCACCCTGGCCATGCCCAGGTCAAACACAACCCTGATGCGGCCCTCAATGAAATCAAGTTTGATACCCCTGCCCAAGAAAGTCCAGCTCACTTTTCCCTCTACCATAATAACTTGATGCTTCCTCCGTTCCCTGGTTCACAGGGATGACTAGGATGTTTCTCCTGCCATACCTGGAAGGTTTCCATCTTTATCCGCATCGTCTAAAGTAGCTCCCCATCGGACAAGAAGCTGGAGGCAGCCTAGCCGGCCGTAGAAAGCAGCATTGTGTATAGGTTTCCAATCATTCTTGTCAGAAGCGTTGACATCCTGGTTGTTAAAATGGAAGGAAGCCAACATTTCAGAGGAAGTCGTGTGTGGTAGGTGAAAAGAATAAACACGGGAGCGTTAAAAGACTTGTGTTCCTTGGATTATACGGTTTAGCTGTTTCTTCCTCCTTGGTTTGAGGCACAAAGAAAAGTTGCCGTTCAGAAGATTTATTGCTCAAGCCAAGAATCTATGTCAACTAAAGTTTAACTGATGCTAGAGAAGGGTCGGAGAAATTCAAGAGGGGTGGAGCTTAGACCATTGGTGACAATGTAATGACTCTAGGCTGATGACTTGCTTAACTCCGTCCTTCAGTTCTGCCTGCCCTTCTCCTACATCTAGATGTCAACTCGCAAAGCATCCCTGGCCTGCTCTCAAGAAGAGCCTTGATAGTACAGTGGTCTAAGGCACCCTGTTATTAAGCTGGTTATTAAGACCAGATGCCTGCAATTACTGCAGGTTCGAATCTCGCCAAGGCTCAAGGTTGACTCAGCCTTCCATCCTTTCTAAGGTAGGTAAATTGAGGACCCAGTTGTGGGGGCAATAAGCTGACTTTGTATAAATATACAAAAGAATGAAGGCTATTGCTTAGCGCATTGTAAACCGCCCTGAGTCTCTGGAGAAGGGCGGCATATAAATCAAAAAAAAAAAAAAGTTGCCATAGGCCAGGGGGGGATGGGAAACTGACGAAATGGCACAGCAGCCAAAGATAGATGCACATTCCACGCTTATCACTCTCAAGGCTGTATCCCAGGGTTACCTACAGCAGCCAAGGGGGAGTGACCTCTACAACCTGTGAAACTGCTCCGTTGGCGAATGTGATTGATGACACACCCTGGGGGAAGGGGGAAAACAGGGTCATAATTGGAGCGTAGATTACATAGGGTCAGAGCTGGCTTCACTTGGGAACGTGCAGACATGAAGCTCCTAATAAATAACTGGATTTCTTTTGAAGCTTGGCTTGAGGTTTATGATTTAATTAGGGCATTCGTCGGAACCCTGACACTAGCAATATTATCTTCCTCCTTTCTTGCCTAGCTTCTTGGTGACCCTTGGTGACTTTTCTATGGGCATCGATTGAAATGAGCATCGATTCAAATTTAAATTCCACAGTAAATAAGGGCTTCTTCAAATTCTGTTCAGTACTCAGCAGAAATGGTGGCTATACTGGATCCGGTAACCACAGGAAAACCACAAATGAAAAACGTCTATGATGAAAATTAAATTCTTCCTTGAGAGCTGTTAGCCAGTAAAACTATTAACCATGAAGCCAGTGGTGGGATTCAGCCGGTTTGGGCTGGTTTGGGCAAACTGGTAGTTAAATTGCTGGCTGACCCTGTCCCTTCCTACCCCACCCCTTCCAGGAGTCCCAATGCACCCCATTTTGGCTCCCAGATAAGTGCAGGAAGGCCTCCTAGGCCCAAAACAGGGCGTGGGGGGAGTGGTGCGCCCCCCCTCCCCATGGCCTGTTTTCTCTCCACTTCCAAGAGGCTTCAGGGAGGCCTCCTAGGCCCAAAATGGGGCATGGGGGTGTGCGGCACCGCTCCCCCACGGCCTTTTTTTTGCTCCCAGAGGGGTGCAGGGAGGCCTACTAGGCCCAAAATGGGGCGCGGGGGGTGATGCATCCCCCCCGCAGCCTGTTTTTGTTCCCAGGGAGGTGCAGGAGGCCAAATGCTGCCTGTCACACCGCCTGGCCACGGCCATCCAGCCAGTCATTAGGGTAGAGAACCGGTTGTTAAATGATTTGAATCCCGCCATTGCATGAAGCTTTAGTTCTTATGTTTAGTATGTATTCCATTTCTCTCTCAAATGAGTGATTTCACAGCTCAGGCAATGATATGTGAGAATCACCTTGATGGATGGGGAGGGGAAGAGATACTGCCTAGGGAAAAATTTAGATAAAGAGAAGGGAAACCCGCAGTTGAATAACAGGCAGAGAAAAATAAAAACCATTCGCCCTAACTTATCAGGCAGTAAAGGAGACGGTGGGGGATTTCTGCTTTCAGGTTTTCAAGATATTGTTAAAATAGCCCTACGATAAAGTTGGGATCTTGCCGTGTTTCTCGCCTGGTACTTTGGAGGCTGACAACAGAACACAAATTATTCTTATGAATATAACCAGGGGGTTTGGCAGCCTTCGGGCGATCCTCTAGCCAAGGATCACCGGGGTTCGGCAAAACCCCAAATGCCACCCCTGGTTGGATCCCACCCCTCCCCTCCCAGGAGTCTCCACGCGGCCCGTTCATCATTCCAGGTAAGTGCAGGGACCATGCGGAGGATCTGGGAGGGCAAAAAATGGGCCTACCAGAGGTTCCAGAAGTCCAGAAACAGGCGTGTTTCTGGCCTCCAGAGGGCCTCCGGAGGCTAAAGGAAACTGTTTTCGCCCTCCCGGAGGTTCAAGGAAAGCCTCTGGAGCCTGGGGAGGGTGAAAAACACCCCCCACACACACACTGTGGTTCAGGTGGCCGTCTAGGCCATGCCACCATGGCCACACCCACCCAGCAATGGGGCAGCGAACCCGTTGCTAAAAGATCTGAAGCAGGGGTGAAATCCAGCAGGTTCTGTCAGGTTCTGGAGAACCGGTTGCGGAAATTTTGAGTAGTTCGGAGAACCGGCAAATACCACCTCTGGCTGGCCCCAGAGTAGGGTGGGAATGGAGATTTTGCAATATCCTTCTGCCAGGAGTGGGGTGGGAATGGAGATTTTGCAGTATCCTTCCCCTGCCACGGCCACCAAGCCACGCCCACAGAACCGGTAGTAAAAAAAAATTGAATTTCACCACTGATCTGAAGCCCACCCCTGAACATAACGTGGGAATGTGGAAAAGAAGAGGATGGAATTTGTCTCTAGCTTGACCTACTTATATAAGAAGAAGGGCTGCCACAGGGAGACAATCAAAAGTCAAGACCACAATCATACAATGTGCATATACGTAAAGGGCAGGGTTGCATGGCATGCTTGTGACTGCCTTCTTGAATGTTTTGACTGCCCCTGCAGATACCCCTGTGACACACACTGCAAACGTTATGGAAAAACTAGGAGCAAGGTGAATTATACCGATTCCTACTAGGAATAACATTAAAAAACAAGTTACATTTCTTACCACTCCGCTCCGGAGTATGGTTTGTAAGGTGAATGAGTGTCCGTGGGTCGCTGCAAGATGTGCTGGAGTACATCCTAAGTCATCTGGGACTCGTAGATTCACAGCATTGAGATTAAGGGCCTGGAAAATACATAAATATATCTCTTAAATATATGAGCTGGTGGGAACATCTAGAAATCCTTGGTTAACCTCAGAAAGCTAGACAGGCTAAAGGTAAAGGCAAAGGTTTCCCCGTCCAATCATATCCGACTCTAGGGAATAGTGCTCAACTGCTTCTAGCCGAAGGAGGCAGCATTGTCTGGAGACATTTTCTGTGGTCATGTGACCAGCATGATTATTCGCTGAGGTGCACGGAACGCTGCTACCTTCCCACCGAAGCGATACCTATTTATCTACTCGCATTTGCTTGTTTTCGAAGTGCTAGATGGGCAGGAGGTGGAGCAAGGAACGGGAGCTCACCCTGTCGCGCGATACGCCCCGTCGCGTGTGTTTAAATCAGTTTAAATTCATTGTAATGAAATGACTGTGAAAGTTGGACCATAAGGAAGGCTGAACGCCAAAGATTTGAGGCCTTTGAACTCTGTTGCTGGAGAAGACTCCTGTGAGTCTCTTGGACTGCAGGGCGATCAAACTGGTCAGTCCTAGAGGAGATCAACCCTGACAGCTCTTTAGAAGGCCAGAACCTGAAGAGGAAACTCAAATCCTTTGGCCACCTAATGAGAAGGAAGGACTCACTGGAGAAGAGCCTAATGCTGGGAAAGATTGAGGGCAAAAGAAGAAGGGGACGGCAGAGAACGAGGTGGCTGGATGGTTTAGGTTTAGGTTTAGGTTTATTTGATTTGTATACCGCCCTACTCCCGAAGGACTCAGGGCGGTGAACATCCAACAATAAAATACATAAATACAAAAAATTTAAAAACCAGATAAAATCAAATTAAATCATTTTGGTCCAGACAGATTAAAACACCCCAATAATTTAAAAACAGATTAAAATTTACATGTTTAAAAAGGGAAGAAATTAGGCCAAGCCCGCCTGATGGAATAAAAATGTCTTCACAGCACGGCGGAAGGAGCGCAGATCCGGGATCCTCCGTATCTCCGGGGGGAGCTCATTCCAGATGGTAGGTGCCCCCACAGAGAAGGCTCTCCCCCTGGGGGCCGCCAGTCGGCATTGTTTGGCCGACGGCACCCGGAGAAGTCCCTCTCTATGAGAGCATACTGGCCGGTGGGAGGCTATTGGTGGTAGTAGGCAGTCCCATAAATAACCAGGTCCTAAGCCATGGAGCGCTTTAAAGGTGGTAACCAGAACCTTGAAGCGCACCCGGAAGACCACCGGGAGCCAGTGCAGCTCGCGCAGGAGAGGTGTTACATGGGAGCGCCATGTCGCTCCCATTACCACCCGCGCGGCCGCACTCTGCGCCAGTTGGAGCCTCCGGGTGCTCCTCAAGGGGAGCCCCATGTAGAGAGCATTACAATAATCCAGGGGGGAGGTGACGAGGGCATGAGTGACCGTGCGTAACGAGTCCCGATCCAGAAAGGGACGCAACTGGCGAATCAGGCGAACCTGATAAAAAATCCTCCCGGTCACGGCCGTCAAGTGCTCTTCTAAAGACAGCCGTGAGTCCAGGAGGACGCCCAAGTTGCGAGCCCTCTCCGTGGGGGCCAATGATTCGCCCCCAATAGTCAGTGATGGCGTCAACTGACTATATCGGGACGTCGGAAACCACAGCCACTCGGTCTTGGATGGGTTGAGCCTGAGCCTGTTCCTCCCCATCCAGATCCATACGGCCTCCAGGCACCGGGACATCACTTCAAGGGCATCGTTGGGGTGATCCGGGGTGGAGATGTACAGCTGGGTGTCGTCAGTGTACTGATGGTACTCCACCCCGAAACCACGGATGATCTCGCCCAGCGGCTTCACATAAATGTTGAACAGGAGAGGCGAGAGGACCAACCCTTGCAGCACCCCACATATGGATGGAGTCACTGAAGCAGTCAGTGTGAGCTTAAATGGACTCCAGAGGATGGTAAAGGACAGGAAGGCCTGAAGGACCGTTGTCCATGGGGTTGCGATGGGTCGGACATGACTTCGCAACTAACAACAACAACATTGTAAACAAGGATTTTAAATTCCCTAGTTTAGAGATTATATCATATCGGTTTCTTCTTTTATGGAACTATTTTATAATGTAGTATTATATCTATTTTTTCATTTTCCAGTCTGGGTCTCAAACCCGGGCTGTGAGCTTTCCATCCTTATCCATTTTCAGTTGACGAGTAGCCCCCATTTTATAATTGAGGTCATCTTGCCAAATAAATAAATGAATTCATTCTGGGAATAATGAGAATGTACTTTTTGTTTTATTTTTAATGGCGTTAAAGCTTGCAAAGGAGAACTGCGAACAAAACTACTGAATTTCATTTAAGCTATTATCATAAAAACAAGAAAATTATATGGGGGAGGGAGGATGACCCAAATCCTAACAATAAAGAAATTATTGAAACTTCAGTCTCCATCAGTATAAACAGAGGTGGGTTTCAGCAGGTGCTGGCCAGTTCTGGAGAACAGGTAGCGGAAATTTTCGGAGTTCGGAGAACCAGTAAATACCACCTCTGACTGGCCCTACCGCCATCTATTCTCTGCCTCCCGAGTCCCAGCTGATCAGGAGGAAATGGGGATTTTGCAGTAACCATCCCCTGCCACATCTACTAAACCACACCCACCAAGCCATGCCACACCCACCAAGCCACACCCACATAACCAGTAGTAAAACATTTTGAAACTTACCACTGAGTATAAAGGATCAGAACTGATAAATTTAACTGAAGCAAAGTTTAAAATCTGGTACAGATCATCCTTCTGAAACTTCAACATCACCAGGCAAGATATATTTTTCATATACAGACAATCCGAAAATTTGGAGATTTAACTTAACATCATCTTCAAATCTTTGACCGTTAACTTCCTCCCAAGAACCTGGTTTATTACAGTATGGCTCTCACATCCAATGTTTCTCAACCTTGACAGCTTTAAGATGAGTGGACTTCAACTCCCAGAATTCCTTAGGCAAGATGCTGGCTGGGGCATACTGGGAGTTGAAGTCCACGTATGTGAAAGCTATACCAAGATGGAGAAACACTGGTCTAGCTGTGAAAAAATTCCTAGCTGACAGCAAGGAAATGTACAATACAATACGTCCTAAAAATCAACTTGGAACAAATATGTCCTTTCCAAATTCAGATTAACAGAGTTGGAAGGGACCTTATAGGTCATCTAGTCCAACCCCCCGCTCAAGCAGGAGACCCCCACACCATTTCTGACAAATGGCAGTCCAATCTTTTCTTGATGTGATGAAGCTCCCACAACTTCCAAAGGCAACTTCTGTTCCATTGGTTTATTGTTCTCACTGTCAAAAAGTTCCTCCTCATTTCTAGGTTGAATCTCTCCTTGATCAGTTTCCATCCATTATTCCTTGTCTGGCCTTCAGGTGCTTTGGAAAATAGGTTGACCCCCTTCCTCCTCTCTGTGGCAGCCCCTCAAATATTGGAAGACTGCTATCATGTCTCCCCTGGTCCTTCTCTTCACTAGATTAGCCATGCCCAGTTCCTGCGACCGTTCTTCATATGTTTTAGTCTCCAGTCCCCTAATCATCCTGGTTTTTAATTAAAACAATAAATTAATCCTTAAATTGAATTAAATGGAGACACTCACCTGCATGCAGGCATCCTGGCCTCGAATTGCGGCCAAATGAGCTGCGGTCCAGCCTCTTACAGTCACCGCAGTCTGATCAGCTCCATGCCAGAGAAGCCAATGGAGACACTAGGAAATAAGAAGACATGCTTTGTGGGAAGGAAAATCCATCTGGTTTAGTTCCAAGCTGGGAGAAAGACACTGGAAACACAGAGGCTGATTGGAAAGATGGTTTATTGATGAAGCAGAACCAGATGGGTTTGTGGTTCTGGGCAGCTGACAAAATGGAGTTGAGAGCGGGGGTGGGGTTTATACCTTCCCTTGGGCTTTGCACTTGAGCTTCCTGTTACTGTGCAAGAACATTCTATTGGCTGTTGTCAGATCCCTGTGAGGGGTCATGTAGGGGTTATATAGGGGTCATAGCTGGCTCTATAGGCAAAAGCGGAAATGCAAATCCTAGGTGTTTCTCTGAGCTAATCTTGTCAACCTTTGGCTTGTTGCTTATCTGAAGTTTCTGTCTCACCCAGTCTTTCTGGATGGATTACCAAATCTGCATTTCTAAAAGCTGGCCTCCTTAGTTTCTGCTTGGGGGCAAGGAGGCTGGGGCTGTTTCTGAATAGACTGGCCCAATCTTTCTTAATGGGCGCAAAATATCTGCTGGGGGCCATTAAGAAAGACTGAGTCTGCTTTCTGTTTTTTTAAAAAAGCATGTCTCTCCATTGTTGCTGTTAATTGCGAAGTCGTGTCTGACACATCACAACCCCATGGACAGGCATTTTACAGTTAGTTGCCAGAACTCTCATCTGCCAGGAATTCTGGTCTGTTTATACAATAAATTATTGGCAGGCATGTTTGATATTGTATTTGTCTGTGTGAGGACGGGGGACAGAACATCCGTTGTTTTTACACTACATTGCAGAGGTGGGTTTCAGCAGTCTTGGACAACCGGTAGCGGAAATTTTGAGTAGTTCGGAGAACCGGTAAATACCACCTCTGACTGGTCCCGCTCCTATCTAGTCTCTCCCTCCTGAGTCCCAGCTGATTGGGAGGAGATGGGAATTTTTTCAGTAACCTTCCCCTGGATTGAGGAGGGAATGGAAATTTTACAGTATCCTTCCCCTGGAGTGGGGTGGGAATGGAGATTTTACAGTATCCTTCCCCTGCCACGCCCACTAAGCCAGTCCCGCCAAGCTATGCCACTCCCACCAAGCCACACCCACAGAATCGATAGTAAAAAATTTTGAAACCCACCACTGCTACATTGGGGTCCCCAACCACACTCTACCGGGCCGTGGCCTATTTGCAACCGGGCCACGTGAGCACCGGGCTGGTGCGCAGGTGTCAACTCATTCACTCATCCATCCCTTCTTTTCAATTTGAAAGAATACAGCGCCATCTCGGATCGTGTCTTACCTCCAAACTCCCAGAATGGGCTGCCCAGTGCAGTGGGGTGAACTTATAGACTGGATCCACCTCATTGATGCTGACGCCGAAGGTCACCATTTCATCCAGTTGTTTGATGTTCCCAGTTTTGACGGCCTCGTGAATGGTTTTGCACTTCGGCTTTTTTGGCCGCTCTGCAGAAAAGCAAGAGGACACCAACTGAGAAAAACAGAATAATAGAGTTGGAAGGGACCTTGGAGGTCTTCTCGTCCAACCTCTTGCTCAAGCAGGAGACCCTACACAACTTCAGACAAATGGTTGTCCATGCTCTTTTTAAAAAACCTCCAGTTTTGGAGCACCTACAAAAGTGATGGCGAACTGTTTCGGCACCGAGTGCCCAAACTGGAAATTGTATGCATGGGCACGCGCCGGAGCGTCAGGAACCCAAAAATCAGCTGGCTGGTCCATGCATGCCTGTTTTTTGGCTTTTTATGGGCCATTTTCAGGCCAGTTTTCCGGCCATTTTCAGGCCCGTTTTTGGGGTTATTTTAAGGGCATTTGGGGGGCGTTTTGGGGGGCATTTTCAGGCTGTTTTTTGGGCCGTTTTGAGGCTGTTTTCAGGCCATTTTTTGTGTGGCCCTGTTGCAAACCGGTAGTAAAGGTAAGTAGAACCCACCCCTGCTTAACAACCCTGTCAAGAAAAGTTGTAAAATGGGGGTGAAATTCACTTAACAAATGTCTCACTTAGCAATAGAAATTATAAGGTAGGGTAGGGTGAAATGGGATGGGAAAAGGAGAGGAGAGGAGAGGAGAGGAGAGCAGAATTAGAAAAGAGAAGAGAATAATTAGAAAAGATAATAAAAAGAGAAGAGAAGAGAAGAGAGGAGAGGAGAGGAGAGGAGAGGAGAAGAGAAGAGAATAAACTTTTATTGTCACTTTTTCTATGTATATACTGGCACACATTCAAAATTCTGATGCCCACTCTTTTTTGGGCTCAATTGTGGTCAAGGACTACGGGTATATAATTCTTGCAGACCCACAAAGTTGGGGACAGTTCTGAGCTTACTCTAAAAATGTATTTTAACTCAAATTAGGCCAGAAAAAAAAACTGAATGCACCTCCTGGCCAGAAGGAAGGAAGGAAGGAAGGAAGGAAGGAAGGAAGGAAGGAAGGAAGGAAGGAAGGAAGGAAGGAGGGAAGGAAGGAAGGAGGGAGGGAGGGAGGGAAGGAAGGAAAGAAGGAAGGAAGGGGTAGGGAGAAAGAGGAGGCAAAGCAAATCTCACCTTTTTGGGAGGTGACAGCAGCAGGCATGGTCCAGGGTTTCCCCAAAATCTCACAGCTCTTCTCTTTTCCTCTCCCTTCCTTTCTTCTTAGTGCTTCTTTGGCTGCTAGGTTGCTATGGAAACCCTATACACTTCCTGCGATGCTCTGTCGGCCATGTTCTCTCCTGGCAGGTGGACTGGAAGCCTCCAGGCACGGAAGAGTTTAATCTTGAATAAAACAATTTGGACCTCAGTCTTGAGTCAAGCTACCAGGGATTCTTTTCCTTTTCCTTTAAAAACAATATCACCTGCATTCAGGGAAATGTGATTTAAATCATCATAATTATGATTTCCGGGTGAGCCTGTGCAGCTAAATTTGAAAAGCACAAATTTAGTCAACAGGGATTAATCTTAGTATGTTGTGAGAAGGAGATAACCGTACAGGTAGTCCTCGAAATACAACAGTTCATTTAGTAACCATTCGAAGTTACAACGGCACTGCAAAAAAAAAAAGACTTACGACCATTTTTCACACTTATGACCGTGGCAGCATCCCCATGGTCACGTGATCAAAATTCAGACGCTCAGCAACTGGCTCATATTTATGACGGTTGAGGTGTCCCAATGTCATGTGATACCCCCCCCTTTTGCGACCTTCTGACCAGCAAAGTCAATGAGGAAACCAGATTCATTTAACGACCGTGTTACTAATTGAAGAGTTGCAGCAATTCGCTTAGCGAATGTTGGCAAGAAGAGTCGTAAAATGGAGCGGAACTCGCTTCACAAATTTCTCGCTCAGCAACATAAATTGTTGGGCTCAACTGCGGTGGTACCAGTGGTGGGTTCCTCCCGGTTCGGCCCGGTTCGGCCGAGCCGGTAGCGGTGACAATATGACGTCACCAAACCAGTTCTCTTTGTTCGGGAGCTGGGCCCTCCCACCCCGTGTTATTCTTATCTTTTATTTGGCCCCGCCCCCAATCTATTCGCTGCCTCCCGAGTCCCAGCTGATTGGCTAGAAGGAAAAAAACTGTTTAAACTCTTGCCTCAAGGCTTCAAAGGGCCGCCCTACAGCTGATCAGTGTTAAAAGGCAGTGTGGTGGTAGATCAGTGCGCTCGAAAAACAAATGGGTAGACCGGAACGCTCCAAGAACAAATGGGTAGACCGGTACAGCTCTGCAAGCAGTTAAAAGCCTGGTAGACCAGTACCTCTGCTAAATCCTAAAGAATTGTCACATGACCATCAAACCACGCCCACAAAATAAGCCACGCCCAGAGGACCGCTTTTTAGAACAGGGGTCTCCAACCTTGGCAACTTTAAGACAGTCCACAAGTCTTAAAGTTGCCAAGGTTGGAGACCCCCTGGTTTTTTCGAAACCACCCTCCCAGACCAGTGTTTTTTCAACCTCGATAACTTTAGGATGTATTTGTATTTATTTGCATTTATTAGTTTGTCAAACATGTACAAGACAGCAGGTATAAATATAAACATGGATATGAACGAAAGAAATGAATACAAATAAATGGGGACAGTAGGACAGGGACTATCCTATATATATATATCATATATATATATATGATAGTCCTATATATACTGTATATATATATATATATGTAGATCCAGAAATGCCGTAAGAACTTAGTTTTAACAGTAGTTTGTCATGCACCACTGAATCAAAGGCTTTGCAGAAGTCTATGTATGGACTGCAGATACATGGCTGAGGGATTCTGGGAGCTGAGGTCCGCCAAGCTTAAAGTTGCCAAAGTTGGAGACCCCTACTTTATAACAATGGGCCCCAATCTTTTGGCCATCAGGGACTGGTTCCGTGGAGGGTTTTCAGCGGACCGAAGGGGTCATGGTTCCATGTGCTGCCGGCATCCCACGGATGGAGCTTCGCTTGTTGGCATGGCTGAGTTTCTAGCATGCCGTGGCTCGGTGCCAGTCCACGGACCAGGAGTCGGGGACCCCTGCTTTAGAAAACTAGATATGCTTGGCCTAAAGAAGGATTGGGGATGACATGCCAGCTACCTTCCACTAGTTGAGGGCCTGTCCCAGAGAAGAGAGGGTCAACTTATTCTCCATAGCATCCAAGGGCTGGTCAAGAAGCAATGGGTGGAAGCTCCTTAGAGGGAGATCCAATCTGGAAATAAGGAGGAATTTCCTGACGAGTGAGAACAATTAAGTCCTGGAGTTATGGGTACTCCATTGCTGGAGAAAAAAATTGGAGAGTCATTTGTCCGGGATGAAATAAGGCCTCTTGAATTAATCTTTAAACCCCTAAATTGGTTCCATCAGTTGAGAAAGGTATAGTTTTATTTAGGGCCGTGATGGCGAACCTATGGCACGCATGCCCGAAGTGGCACACGAAGCCATGTCGCCTGGCACGCACGGTGTCACCCGTTCCTCTTCTGGGTTTCTGGCACGCGTGTGCATGCGATGATCAACTGACCTTTAGGTGTGCGTGTCAGTGCCGGAAACTGGAAGACCTGGTCTTCCATTTTCTTGCGTAAGCATATGCACCTGCCAGCTGATCGTCATGTGTGCATGCGCACCAGTAACCAGAAGACTAGCTGGCCGGCATGCAAGTGCGTGCTGGAAACCGGAAGTTCATTTTCGGGGTGCGCACACTCCCTTGCAAAGGTTTGCCATCACTGATTTAGAGGCTTAAATTGTGGCAGGCCCCACACCCTGCCTCGGGTGAGGGGTAGGACTAAACTTCTGAGGTCCCTTCTAACCCTGATTCTATTAACATTCAACAAACAAGCAAACAAACAAACAAGTGCACCCCCATCCAATTCATTTAACTTCAAAGCTGTAATTCGTCTGCAAGGTCGCAAGTTGGACGTCCCCCAAACCCATCCATGAAATAAAAAGACTCCAAACAGGTATATGCTTCATTCTAATTTATTACACGAAATAAATATTAACATTTCTTAGTAATCTCTTCTACTATTTAGATCCAATAAACCCAACAAAAAAAAAGTTTAACCATGTTGCAAACGAGCAATCTTACATTTGTTCCTCTAAAATGAAAAAAAAAAAAAAAAAAAGGAAGGAAGGAAGGAAGGACTAAGCTTTTTGTGTACTGAGAAGTTGAAATTATGAGAATCTAGCTCGGATGTAAGGTGTGGGTAAGTATCCAAAGGGAACTATGTTATATTTGTTATGTAAGCCTACTTTTCTTTTTAAATGCCTAATGTGAATGCTTAAGAAAAGCAATTCAAGGTTTGCAAAAGAATTTTCATCAGACAGTAATTTTCTCCTTATCAAATTTTACAGCAAAAGAAGCCTTCCTTGTTATGTCTGCAAGAATCCTAGTTAAGCAAAAGCCTTGTGTGTAGGAGCGTGAGTTCTGTTGCCTTTAAAACACCCCCAAGGTTAAGTGTGGTGGTGTTGTTTAATTGGATGGTGTGCATAAACATTACACTCCGTAGATAGCAAAAATATCTTTTATTTATAATTTACATTTTCCACAAATGAAAAAAAAATGTACATTTTTTTTCTCTTACATATACAGTCTTATTCCTGTTAAATTTGTACGCCATCTACAGAACTTCCACACGATAGACACCTGACACGGTGCAGGCAATAAGAAATTCAAATACAAAAATGTATTTATTAACCAAGTCAGTAGCTGGGGCCCTGCCCCAGGCAAACATTTTATTCATATAAAAATTATTTGCATTCGTGAGTCAGTAGGACACAATAAGCATTTCTCTGTAATTAAAAAAAAAACCCACAGTTTAAACCGATTCAACCTTTAGAGGCTCTGTTTTAATTTCAGCAGATTCAGGTATATTCCCATCCGTGCAATCCGTAGCTTTTTCTTCCGGTTCTTCTTTAACTTTGGGGCTGTTACATGAGTCCTGTCCCTCTTGTTTGACAATATTCAACATAATATTTAGTGGGTTCTCCACAGGAGTCTTGCTTGGAGATGGGGTGGAATCAAATGATGAAGTCTGCAAGTCAAAATCAATATCATATTTGTAATGAAGCTTGACAGTGTTTTTTTTATGTGATAAAATTTAAATAAAGCAAAACGGTGCTTTCGTTATTTGGGTGGACTCTTTCATTACCTGTCCATGAGCAGAGTAAAATTTCTGTTGGAATACCAGGGATTTCATGATTTCATGTAGAAAAGGGGTCCTAGTCAACAGTGGTTCACAAGATGGCAAGGGTTTAAAAAAGCCACTTAAAATATAAGTCATTCTTAAATCTTAGCGATTTTTAAGAATCATCTCTAAAAACCATCTTCAAAAGGTGGTTCAGAGTCCCTGTATTTAGGTTTTTCATAATGGAGATTGCCTATTGTCAACCAGCTGTCTTTATGGTTAATTCAACACACGTAAAATCCAGATATTATTCGGACATTCTTCAATGTCAATCAGCCCTAGATAGAATCATCAACAGCAAGAAATATTTAGTCTGACCTGGAAAATATTGCTACTTCTTTACCGCTGTAGCCAAATATGCTCAGTAAGGATTAGTGATTCAAATAACAGCTTTTGCAGTCTCAACATATAAACCTACAGAAGATCAAAGCCAATTTTTGTTTACCTTTTGATAATCTTCGTAACACGATGGATGGTAGATCTACAAAAGGAAAGGGAACAGATCTTAGCTTATAAATACACAAAGACACACAAAGTATATTGCAAAACAATTACTCTTTCTGCAGGGGCATATCTCTCTCTCTGAACTATTTCTATAAAAAATAGGAAGTTGTAGCTGTTATTTTTCCTTTGCTGATATTTCATTCCATCTGATTCAATTTTCTTTGAACCTGTGGCAAATCTCACTGAAGTAGACTGATGGAAGGCAGCCCGAGCATGATTACAAGGGAATATTTTCAGGGATACCAATTCTTCAAATTTATAGAAATAACAATAGCGTATCAAGCCAAAATAGACATCTTTAAGCAGACTGCGTACACAAAGAGATGCAACAGTACCTTTTCCTCTACACGAATTGCATTTTTTAAGTGCCATTCCTCCTCTTCCTCATCCCAATATTGCTCAAACTGCT
The DNA here is from genome assembly GCF_029531705.1 of Pantherophis guttatus. The sequence continues at coordinate 365,283 of NW_026844016.1, read as the reverse complement.
CCTGGCAGATTTCACAGCTCTGAAAGCAATCAAATATAGTTATACTTACAAAGCGTCATTTACATTTTCAGATGAGTAGCAGAACAATTTCAGTTTCCACCTAAGGCTAGCTGGCCCATGACAAATGCAGAAATGTGTAGGCTGGCATTACTACTGTAACTAGACAACTCCCTAACCTGTTGAGTCATTGTTTCAGATATATTTCCTTATGTAACTCATATAGCCTACACACACCCCTTTCACTTTTACCACATCTTCCACACTTGTGCACCCCAACACACCCTTCTCAGCCCGGAATAGGACAATCTGCCATAGCCAACTTTCTCAAGCAAACAAACTTCATTGCTAGTTTCCTGCTTGTAACTTTCTCTGACAGTTTCTCCATTGCCAATGCTCCCTACTAGCTTCCCAGAAGCAAAGGCTTTGCTTCTGGGAAGCTGTCAGCAATCAATGGAAAGGATGACTGACTTGTGTTGGGGAGTGTTGGAAATGACAATAAGCACTACAGCCGATTATGGCAGCGCCAAAGCGGCAGCAGAAACACAGTGGTGCCAAAGCGGCCACAACTTGCCCAGATTTTGTTCCCCCCAGGAGTAATGCATCCTGGCATTCTGTAAATTGACCCATTTGAGGTACGTTGGTTCAGAAATGGATGCTGTATACTGCACCATTTCGCTCAACTTGAAAGTTACAAACAGACACTAGTGTTTTAATTTATAGACAGATACGTCATTTGGGAAACTACAGTATTTTAAAATCCATTGTCATCTCCAAATGCTGATCATAAATTACTGCTACCACAAAGTTCTAGAATGTGAAGTCCAAAGGTAAGCAGTGAACAAAAAAAATTTTAAGAAGAAATTGGGGGGGAGGGGAGATCAGTATTTTTAAAAACCTTTTCTTATTGTAAATATTGTAAACATCTATGTATTTGGCTTTTCATAGTAAGCCTTTTTAAAAATTGTACAAACGTAAAACCCACATGGATCTATTTTTATATATTCCAAGTGCTATAATAAAATATTAAGTGCCAAACTAAGGACTGCAGTATAATTACGCCAACTTAAAAACTTCAATTACGTGAAGCCAGTTTTAACAGAGCAATGCCTACCTCATCCACTCCAGCTGGGCCTGCAGGGACACTCTGAAACTCCTTCTCCTTAGCAGCTTCTTGAGTTTTTAATACAACTTCTTCATGTACTTTTTCAAAGAACTGGCTCTTTGCACGCTCCTCTAAATCGGCTATTTCTTCAAACTCTATCCAATCCTAAAGAACATTGAAAAACGTTTAACCCATTTTCCAATTTTTTAAAATGGCAACATGAGTTTATTTCTCTTTGTCTCTTGTTCCCAGTGACCAACAGCACTTTATGATCCTATTTTGGCAACAGGATCAAGTCCGTGCAGTTTTTTTATCCTGAAAAGAACAGACCTCTTGACATGCTGCTCTTCAATCCATCTGAATTCTCCAGCAGTATAGGAAACGTGTTTGATTCAATGAGCCAGGTGGAACTCATTATACCCAGTGATGTATGGGTAATCCTTGTTTACTGATTGCTCTTCAGTGACTATTCAAAGTTATGGCGACACTGAAAAATAAGTTTTGACTGATCCTCAAAGCTGCGTGATTGTGTTTTGGGCACTTAGCAACCAGAATGCATTTACAACAACCACAACATGTTCACCAGCTACCAACAAGCTAAGCCATTTAAGGAAGCTGATAGAAACTTGCCAGTTGTGGTCATGAATCATCAAGCTTAATGACCATGGGTGATTTGCTTCATGACACAACCAGAATTGATGTTGTAAGCTGGCACGGCCATGTGATGTTTTGACTGAATGATGAAGACTGGAAGGATTTATATTCCTTGCAGCCATCTGGTCATTGTGTTAAGAGTGCTAACGACCAGATGACTGCAAGGAATATGAATCTTCAATTGTCCATCATTCAGTTAGAACTGAAGAAGCTTCTGGGATGAGAAGCAAAACATCTTCAAGGAAAAATAAAGTCCAGTGTCCTTTTGAAAAACCACCTTTGGGGCTTGTTTTTGATCCTTCCCTGAATCTTCAAGGGAAGATTGAAGCAAGAGGCTAGTGACTTCAAGCTATTCAGCTCTCACTCGACAGGTGCCTACATGCAAGAAAACTCTACCACCAAATATCGGTAAGCAAACATAAGACCAAGGTCCATGTGGGACACAGCACCTAGGAAAAACGCTTAGATCAGGCATGGGGGGGGGGATGCTTTGACTACCCAGTGCCACTAAAAACTGTAGCTTTCAACTTCTCAGTTTAGAATTTAACTGCTGCAGCTGCATATTCTTTTCTTCTAAACACAGTGACAAGGCTATACGGCATTATTTTTAGAGGCAGAGGCTGTGACCACATCACCAGCAGAGAGCACTTGTATGGTACTGGTTACAAAGAGAACGCACTGTGGTTTATGTGAATCAATCAAAGGACAAAGTATGTTAAGGCTAGAAACTGGATTACTATCCAAAGACCTATTAAAACAATAGCAGCAAATGATCTTAAGTGATCCAAGCAAGACGTAATACTACTGAAAGGCTAGTACCAAATATTCTCTCTCCCGAGAAAGCTTAGCAGTCAGAATACTGAATTTAAGACAAATTACACAATTTACCCTAATGTTTCCTCTTGGTTTCCAAACTTATAGCCATGCTATTGGAGAAAACCCGACAAAGCCTTGCATCATTTTAAAAACGATACATTATTAGAAATATTCCTCTTCAAACAAAAGAATTACAAAGTGTTGCTTTGTAAAGTGAGATGGGCAGCATATAAATTAAAGAAATAAACCAACATCACATCTCCCTGAAAAACAGCAAACTAAAGTTTGCAGCTTTTACAGTATTCCTCATGAATTAAATAAGAACAATTATCCGTATTTATCAATGGAGGAAAGTTTATCTCATATTAATATTTTTTTGTTGCTGCCTAAAAGTAATTCTCAAGTAATTTTAACTTTTTTGCATGTGGCCCTCAACTTACAGCAGTTCACTGACCCATCAAAGTCACAACGGCACTGAAAAAAGTGAGTTATAACTGTTTTTCACACTTACGACCATTGCAGCATCCCGAGGGTCACATGTTCAAAATTCGAACCCTTGACAACTGACTCATATTAATGATGGTTACAGTGTCCTGGGGTCATCTGAACATCTTTTGTGACCTTCTAAAGCAAAGTCAACGGGGAAGCCACTTAACAAAACTGTATTACTAACTTAAGAAGTGCAGTGATTCCCTTAACAACTGTGGCAAGAAAGGTCATAAAATGGAGCAAAATTCACTTAGCAAAAGTCTCACTTAGCAACTGAAATTTTGGGCTCAATTCTGGTCGTAAATTGAGGACTAGGTGTATTATCCCCTTTTCTTCCTTCCCTCTCTCTCTCTCTCTCTCTTGGGACCGATTTGTGTTAACTGATAAAAATGGTCTATGATCCCCAATTATTGTCTTAATCTGTAAGAGGCTAGAAGATTCCTTGTGTTATACTGATTTCGATGATACTGTTATGACCCTCAGTCCTTTGGGAAAGGTGAACCAAGAACACGGAATAAATATTCTCTGTGCCAAACAATGTAAACAGGTGCTTACTGTTAAGCTGTAGTACCATCTTCTGTGAGTGATTTTCCTGCTAACATCCTTTTCTGTACGGTTCTGGCGATAGTGCCAATCCAGATGGTCAGCATACACATCTGTCTGGGAAGTTGTAAACCTCATTCCGCAAGAGTAACACTGAATGCCAGTGTAGAGCCTGTTTATAATGCTATCATAACGTCTGAAAACAAGAGAGAAATGTCAAGTTAGAAAACTTAGCATACAGGATGTTCCACTGTAGATTTTCTATTATAGAAATATCTAGCAATATTAGGTGTATTTTATGGAATTTATCACGGTACACATAGGGGTTATATGTCAAATTAAGATCTGATTTTATGACTTTACATAGTTGCTGTTATTTGCTATTATTTGATTGTTTGGCATGTACATCTTTATAATTTTAAGTTTTATTATGTAATTGTATCAATCCAGAGGAGAGTTGGAAGCAATCTCATTTATTTATTTTGCTTTGTTTTTTTATGTTACTTTTTAAGCTTTAAACTTCCCCTGTTGTTCCATTGCCCCACCTTTGCTCTTTTGTTATGCTTTTTTTTTAATTTTAGCTTTTTATTTTTGGAAATTTAATTATAATCTTTTTTTAAAGAAATAGTTAAAAAACTTAGTATCTGATTTGTGGCCCCTACCTGAAATGGAAAATTGTTAAGTCCAAATACATACTATAACACGGAAATACAGGCCAATTTTATTTTCAAGGTGGAAGATAGTTAAACTACAGAGGGATTAGTTTGTTAAGTGTGCCTGCATAATGGATTGGCACAATTCTGATTGAAAACATACCAGAGATGCCAATGAATTGTGCAAATCAGACTTTTAATCTTCTGCAGATCAATCAGAAATATATGAAAAGTAGTTTTATTGCATGTTTACTGAAAATTCAAAAGCTTTTAATTATGATATGTATTGCCCAAATATGCAGCTATGAACACATTAAGAATGGCATATGATGGAAATAAACCATATATCACAATAAATGGAGGATTAATGTACTAAACAAGAGGTTAAAAACTGATGTATGATATCTGTTTTAAAGATAAATGTATAAGAATTGCTTGTTAAGTTGGGTTATTTGGGATTCAGTTTATGTATATTTTTCCAAGGGCATTTTTATGTGTAAATTTTCCAAAAACAGAACAGCTAGATAAATTTCTGTATCTTAGTTCATGTATGAAAGATGTTAATAGGGATTTGGGAACATACATTTTTCTCTGGATTTATCATTTTTGAGTTCAAACTGATTATATAAAGACACTATGTTAAAGAAATCCACTGCAAACCTTGGGACCTCTTCATCTAGAATGCTTAATGCTCAACTGAATAAATGTTGCAATATTTAAAGTAAACATTGAATTTATACACAGCTACCACTATTTTTTACCCTCAGGAGTCAGGCACCTGATTTTTTTTTTAAATTTTACAATTCATTTGGAATTCCTTATTTAAACTACACATTTGGATATAATCCCCTCTTCACCCCATTAAATACACATACTGTTTTAGTTCTTCTATCACAAAATTAGTTAGGTCTGGAATATCCTCATTCTGATCTTGATCATCCTCTTCTTCCTCTGGAGGTGGTTGAGTTGAAACTTCACTGACTTCTAAATAAATGAGATGTATTTTTAAATACTGGGATATAACCTTTGCTTCCTCAATTGTAACAGTGTTAAAAAAATTTAAAGTAACTTTATCTGTAAGATCAACATTGATCTCAGGTACAGTATTCAGGGGTAGTGATTGTGATCAATTTCTTTCAATACATCTAACTTTTATCTCCTGGTTTAATTTTCTTTATACACACGTACAAAAATGTATCAGTTGGAAGCACAGTACACACATTTGTGCATTCAGACATATAAACACTATTTCCAACTGATAGGTTTAAAAACTAAGTTCTTACACATGATAGATCCATTTTCAACTGGTCAATTTCTGCCCGGAGAAAAGAAAACCAAATTATTTCTAATGCTTCATGTTGAATGGTAGCCATAAACATTACTTGGTACAATAGGTTCAGAATGCCAAGAGTGAGATGGATAGTACCTAAATTAGATGATAGATAGATAGATAGATAGATAGATAGATAGATAGATAGATAGATAGATAGATTAGATAGATAGATATGATAGATAAGATAAGATAAGATAAGATAAGATAAGATAAGATAAGATAAGATAAGATAAGATAGACAGACCGACAAGACTGGATATTTATTAGGATACAAAGGATATTCTATAATGACAAAAGGATACTTACGTGATGAAGATGAATCGGGCTGTAAAGATTTAAGGATTCCTGTAGAGAGTAGTTTTGAAAATAACTCATTCACATCAAGTTGTCCAAGGTGATTATCAGGGTAGGAAAGTGGGATGTTCCCTAGAAATGAGTGAAAATGTGAACATTTGTAAGATATTACTCTCGAAACTCAATTTAGAATTCAAGTATCTTAAGTAGTTATTGTCAAAGATTAAACAAACAAATCATTAATTATCCCTTTCTCCATCTTTAATTTTGGTTCCTCTTAAAAGAACTTGAGGACCGTTTTAACCACCTTCCCATTTCAATTTATACAATGACCTTGCATGTATAAACGCAGAAGCAGCCTTTGAGAATCTATCTAACAAACATTACAGAAGACTGTGATTTTAAAAAATGCTGGACTAGTTTCATGTGCTCAAAATTACATAATACAATTCTAGAAATTAAAAGTAAAAAAATCACAATGGACACAAAAAGCTTTATAGTTAGGAATAACAATTATGTCTATTATCAAAATAGACAATAAAAAACATGATTATATCCCTGGTCGATGAAGTTTTTTATGTGTCTACTGGGATTTTTATAAATATATACTGTATATTTTTAAATATATAGTTTAAGATGTAGTCTTCTGAATATCATTTTTTACGCAAATTAAATTCCTCTTCTGATGTTCTGGAAACCTTAGTTTTTAAATAAATTTCTACCACAATATATTTAATCAATTCAGACCTAATAATTAAACCATAGTAACATGAATGCATATTTTTGTTTACTAGCATTATAAACAAAAATGTGATTCTGGTCAGATGATAAAAATCGCTTTAAAAACTATTTTAAAATGTAAATCTCGTGTACTAAAATCAAATGTATTAGTTATATTCTCAAGAGTGTGGGAGAAATAAGCTATAATTTTATAAATCATTTTATGGCAGCATTATTGTTTTTAAAAAAGGGTTGGTTTTGCGTGGTAAACATTAGTGGTTCTAGAAAATTCAAATCCAATCCTATGCAGCTATTTTTAATACTTCTTGTTTCACTTATATTCAAATTTTGCAGTCCAATAAAACTTTGAACAGCTAATATCCAGCACTCAAAGGATTCTTCATTTCATATGCCATTACTTACAATCATTGCCTACAGTATTTACTCCTGCTTTCTTCAGAATTCAGAATTAAGTTAAAATTCCTTTCGCTATCACAGATCACAATACAGAAAACTAGAGCAAGTTACAACTGTTATGTTCTCGGTCACTGTTGAATGTATGGAAGGAGGGGTGGGGAGATATTACTTTATGTTGAACAATGAAAATTCGACTCCCAATGGGTACAGATTATTTTCTAGGATGCATTTAGCAACTATAATTTGAACTCTGAATTTCATATTCGTCCTATTTTATAGAGGAAAATATCTGTATATAAATATCTCATCTATAAGCAGAACATACATACCAATTTTACCTTAATGACTTTATGATACCAAACTGAATTAAATTAAAATTTCAGACAGTTGTAACCAAGCCTTATTGCTGAACACATCTTTCAGGTTTAATATAGACAAAGCATCCCCAGTTCAGTTTAGAATAAAGCAGTATTTCAGTAAAACAACCCCCTTTTCCCCCAAAATAAGTGAATGTTAACCTGGTGGATTTTGAACAAAACCTCCAGGGTTTTGTCCATGGACTGGCAATAGTGGCTGCGCTTGATTGAAAGGCTGGCCAGAAGATACTGGCAGAACAGGTACCTGTGAAAAGACATAACCCTGATCAAAAGGCCTTTTTTCCCCTCTTAAGGACAAAAATAAATGAATCTTTATTTCAGTCTTGTACAGAACATAAAACCATTTAAAGAAATGAAATCAGCAACAGCAATATATTTTATATAATATAAAATATATATAATATAAAATATTTTATATAATATAAAATAGCAATACAACCCAGTTCTGAACAGGCCACGGCCCGGTAGAGGACTACAGCTCGGGGGGTTGGGGACCCCTGCTTTACAGCACTCTCTGAACAGTTTACGATGTCAGCATATTGCCCCCAACCATGTTATAAATATCAAATCAAATGTTAAACACCAGTCTTAAAATCCTTTTATACCATCCATATAAACTAACCACCAACATGGAAATTTTGCTTCTGTTTTTCCAAAAGAAGACTGATGACTGATAAGGTTATAATTTATAATCTTCGTTTAGCCAATGAAATTATCTACAATATGAAACTAGGGGATTACACTAGTTTTACTGACGTAATTTTGCAGGCATGGAAATTAATCAATGCAAAGAAACAGTTTAGGAATAATTTTTTTTTTTTGCCGATGAAATCATTTCAGACATTCTGATTGTGTCAGAAATTAATATTAAAGATTCAAAACTTTTCATGGCATCAATCAACCTCAATGACAATTTAGGATTCACTTCATTATACTATTTTAAGACTATATTGATATTAAGTATTTCTTAATCCATGGCCAGTTTGGTGTACTGATTAAGGGATAAGGCTAGAAACCAGGAAATCGTGAGTTCTAGTCCCAGCTTGGGCACAAAGCTGGCTGGGTGACTTTGGGCCGGTCCCTCCCTCTCAGCCCTAGGAAGCAAGCAATGGCAAGCCACTTCTAAAATCTTGCCAAGAAAACTGCAGGGATTTGTCCAGGCAGTTGCTAGTCAAAGGCATATGCACACACACACACAAATCAATCTTAATAAAAAAAAAAAATACAAACATATGAGGTTTCTGAAGAGCAGTACAACAGAAATACCGTTAAGACTCTTACCTGCTGTGGCGGCTGAACGTTTCCAACTGTCATATTATTAAAATTTCTGAACTGAGGGCCCTGAATATTCTTGTCGTCATAAAAAGGTCCTGGGGCCCTGTTAATTGCATTAGGAAAGTGCTGTGCTCCAGAAACAGGTGGGCCACTGAAGTTTGGTCCTTGGGGATTATCAAATATTTGGTCAGGTCTTTGGAACTGCAGTCCTTGTGATGCCCCATTATAAGGTGACTGGTTGGGAGCTTCATTGTATGGGCCTGTTTGTCCATATGGTGCCGTCTCTAATCTGGAGCCAGGATGGTTAGCTACGTTTTCAATTCTTGGGCCCTGATGACCAAGGAGGATGTCATATCGTGTTGCTGGGTGTTGAGGATCGTCAAACCGCTGAAGTATTGTATCAAACCGAGGTTGGACCTGCTGACCAGGTGGGCCATCGAATCGAGGTGGTGTTTGAGCAGGGCCAATTTCAAACCTTGAACCAGGTTGTACGTGTAATCCATCCAGTCTTTGTAAAATTGATGGCTGGCCAGGCTGACCATCAAATCTTGACGGACAGCCATCAAACCTTGTCTGGTTAATAGGCCCTTCAAACCTAAGACCACCTCCAGTCTGAACTGAAGGTGTCTCAAACCTGGGAGAAATTCCCAGCTGTCCATGTGGCCCCAGAGGCTGATTGTGAGGCCCCTCAAACCTAGAGCCAAGGGGTTGACCGTGTGCCCCTACAGGTTGCCCATGAGGGCCCTCAAATCTCAGACCACTTGCAGGCTGCACGTGTGGACCAATGGGCTGTCCATGTGGCGCGTCAAATGGCATATTACTTCCTGGTTGTCCCAGGGACCCCACCGGTTGCATATGTGGGGCTTCTAATCTTAGACCAGATCCTTGTTGGCCATGAGGCCCTACAGGCTGTCCATGCGGTCCCTCAAATCTCATTCCACTTCCTGGTGGACCATGAGGTCCCACTGGCCGGTCATGAGGTCCTTCAAATCTTATGGCATTTGAAGGTTGGCCATGAGGCCCTTCGAACCTCAATCCACCCGAAGGCTGGCCATCAAATCTTATATTATTTGATGGCTGATCGTGCATACCTTCAAACCTCATTCCAGCAGAAGACTGGCCATGAGGTCCCTCGAACCTAATACCAGCCGTTGCATGACCGTGAGGTCCTTCAAACCTCATTCCTCCTGAGGGTTGACCATGGGTCCCTTCAAATCTCATTCCACCCACAGATTGGCCTGAAGGCCCCTCAAATCGTAAACTTCCCCCTGGTTGTCCTATCGGACCCTCAAACCGTATAGCACTTCCTGTACTAACTTGCCCCGAGGGCCCATCAAACCTTAAGGGACCACCCCCAAGCTGTGCTGGTGGCCCATCAAACAGGTGAGAACCTTTTCCTCCGGATTGTCCTTGGGGCCCTTCAAACTGAGAAGCTGGCTGACCTAGAGATCCTTCAAACCTTAAATTTGTCTGTGCTTGTGGCCCTTCAATTCGAGGAGCTGCATTAGCTGGCCCTTCAAAATGACCTGGTTGTCCATCTCCACTTGCCCTTATGCCAGGATGTCTAGGTGAACCTTCAAAATGAGCTCTGTCCTCAATCAATGAACTAAATCTTTGCTTCCCATCAGAGACCCCAAATCGTGATCCTGGAAGGTCAGTGAACGGTTTCTCGGTATCTTCGTATCTTGTTCGCTTGAAAATGTCATTGATCCTCTGCTCTTCTCTAAGACCTTTAAGGAAAAATAAGACTAAAATTACAAAGTGTATTCACTAAACCCATTACGTAAAGCTCACACATCTCTATGGAAAAAAAAAATTCAAACATTAGCTCAATCACATGCAAAAACATGTATTGATTTTGCTTCGCTAATATAAATGTTTTTATACCTTTCGAGGCACTTGGCTCATCGTGTCTTCTCCTGACATCATGTGGAGAATTATCAGAGTATGGTCTGCTACCACCAACAGGAGAATGTCGTCTTGATCTTTCACCAAACTGAGCACCACATTTGTTTTTTGTTTGGTCACAGTCAATTCCAGAAAGAATTGGTAAATGATAGTCTAATATTTCTTCAGGATCTATCATATTGAGTCTTGGAAATGAATGTTGAACTTGCGTTCGTTTTAGCTTAGCTTTGTGTTCATGGTATATTAAATCCGATTCAGATAATAAGGGCTTCTTTTTGGAAATCCCTTTTTCACCTGGTGTATTATCCCACTCGCATCTATGCTTTCCTTCCTGATACTGGAAAAGTTGGCGAATCTTATGACACAGGACAAGAAACTCATCCTGTGTTATTTCACCAGATGTGAGACGTTCACTTGCCTGCAAGTCGAAAGAAAAAAAAAATTAAGAGTTAATCCTCAATGCTTTTAAAAAAAAAAAAAAGAACTAAACCAGCAAGAACAAATTCACATATTACCTTCTTAAGTATCTCTCTCTTGTTTGCCAAGGTCAGTTCTTTGGGTATCTGCAAATTAGCATCTACGCTTAATCGATGTTGCTGTTTTGGGGTGCGAGGTGAAGGAACTCCTTTATTAGTTGCCCAAGTATCCCTGTGCCTCTGATGAAGGGATTTACTAAGTCCTTGATGCTCTTCAGTAAGTTGAGGGCTGAAAGCAATAGAAATGACATGTTATTTTACGTAACGTCTCCATCCACAGCGACTAGAAATTATCTTATATCTTTGTTTTGTAAAGACAATTTATTTCAGCAGTAATTTTAGATTTGCACTTAGTGATAATCAATTACAGCTCATAAACATCAACTTACTTTTTATTTTCCTCCCAGCCCGATTTCCACCTTTTGCTTGATTTGGAACCTTGCCAATTCTCCAGATTTTCTTTGGGTTCTGAATTTGACTTGGAAGAATGTTGATTCATTCCTTCTTGGGGTCGGTCTTCGTGGATTTTCTTTGGCCTCCTAGAATCTCTCACCTCCTGCTTGATATTCCTCTTATTCGAGCTTCTGTCATCCCGTGCTCCTGACCCAAAATCCTCTAGATGCGACTGTTTGGGCCCAGACTGTCGTGGTTTCCCGATCTTAGATCCAGTTGGAGAGAGACTCCTAAGCCTTCTTTTAGGTGACCTCCTTTCTCTTCGTTTTGGAGAATGTGCAGATGGTGACCGAGATCTAGGAGAACGTGATCGTTTCCTAGTACTTGACCTTCCTGGTTTTCCACTCTGCTTCTCTGACTCTTCTGTATTGGGATCTTGCTTTTGTACAATGCCATTGATTACTTTATTTCTACCACCAACTGATCTATGTTCCTCTTTGTCTTTCCTCTCCACGCATCTTCTTTTTTCTTTGAGGTCATCATCTTTGCCATCTGGTTTCTCTAGGAGATGTTTTTTTAACCTGGGGTCTCTCTTGTTAATGTCAGACACTCTGGGATTCTCACATTCTTGGTTCCTGGTTTCTTTAGGGTGAAGCAGCTTATTTTGCAATGGAGAGGCCAACTTCGACTTTGCATCCATTTGATCAAATTCTTTCTTCTGCAGTTTCTCGTTCTGTTTTAATTTTTCTGGCTTTGTGGCATTTTGCTTTTCACTTTGTGGAATTTTGCTAGTCTTCGGGTCAGGCTGACTGACTGCATTCATCAGAAAGTCCTTCCTATGAGTCTGCTCTTTCAAATGAGACGAATGCTGACTCGTTCTGTTAAGACGAGGATCTCTAGTGGCTATTTTGGCATCCTGGAGTGGAGACAAACGGTTTTTCTCCGGTGGCAGACAAGCTGGATGGGGAGCTTTAACTGGCATATGAGGTGGCTGCGGCACATGTTGTTTTAAAGGTGCTTGGCCCAGATTAGATCCACTTTGCTGGACACTGAGGGAAACAGCCTGAAATAAGGAGGCAGGGGGGGAAAGTATTTCAGACACAAGCACCACTTTATTTCTCGTAGCTGTTCAACAATATACATGTCTTTGCTTAATGAACTACCTTATTTAACAACACTTCAAAGTTATGATAGTGCCAAAAATTTTATGACTAGTTCTTGCATTTATGACTGCTGCAGTATCTCCATAGCTACATGATCAAAATTTAGATGTTTTGCAACTGGCAGGTGTCTATGGCCACCAAGTGTGATCTGTGGTCACACAATCCCCATCTGCACATTTCACTGCTGACTTATGATCAGCAGAGTCAATGGAGAAGCTGGCAGTCAAATTGCAAGTTGTAGTCACATGATGTCTCACTTAATGACCACACTGCTTAGCAATGGAATTGCCTGTCCCAAGTCTGGTCATTAAGTGAGGAGTATCTGTAACACAATTTGAGCTGCATAAAGAAATTACTTTCATGTATCAACCAATTCCAGTATAATATATACTGTAGATGCCACAATAAACATAGGTTTTGGGTCAATTTTCTTTTCATATCTGTCAATATGTTAAAATCTAATAAAATGTTTTCAATATCTAGTTGTGGTAAATGACGTTAAGTACATTTTATAGCTAGTATTTCAGTAATGATAATAAAAAGATCACAAATCTGAAACCAAAACAATGGTATCTTGATACTCAACTGAAACTCATCAAATTTGGAACTCAACACATTTTGATGCAAAGAATTGTTCTGGTATTCATCATTTGTTTGGCATTCAACACACAAGCTAGAACTCATCATTATCGGCTACCTTGTGACATACATTATTCCTTATGGGAAAAATCTGTTTGATACTCATCACACCTCCCGGAACCAATTAATGATGAGTACCGAGGTACCACTGTATTTGCATTACTTGGTGCTTTCTTCAAAGCTCTGTAATCCAGTCATTTTAGAGTAATGAAGCATATGATACGGTATGAAAATTATTCAAAATCTCAAACTGAAGACCCATCAGCAGCACAGTATAAACCACGTTATACATTTTTTTTTTTTAGTTTAGGAAGAAAAATATACCAAGATTCTGCCTTGTGTTTCTTTTCTAACAGAATTTACATTCCTCATAGTCAGTCTCTGTCATGTTAAACCTGCAGCTCTAATCTACTATTTCCATTGACAAAGTGAACAGTGATGATCCCATCTAAAGCACTGGGCTTCACTGAAGATGTGGAACTTGTGGAAGATGCTAAAATAGTTAAGTGCCATTTACATATCAAGTGTGATATATACAAGAACACTTTCACAGTAAGCATTTTATCTACTGAGTTATAAATTCTGATCTTTGTCCACCTTGTTAACATGTTGGAATGACATAGTTATTATCTGCAGTATAGCAATGATTGATCAATAGGAAAAAATACATTTTACTTGGAATTTTAGTAGTTTAAAGAAAAAGAATAGGTTGCATGGACCATGAGGCTAAACTGACTTTATCAGGAACACCAAAAAATCCATTCCTGAAACATCAGAGCCGCCATAGTCATCTTACTCACCAGCTGTGCTTTTGTCTGTTCTAATTCAAGTTCTAATTTCTTCTGTTGAAGTTCTAACAACTGTTTTTGTTTTGCCAGCAGCTGTTGTCTTATCAGCTGCTCTTGCGTTAAGTTCTTTTGTATTTCAGGAACAATTGGAGTAGAGGACACAGCAGAACAGGACACAGGAAGAGAACAGACTGTAGAGCTAGGTGCAGCAGGTTCCTCAGGCTACCGAGAAAATGGTAATAAAATACATGATTCTTACTTATGAAGAAGGAAAATAACTGGCCATTATTTTGTAATTTTGTTTATTTATACAAATAAATCAGAATGTGTCTTGGGCATATCATACAATATAAAAAAGGGGCAGTGATAATTCTTTGCCTTAACGGTTAATTATTAATTTATGGTGTGCAAGTCAAGCCACAGTTAAAAACACTTAACATTAGTTTCAGCAACTTACCGATTTACTTAAAAACTTAGGATTCACGTGGATGCTAGAAGTATTCACATTAGGGGGTAACGGCTTAACAGGCCAAGCAGGGTCAACTGAATTCACCCGAACATCAAGAGCATAGAGAATCTTCAGAGGGAAAATTTCATCCCACGTGGAACGCAATTTAAATAAACTTTTCCTAGTATTTTCATCCACCTAAGAACAATAGAACAATTCTATGGCTTGTTAAGTCCATATAACATGTTATCCATCTTTCTAAAATTCAAGATCACCTAAGTGTTTTAGGGTTATATCCTACTCATTTGCGTACACAAGTTCCAGTGAAAAGTGGAGAATTCAAGTGGGCACAACTGAAACAAGTACTGTACTCTGCTGATATGCTAATTTGCACAGTACAACGAAGATTTCAGCAGTCAAGTGTCTCTTTCATCTTCCACGTAAGACTTATAGTGGTATAGCAGTTGTATCTTATTTTTAGAATGTTTCCACTACCAACTGGAACAAGACATATTTCACGAGTGAGTTCTCAGCATTATTGGATAAAATCTTATTTTTATTATTAAAGTATATTCCAGCAATATAATAAACAATACAGGCACATTCATCAATTCCTTATGTTTTTTTCGGGATGTTGAGGTTCCCATTATTCAGAGACAGCATGTCCACTGCTGAGTTTGCATGAAGGAAACTGTTGTTCAACATATTTGAAGGGCGCCAGGTTGAAGAGGCTGCACTACTCCACTTAAGGCAAAACTTTTTTGTATGTCAATATGCAAAAAAACCCAACTCTGAAAAGCTCAGTCAAAAAGTGAAATCTTTTCCATTGCCTAAATCTTTATATGGTCACACAGAAATATGACTGCTGTTATTCTGAAAGCCGCCATGGCAAAATTAAACTGATTTAAGATTAAACTGATTTAACGTTTGAGCAATTCAAAAATTTTAGCCTCTTTCAACCAAACCATACTGAAATGGAAAATGTTATTTCAATTTCCTTTAACATTCACAGCAATGTACATTTATAAAGGAAAATTCTGCCTTTGGTAATTATCTTTAAAATTTAGCAAGCAAACTAATGCAAAATATACTGTCCATGATCAATTGTTATAAATTAGGTCAGGTATGGAAAATTGAAATGGCTTGAGATTGGAGAGAAAAGGTGATCAAAGCAAGACTTTTATAGATCCTGGTAAGCAGGTTCAAATAAATAAAACCCTAAATTATTGTATAATTAACACAAACAAGAATAGGATGCATACACTTGGTCACTCATTCTTCTATAGAACTAAAAACACACGTAAAAATCTAATGAGCTGCATTTTACTGTCCCTTCTGAGTGACTCACAGAAAGCAAACACATGATATGATTACATTTAGTTGTTCTTTATGTTCCACCCTTAAAACTGCAAAAAAACAAGACAATGTGCCATGTCTTTATTTATACAACAGCAATTTTAAAGCTTTAGAGAAACACATTTATATATACCTTTTCAAACACATTAACAAATGTTGAAACTAGGTTTTTAGTAAATGCAGCAAGATATTCTCGTCCAACATTCTTGACAATGGAGTCCATTAGGTACATAACAGGAAGTTTCTCATTAGAAGGAGCCTGGAGTAATAAGAAGAAAACTGAGACATTTAGTTGTAACAAAACAAAAATGATCTTTTTAAATGAAGGAATTACCAACCCCAAATCACCATACCTCTGGCAGGTAACAAATCCGAACAAAAAAAATACAATTTACTAATTTTAGAACTAGCTATTAAAACAATCAAGATACCAGTGCAGCTATTATTTGGTAGGTTGGGTTTTCTTTTAAGGGGATTGGATTGTGAGTGGCAGGAAGTACTGGCCCATGATGCAAAATTAACTACTGGGGTCTTTATATGAGCCACCTCACATTCTATTGGACTATACTTTGAGGGAACACACAGTAGTTTCTGTTGGGATCTCTATAAAATGGGACATGGATCAATTAACTAGATCTCATAAAATGAAGGGGAGAATTCTCAGTGGACAGAAAGTTGAATACCAGTGTTGTTAGGTGAGCCATGCTTCACTTGCTGTCATCCAAAGGCAAGTAATACCGACTCTAGACAGTTGAAGAAACAGCAGACACTCTCAAAATTATATGCAAGCCATATAGCTGGAACCGAAAAAATAAAAATCCACAATGGAGTTATGTTGCTGAATTTATAAATAACTGGAACCAAAGACTGGCACAGAAGACAATCTTCAATGTCTGGTCACTCCTCAATGGCCAAGGAGTCAAGATGGATTTTTTTCCCTCTGTACATAAGGCACGCCCGGAGTTCATGTAGTACGAACGATTGTTGAAAATGAATTTCCAAAGAAAGTGGAAGCCTTCCTGTTTCTGTTCAAAATGAGTGTTAATGTCTCATCCACATTAAGGAAGGGCCACCAACTTCCAAAAAGCATCAGCATGTATAAACTTGTTGAGGGTAATTGTTTCTCATACACATTGACTTTTTACACAGGAATAATTTAATTCCCATTTAACACCCATCAATTCTCAAAATTTGCAGGCAGTGTAACATTAAGAAGCTAACAGTGTCTGCATTTATTGCCAAAATTCCACTGCTCAAATATGTTTGGCTGTCCTTGGAGCAAGGGTCTTTTTCTTGTAACTAGTGTCTTTCCCTTTAACATAGTTCAAATTGTGAAGATATTTATAGAAGATGCAAACACATAGGCAGTTTTCAAATCTTGAAAAATCTAAACCACATCTTATCTTCTTCACTTTAAAATGTGTAGGGTTTTTTTTTCTTCCTCAAAACAAGTTATTCAAACCCTTACATCAAACATTTGTTTGAAATCGGCTCAAGAGGGAAGGAGGTCAGCAATTCTTTAACCACACACACGCACACAGGGCTTTTATGGACAGCATTTAAGGAAAAGTTAAATGTAGAGAAAGGAATTCCCAAACAGGTAAGGCATGAATATCAGTCCTGGCCAATTATCAATTCCCTAATAGTTGGACTTGAAAATAATTTATTAGGTGCAATCTGCTAAAATTGAATTTGGATTGTTACAACAGGGCTTGCAAAGTATTAAGTCTCTTGAACACTTCAGTACTCTGCTCTTAAACCCCATCTGCAGACTGTGAAGGATAGCTGTCAAAAATATAGCTAGGCTTTAAAATCTTATTCCCAAAAAAGTATGTGTGCACTTCCCTTTTAAGCTATAAAAGTATTTCAAGGATTAGAAAAGGTCCTATTGTATTCACAAAACTGTGCAAATTATGTGTGAAATTATGAAACAAGGAGGCAAATTTGTCCTAGAATCAGTTTTTAGATATTGGAAAGCAATCCCAGCTTTAAATGAGTGGAATGCCCCGTTCTGAGAACCAGGATTTACAACTGCAATAATTCATGAAGAGAAATGCATTGTGAAATACTGGAGAACCACCCAAGCTGAGGCAAACCCCAAGTCAGATTTTCAAGAAGTCGTGGAAGGTGAGAAAGTCAACTCAAAATCACCAAGAAAGTGGAGATAAAATTTAAAAAGCTTATTTCTAGAAAAACCATGTCCAGAGTTCTCAACAGAATGCTTGGTGCACTCCTTCAAACATCAGATGAATTGAGTGTTGAATATATGTGGATCTGTGTTTTTCTTAATATTTCCCTAAAATTGAACTTTCCTCAGACTTTTTTTTCCTGTAAACCACACCACAGAAAAGTTAGCACTTTAATAACAGATTCTGCACTACACCCGGTAAATAAAAAGACAAATACATATTTTATATATTTTATTTACATTTTTAATACCACACACATTTCAAAATCATTTATTAAAAAGGTAGGCAAACCACTCTGCATTACACTAAATAGAAATTGTCTCCAGACAATATTTTCTTTCAAAAGTGGTTTTCAGAGAACTCAAATCTCATTTCATCCTGGTCACTAAAGACAGCTATGCAAATCCAATTAGAAATACAGGTTTTAGGTATTTTTAAATACACTCAAGGGGATATCTATGTAACCATCCCCATTACCCCAAAAGCCAAATAACAGAATTGGAATTTATGTGTTATGAACTTCTGGAGAGATCAAAAACATTAAAAGTAAATAGGGGATATTTCTAGAGAGCTGAAACTAACCAATCTGCACTGTAAACAATCACCCTTTATCCTGCATTTCCATTTTATTATAACTTAATATCCCAGATTAAATTAGCAAAATAAAAACCCAACATACTGGCAAAAGCTAAGGAAAATGGGTGAGGAAGAAGAAACAGCAAGAGAACAGAAATGTTCAATTATAATGGAGATGTGCTACCCTTCTGCTACTTAAATGACTAAAATACTCCAGGAAAAAAAGATCCTGCACCATAAGGGTGACTTCTATCAGAAAATTTCTGAGCCGATATGAGCCCTAGACTTTTTGCATCATATGCTTCTCGGGCGCCATGTTGGGATTAGACAGGCTGCTGTGGTTCCTGCAGGCAGGGCTGAACATTTCTTTCCATGCCTTAATGAACGTGCTGCTCTAACAAGGAATGGATCATGCATACACATGCAGACACACACACCCTTGGCTTGTCATGCATCTGTTACTAAAAACATTCCGGGAGCATCCTCCTTCGCCTATAGAAATTTATTCTACAGAAAATAATGAAATTCCACTCCTCTTAACCAAACTCCCTTTACAGGTCTTACGTATTAAGGCTAGTTGTCCCTGAAATGATTTTATCCTTTCAAAAATATGTAACCGAGCTAATTAACCATATGTAGGCTAGGAGACTTAAAACTGCATGTTTCAAGCACAGTAACTGCTGCATAGAGTCAGCTAAGCGGCCATGTTGTATATCCAATTCATGCAGGCTTAAAAATCCCTCACAAAATTCTGGGGAGGAAGAATCAGTCCCTTTTCTGAACTGGGCAGATGTACCTCTTCCTTGGAATTATTCCATAGAAAAGAATAATTCATGCCTTAATCTAATCATAAATGGGGGTTTTCTGCCAACTACGGCCTAGTCTCATTTTCCACCTTAATCTTTGCTCACGCTACCATTCTCCATTTCCTTTTTTGATCTGAAAGCTATCTCCCACAACATTGTTCTGTCAAACATGGTTCCTACCTGTTTTTAACATAATAACTTTTAAAAAAATCCATTGCCTTCACCTCCCTTTTATGTAAATTGTATTCCATAAAGTTATCTGAAACAAAGCAGTTAGGACAGGTTTATCTGTCCCTGACAATGCTGCACTGCCATGCATGAGGGTGGATGGCAGCTCTAGATTCTCTCCCCCCCCCAGCTGTTCCCAGAGCATCTGGACTGACTTTCAAATTGCCTGCATGGCCCCCCTCTTACTCTAGACAATCTACAGTGCTCCCGATTACACTCCACACCCCTCCCCTTCCATCCATGTCTGTCTGAAAAACATGCTATCTATATGACTTGGGGGTTCACTGTTAATAACTTGACCTACTTTGATATAGCATTTATTTTTCAGATATGGCTGGGAAAATGTTTTGCCTGAACTAAGGGCAATTCTAAGCCACAGAGAAATCCAAGGAAAGAAACCCAAGGAAGGGGATTCAGAGGCTGCCTTGCCTAGGTTGTGTGTGCCTCCCCATGTGACATTCCTAACAAAACAACCCATTTCCCCTTTCTCCTCCTTAGGGCTTCCTCTTCTCTACCCCTCCCGTTTATTAGCCTGATTTATATATCACTTCACAGTCCTCTCTGGGCGGTTCTACAGTGTCAGCACCTTGCCCTCAACAATCTGGGTCCTCATTTTACCCACCTAGCAAGGCCAAGTCAATCTTAACTAGGTCCTTCTAGTTCTTAATTTCTCCTTCCAAAATATAGGTAGTCCTCCGACTTAGGGCCACAATCCTGTCGCCCAAGCGAGACATTTAAGTGACTTTGTGCCCCCCCACTTCATGACCTTTCTCGCAGCAGTTGTCAAGCGAATTGCTGGTAACCTGGTTAAGTCAAACTGGATTCCCCCACTTGACAGAGGATCCCAGGACGCTGCGATGGTCATAAGGATGAACCAGTTGCTGAGCACGTCCCAAATGGTGGCCGCGTGACCCACATGGGGATGCTGCAACGGGTCGGTAAAAAGTGTGATAAAGCGGGTCATAAGTCACTTTTCCCCCCCACCCCAGTGCTGTTTTGGTCAGTCACCTTGAACAGGCACTAAATGAAGTGTCGTAAGTCGAGGACTACCTGTACAACTCTCTTTGTGGCGTACACCTAGTGGGCTCTATCCTAAGGCCTCAATCCTGACCTCTGCCATACTAAACACCCACCCCACCCCCACGCTTCCAGCCAGCTATTCCTTCCCCACTTTTGAGTTGTGACCTTTTCTCTGAATCCCACACTCACACACAGACACATAGGCCGGGGCCCCTATTGGGTCCCCCCCCCCACTAATTCTATGGCTCAACAAACACGCGGGGTTGGAAAAGGATAAGAGAAGGGGGGGAGGGAGGAAGGGAGAAAGACCTGCTTGCCCTAGAGATGGGAAGGGGAGGAGGATGGGGATATGGGGGGGGGGGTTAAATAAGAGAGAGCGTATTCGGCGGGAGAGTATATAAAAACCTTGGCGATTTGCGCCTCGATCAGCGAGACGATGTCCTTGGCGAAGGGCACGTTCTCCTCGGCCAGGATGGTCAGCATGTTGATGTGCGGCTTGCTGTTGAACGTCAGGTCATCCAGCGACGACTGGTAGTCGCGGCAGGCGTCTTCGCTGTTGCCGCCACCGGTGGTGGTGCCGCCGCCACCGCTGGCGGCCCCTTCGGACGCCGCCGTCGTCGTCGCGGCGCCGCCGCCCGACATTCTTCCCACAGACAGACACACACACACGCACACCCGCCTCAGGCCTGACCAGGCCGCGGGGATACGGCCGGCCGATTCCCCCTCCCGCCGAGGAGGGAAGGCCAGGCAAGCCTCTTTTTTTTTTTTTCCCCTTCGCCGATGTGGTGGTGGTGGTGAAAAGTGGCCGCCGCCGCCGCCGCTGCTGCTGATCCCACCCGGCTTTCTTCTAGCTCATCCTCCGCTTCGCCGTTTGTTTTTGTTTTTTTCTCCTCAGGTCGTCGTCGTCGGCCGCCTCTTCTTTCTCCTCAGCCGCCTCGATCCAACCGCCTTTCTTTCTCTTTTTTTTCCTCCCTCAGAAACGCACGCACAAAATGGCGGCGGCGGCGACGACGACGACGGCTCCTGCGGCTCGCGAACGCCTTCTGTCCTCCGGCTTCAACCGCTGCGTCATCTGAAATGGTTCCGAAAAAGGAGGGAAAGGGGCGGGGCGCTTTGGAGAGCGCCTTTTGTTCGCTGGCCGCGACGCCATTGGCTCGCCGCGAGGGAGGGGGAGGGCCACCGCCGCCGCGCTCTGATAGGGCCGCCCCGCCGTTCGTTTCCCCCCCCCGCGTCCCATTCGGGAGTGGGGGAGAGCGATCTCCTTCTTTATTGAACGGCGCCGCTCCTCGCCGCGATTGGCGGGCTCGCCTTGTTAGAACCCGCCTTTCTTTATTTCTTCAAGCTTTGGGGTTGGCTCTTTCCGAATGTAACCCGGACTCCTTGTTGTCGCGTGACGTGAGCGGCGGGGGGGGGGGGCGCGCGGGGGGAAGAGTTGCGGTTGCCTCCCTCTTCCCCCCCCCACCTTTTCAACGTCTTTTAAAGCGTTCAAGACTTGTCCGCGAGACCTCGTTTCCTATTGGCCCCGTTCGTTGGCTCAACTGTTGCTATGGGAATACGGGCCTTTTTTGAGGCCTACCTAAAAGTCACACGGCCGGTCAGGCGGGCCTTGCGTTACAGCCGCGGGGGTAGTAAAACTAACCAATAAATACTGATAATAATCCGCCGTGCCCTGCTGTACTACAAAAGGCTGGCATATGTTGAGACTTGGCTGGTGCAAATAATAATAATAATAATGCACATTTTTAAAAAATCCCTCAGATTTGGGCTCTCCTCCATTAGAAAGTTCCCTTTATTCATTTTATGTATTCAATTCATGCTTATACTTATATATATTATCAAATACCTACCTATCTACCTACCTAAATAAATAATAAAATAAAATAAATAGAAAGCAATTGAGTGGCTTCCTTTAAAAGAAAAAAATGTTGCCCACCAACAGATTTCGATTTCTATACTGCAAACAGGCCTATAAAATAGGTTTTTCCAGAACTGATCAGTCTTTCAGCCCCTTGTTAACAGCTTAATTAGAAGAAAAAGTAATTATGCCACTGATTTATGGCATGGATGCCCTGCTCTGAGCACCTATATACTAACCCTCTTGAGAAATCCCTTGAAAATACAAGGGAAAAAAAGCTTCTTTTTCCTCAGAGATATCTTTTTCTCCCCTATCTTCATGGCATCTATATAATGAAACCTCTAGGATTATTTGCTGCTAGATACCTATTTAAAATTCAGTCAAAACAAGCTCTTAATAACCTTCCAGAAGCCCATAAGGAATTCTATTGGAAATGGTGTGTGTGACTATTATTTACTGAGGTCTAAATGAGGAGATGAATTCCTATTATTATTATTATTATTATTATTATTATTATTATTATTATTATTATTTTATTAGTAGTAGTAGTAGTAGTAGTAGTAGTAGTAGTAGTAGTAGTATAGGAAACCATGTGGTCCTGTCCACCATTAAACCATCTTTCCAAACAGCTTCCATATTTCTAGTGTCTTTTCTCCCCACTCGGAACTGAACCCAGATGGACATTACTTCCAACATTATTATTTTTTATTATACAATTTTCTTTGTTACATATAAAAATTTCCATATCTACAATGGCAGTGTACCATCTGGGTACAATCTCTTTTTAAGTACAAGTAACAGGCCTCATACATACAATTAACTATAACTATTATTCTCAAAGTCTATTCACCATAATCTTCACTTCTCCTTATTAAACATTTTCCATTATTTAATAAAACACTCTGTTCAGTTTTATCTACATTTGGTTAATGATATCAAGCATTATAAACCTCATATGAACTTCACATTTGTAACCTTCATCCTCTTAATCCTGTTAATCCTAATGTTTACTTATCCTGGTTATTCAATATTATTTACTTACACATTTATTTTATTTACATATCCTCCTCTATTCCAAGTTTCTAACTTCTGCTTCTATTTTCTAACCATTGGTAGAGGAGATTAATTTCTTAAAGCCCAGAGTTTAAATTAGAAGTTTGTTTATTAAATTTCTATGCCACCCATCTCACTGTTGGAGCAGCGCTGAGCAACTTTTAAAAAATGATTTTAAAAACAAAAAGTTAAAATTAAGAATTAAATAGTACAAACCAAAGGGGTGGATGGCATGATTGTTTTCCTATTGTTTTGATTTTCTAACTTACAAAGTTTTTCAAAAGGCAACTGGACTTCTGTTTTTCCTTGAAGGTGTTTCGCTTCTCATCCAAGAAGCTTCTTCGGTTCTTCAGTCAGAACTGAAAAAGCAAAATGTTTTCAAGGGAAAACAAAGTCCAGTTGCTTTTTGAAAAAGTGCCATTGGGTTGACTCAGTTTGGCTCCTGTTTACGGGGAGCTCCCTTAAACTTCTGTATTGCACTCAAAACTATAAGAGCAAACTGATTTTGCACCCAAGCTTTACTCTCCTGGAAGGAAAATTTGCCACAATGCTCTATGCATATTTGAAAAGAATGAGATTCCTTCAAATTAAGCTCCTGGTAGCTTGGTGGATAGTTCCATGTTCCTTTTCTGGTATTGCTAGGAAAGTCATTTGCAACAGCCTCCTTCAAAATTGCTATTTCAACACCTCAGCCGTTATGGAATGTTAAACTTCATTATTAGCATTTCAATAAAGGTGATATTAGCATTTTAGCAAGGCATCCAGGCCTCCTCCTGAACTTTAGGGAACCACATTTTTGCTTTGAGCCCAAACCATTTCCTTTGATATGCAAAAACTAGCCCCTTCAGTGACCATCAATCAAATAACAGGGCTGCATTCTAAAGTCTTTATGGGTTGCAAGTGTTAAAAGAAAGAAACCTGGACAAGAAAAGTGGAGATGGTATTTGTGAGGGTATTTTTTTTCTCATATCTTTTATTGTTTGTTGCTTTCTCACACATCACATATACCAAATGTACCTTTTGTTTCTATACCCTATACGAGGGGTCAGCAACCTGCAGCTCTGGAGCTGCATGTGGCTCTTTCAACCCCTCTGCTGCGGCTCCCTGCCACTCAAAATATGCGTCACAGCCGCCAATGTGCGACACCCGCCGGCACGCGATTTATTGAGCTTTTCAATCCCCAGTAGGCCAACCATAGATAAATCCAAGAAAAGAAAAGTTTCAGATGAAAACAGAACATTTAATTCAACTACATATGCTAGTTTTGTGGCTGCTCAAGAAATAGTCAGGCACGGGAAGGGTTTTGTGGCTCCCGGTGTTTTCTTTTCTGTGGGAAACGGGTCCAAATGGCTCTTTGAGTGTTTAAGGTTGCAGACCCCTGCCCTATACCACCCTGCCTTAATAAAATGTTATTCGCTTTGCCTGAAGTACTTGTAGTTCATATTGTTGGGGTATCTTTGAACGGTCATTAAACAAATGATTGTAAGTCGAGGACTACCTGTACTGTCAAACAGCTGAACTCAAACAACTTACAAGCTGGTGATTAAACTTGGTTCTCCTTGGGCTGATACAGCACTTCATGTCCATGCCCTAGCTAATTTCCCAAAATTCAACAGCTAGTTAGGACAACTGTGGGGAAAAAACAATTGCCTGCCTTCCATTGAGGACCTATATACTGCACAAACCAGAAAGAGGGCTGACCCTCACATCCTGGACATAAACTGTTTCAACTCCTCTGTAGGAAGAAATATCCTTCTGGGTTCAGCTCCAAGTGGGGAAAAAGACACTGGAAACATGGAGACTGCTTGGAAAGATGGTTTAATGTTGGACAGGATCACATGGCTTGAGTTCCTGAACAGAAAAAGGAGCGAGATACAGCGAGTCCCTGGGTTTTATGCTTTCTCTGGCTTTGAACTTCCTGGGGCCCCGAAAGAGTATCCTGATGGGTTGTCAGACTCCCAGGGGGTGGGGGTCTTAGCTAGCCTTGCTGGCTGATGTAATCTTCCCAGGTGCCATGTGGTGAGTTTTTGTCCTAGATGGGTCCCATTGTGTTACTTTCTGTTGCTATTGTGTTGCAGATGGGTCCTATTGTCAAAGATTGAGTTTCTACCTCTGGCCCATTAACAAAGGGGTGGGGGGCAGGAAGGTGGGAGTTGCTTTATCTTTAAAACATGTTTCTCCATTTCTCAACCAGGGGAACATAATATTCTGCCTTTTTAATATTTCCTAAAATATTTCATTCTTCCAGGAAAGGGGTGGGTGCTAACTTCCTACACCTCCTAGACACAAGGGCAGTTTTTTTCCTCATGTCACCATCACTCTGTTAAACGATTCCCACAGGCACTGCTTAAGGATATTTACCCATGTAGTATGACTTTATTACTATTATCCTTCTCATTTTTCTTATTACCTTCTCTTATTGGTGTCTTATATCTCTTTGTTTTTTGTACATACAATTCTTATTATATCTTCTTATATCTTTGTTGTTTGTACATATACTGACAGCTTATGCACAGGAGTGATTGTGTGTCCAATCACACTTTGCCAATAAAGAATCTTTCTCTTCTCTTTTCTTCTACCCTACCCTACCCTACCCTATTCTTATTGCACGGAGACAAATTCCTTGTGTCAGATCACACTTGGCCAATATATAATTTTCTCTTCTCTCCCCTCCCCTCCCCTAAATGCACCAGAGACAAATTCCTTGTGTCCAATCACACTTAGCCAATATCGTCTTGTAGGAAGTTAGCATCCACCCCTCTCCTAGAAGAATTCAATATTTTAGGGAGTATTAAAAAGGCAGAATATTATATTTCCCTGGATGAGAAATGGAGAAACATGTTTTGAAGACAAAGCAGCTCCCTGCCCCACCCCACACCTTTGTCAATAGGCCATTAAGGCCTAAGCCAGTCCATTCTACATAACAAAGATAGGATTAGCCTCTACTCTTCTAGCAACAGAAGCTCATCACATGGCACCTGGGAAGATTACATCAGCCAGCAAGGCTACCTAAGACCCCCGCCCCCTGGGGTCTGGACAACCAATCAGGATACATTTCTTATACAGGAACAGGAAACACTAAAGTGGGGGCCCAAGAGAGGGTATAAAACCAAGGGGCTCTCGGCATCTCTGCCCTTTTTTTCTTCACCCAACATCTTACAGCCTGTGATCACCCTTTTCTTCCAGGACTTCAAAACCATGTGGTCCTGTCCACCATTAAACCATCTTTCCAAGCAACTTCCATGAATCCAGTGTCTTTTTCCCCTCTTGGAACTGAACCTAGAAGGACATTTCTTCCAAAATTCTCCTCTCTTCTACTCTACCCTACCCTACTCTAAATGCACCAGAGACAAATTCCTTGTGTCCAATCACACTTGGCCAATATATAATCTTCTCCTCTCCCCTTCCCTCTCCTCTTCTCTCCTCTTTAGCATGCATTCCAGAGTTGGGTTTCAGCAGGTTCTGACCAGTTCTGGAGAACCGGTAGCGGAAATTTTGAGTAGTTCGGAGAACCGGTAAATACCACCTCTGGCTAGCCCTGCCCCCATCTATTCTCTGCCTCCCGAGTCCCAGCTGATCGGGACGAAATGGGGATTTTACAGTAACCTTCCCCTGCCATGCCACACCCACCAAGCCACACCCATAGAACCGGTAGTAAAAAAAAATTAATCCCACATTCAGGACTTTGGTGGCAGGGAAAGCATGCACACTTCTGCATCCCTACACACTGTTTCCAAAGTATCTCTTCCTAAAACCTAGCCTCTCCAGACTTCTGCTTGAGGCTATTTTTCCTATAGAAGAAAGACTGGGCTTGCTTTCTGCCTTTGTTAAAGAGATTTTTCTTCCCTTCTTTTGAGAAAATATTTTATTCTGCCTCTTTTCTGTAGAATATTCTGGGAAGGGGGGGCCCTTCCCACACAGTGAATTCTTTAAAAGGTAAAGGTTCCCCTTGCACATATGTGCTAGTTGTTCCCGACTCTAGGGGGCAGTACTCATCTCCGTTTCAAAGCCAAAGAGCCGAAGACGTCCGAAGACGTCTCCGTGATCATGTGGCCGGCATGACTCAACGCCAAAGGCGCACGGAACACTGTTACCTTCCCACCAAAGAGGGTCCCTATTTTTTCTACTTGCATTTTTTACGTGCTTTCGAACTCCTAGGTTGGCAGAAGTGGCAGCTAGGTAGCACTTAGGGATTCGAACCGTTGAACTGCCGACCTTTCGATCGACAAGCTCAGTGTCTTAGCCACTGAGCCACTATGTTTTAGCCTCCAGTCCCCTAATCATCTTGGTTGCTCTTCTCTGCACTCTTTCTAGAGTCTCAACATCTTTTTTATAGCGTGGTGACCAAGACTGGATGCAGTACTCTAGGTGTGATCTTACTAGGGCTTTATAGAGGGGTATTAGTACCTCCCTATCAAGTACCTCTTGATTGTATCCCTCTGTTAATGCAATTTAGGATTGCATTGGCTTTTTGGGCTGCCGTCACACACTGCTGGCTCATATTTAGCTGGTTGTCCACTAAGACTCAAGATCCCTCTCACAGTTACTGCTATTAAGCCTGGTTTTCTCCAGTTTATGTGTACTTTTGGTTTTTCTTACCTAAGTGTAGGACTTTACTTTTCTTTACATTTTGAATTTCATTTTGTTAGATGGGGCCCAGTTTTTGTCTTGATCTTTGTTTTTGTCTTGCTCTTACCTTCCAGGCAACTGGTATATTCAAAGCAGTTCACCCATCAATTGAAATAGAGAGTAAAACATTGGTCTTCTTGACATCTGTCAAGGATGCTCAAGGCAGAAATTTGTGGGAGTGGCGATTCTTGCTTGAACAATAAAAAGAGTGGAGGAAATGGAGAAAAATGCTGAGTTTTGCTTTTTTTTGGTCACAATGTTCTTTCTTAAAGGAGTTCAGAAGCGGCTGCTTTTCAGCTCTCCAGACACAGAGGTATAATGATAGCTTTTGTTTGTTTGTGTGTGCACAATGTGCATACCGTTAAATGCCCCACTAAAGGCTGTTTTTCAAGACAGATCCATTTGGAACGCTAATTGCCAATGTTTTTGTCCAGTTCTACACACACACACACACACACACAGAGAAAGTTAATTGTCATGCATTCTGAGATGTTTGCATTTTTGCAGTATTGTTTCAAACTGATGACAATATATTTTATGTGGATATGTCAAATATCATGCATGTAACGACGACATTACAAATCTATTATTTTTATCCCACCTTTATTACTTTATAAGTAACTCAAAGTGGTGAAGGTACATGATACTCTTTCCTCCTATTTTGCCACAACAACCCTGTGAGGTGGGTTTGACTGCGAGAGTGATTGGCCCAAAGTTTCATGCCTAAGGCGGGGAACTACAACTCACAGTCTTTAGGTCATTGACTCAAAGGCACCCAGCCAGCTTTCATGCCTAAAATGGGACTAGAACTCACAGGCTCCTAGTGATTGGCCCAAAGTTACCCACTTGGCTTTCATGCCTAAGGTGGGACTAGAACTCTCAGTCTCCTGGTGATTGGTTCAAAGTCATCCAGCCAGCTTTCATGCCTAAGGTGGAACTAGAACTCTCAGTCTCCTGGTGATTGGCTCAAAGTCACCCAGCCAGCTTTCATGCCTGAGTTGGGACTAGAATTCACAGTCTCTGGTGATTGGCCCAAAGTTACCCACTTGGCTTTCATGCCTAAGGTGGGACTAGAACTCCAGGCTCCTGGTGATTGGCTCAAAGTCATCCAGCCAGCTTTCATGCCTAAGGTGGGACTAGAACTCACAGTCTCCTGGTGATTGGCTCAAAGTCACCCAGCCAGCGTTCACGCCTAAGGCAGGAATAGAACCCACAGTCTTCTGGTTTCTAGACAGCTAACCTTAAAACACTAGATCAAAACATATTTTGATTTCAGCAAATACGCAGACTCATGAGTACCACGAGTAATTCCAGGGAGCAGCAATCTTGATTCTCACCTGCGACATCTCAGACTGGATCAAGAGTGAGCAACCCTTTTCCTCTTGTGGGCTGCAGTCAACTTGTCAATGGCTCCCTGAAGACTCAGGTATTTCTTGCCTTATCTGTCAATCACTGACACTTCCGTAAGCAACAACTTTCCTCCTACGTCAGGGAATGGGGCAGACGGACACCAAAACTCAGTTCCAAGCCCTTCTGGCCTTCAGTTTTTGGAACACGGAAGAAAAACTATGTACTGAAAGAATACAGGCGGTCCTTGACTTTCAACCATTCGTTTAGTGACCATTTGAAGCTGAAATGCGACGGAAAACAAATGACTTTTTACCTATGGAGATTCTCAGTCATCCTGGTTACGGTTGTCTCAAAGGTGCTTTTTTTTTCAAGAGGCAACTGGACTTTCTGTTTTTTTCTTTGAAGACGTTTCGCTTCTCATCCAAGAAGCTTCTTCAGCTCTGATTGGATGGTGGGGAATGGAGATCAGAGTTGAAGAAGCTTCTTGGATGAGAAGCGAAATGTCTTCAAAGAAAAAACCAGAAAGTCCAGTTGCCTCTTGAAAAAGCACCTTTGGGACAACGATGACTTTTTAAATTTACATCCCGCCTTTATTATAATCGGCTGGGTGATTTTGGGCCAACTATTAGGAGACTGTGAATTCTAGTTCCACTTTGGACAGGAAAGCTGGCCGGGTGACTTGGGCCAATGACCTAGAGAGGGTGAATTGTAGTTGTGTCTTAGGTATAAAAGCCGGGTGGGTGACTTTGAACGAATCACCAGGAGATGGTGAGTTCTAGTCCTGCGTTAGACCTGAAAACTGGTTGGTGACTTTGGGCCAGTCCCTCGCTCTCAGCTCAACCCATCTCACAAGGTTGTTGTGGTCAGGAAAATAGGGGGATGAAGGAATATTAGATACATTTGCCCCCTTGAATTAGTATAAAAATAATAAAAGTGGAATATAAACAAACAAAAAGATAAATGGATTCTGGTTCTGCTTTGCAAAATCCTTGGTAAATCCTACCAAGGAGCCTTGGTAGTACAGTGGTTTAAAGCACCCTGTTATTAACATCCAGCTGCCTGCAATTACTGCAGGTTCAAATCTTACCAGGCTCAAGGTGGACTCAGCTTCCATCCTTTCTAAGGTAGGTTAAATGAGGACCCAGTTTGTGGGGGCAATAAGTTGACTTTTGTATAAATATACAAAAGTATGAAGGCTATTGCTTAACGCACTGTAAGCCAACCTGAGTCTCGGAGAAGGGCGGCATATAAATCAAATTTTAAAAAAAAGCAAAACATTATTGCCCCCATGTCTAAGGTGGGACTAGAACTCTCTGTCTCCTGGTGATTGGTTCAAAGTCATCCAGCCAGCTCTCTGAGCTTGGCTGTTTTCTTACAGATGTTTCATTACCTAACTAGGTAACATCATCAGTGCTAGAAGGAAGTAGGGATTGTGGAGGTGGAGGAGGAGGACGAGGAGGAGTATGTATGATCCTTGGTGCTCTCTGAGCTTACTTGTTGTCTTGCAGATGTTTCATGACCCAACTAGGTAATAGTATCAGCACTAGAAGGCTGGTGGCTCAGCAGACTGATAGCATTGTGATTAACACCAGCTGCCTGCAATTACTGTATGTTCAAATCTCACCAGGCTCAAGGTTGACTCAGCCTTCCATCCTTTCTAAGGTAGGTAAATTGAGACCCAGTTGTGGGGGCAATAAGCTGACTTTGTATAAATATATAAAAAGTATGAAGGCTATTGCTTAACGCATTGTAAGCCGCCCTGAGTCTCCGGAGAAGGGCGGCATTTAAATCAAATTAAAAAAAAAAAAAGAGTTATAAATGCTCCAACACTGGAAGTTTTGAAGAGGAGATTAGATAACCATTTTGTCTGAAGTGGTGTAGGGTTTCCTGCCTAAGCAGGGGGCTGGACTAGAAGACCTCCAAGGTCCCTTCCAACTCTCTTATTCTAATTCTAGATGCCTCATTCTGAGAATACTGTTGATTGAGCCTTGTCTACCCAGAATAAGCAAATAGGGAATAGGGATAAGAAACTGAGAGCATCTTCTCCAAGGTGAAAATCTGGATCCTTGTGCCTCCACCTGTGCCTCCAACAACCCGCCTCCTAATGGCTCACATCCTCCTGCTGACGCCAAGCAAATCGCCTCCTTTGTCTCACCCTATAATTTTTCTAAACAGGTTTTGCCTGTCAGCCGGGATTTCATGCACTCTTTGCAAAATCTCTCTCTCTCCCACTTGACTCACGGCTGAGAGGTCCTCTCTTCGGCTGACGTACTTCCTCGCTTTTTAATTTAATGCTCAACAAAATATTAAAAAGCGTTGAAGTTTCCAAACTTCTGGGGACTTTTTTCCCCCTCCCACCCCAGCTGTTTCTGATGTGAAGTCATGTTGTGGTCCGTCAGCGGCCTGTGTGGATTGTAGCTGATTCTGACAGCGAGGAGGTTGGTGTGGTGTTACGCTAGCTGCCTGTGCAGCTGGCACCTGAGTCAGACAATGAGGAGGCTGGAGAAGATATGGTGCCAGAGGCAGGGATTCAGCCAGGGCCTTCAGAACTTCCAGAAGCTCCTTTAAGTGAAGAGGACGAAGAGGAGGAGCCTTTTCTCAATGCATGGGCGCACAGAGCTGCCAAAAGGCAGGAGTGGCTTCTCAGGAGGAGGTCTCCTCGAGAGTAAGGCTTGGGGCTAATTGGCCACTCCCTTAGCCTATTTAAGGAGGAATGCTGACTGAAGCAAGTTGTAGGGAACAACTTTAGTTCACGTCTGGATTCTCTGCAAATTGCTTCTGGGCTTTCTGCCAACATTAGTAAGATTGTGATTACTTTATCTTTGTTTTCTTGTAGGCTGTTAAGGAAGTTTATTAACAGCCTTCGTTTGGAAAAGACTGAGTTATTTTAGTAAATTTAAGTTTTGTACAAACTTTGTGTGTGCTGTGTTCTTTGGGGTCCGTAGCTAGGGCAGAACAAGTCAAGGGCATTCTTGCAAGCCTTTCACCACAGCAAGAAGGCAGAAGTAGGAACATACATTTCCCTTTAAAGGGTTCACTTATGAACGGGCGTCCTATCTGCGGGACCAGAATAAAGTCCAGCGGTGGTTTCCTGTTTTAAAACTTCCTTCCTCTTTAATTTGATGCTGTATAAATAGCACAGATCAGTATTAAATATCAGGCACAATACATATATTGGGGATGGATAGACCAAGACCCTGAGCTTGTCGATCAGAAAGGTCGGCGGTTCGAATCCCTAGTACAGGTCTCCTGCATGAGCAGGGGGTTGGACTAAATGACCTCCAAGGTCCCTTCCAACTGTGTTACTGTTACAAGACTTCCGAGACCCTGGGTGCCTCTGAGGTTGGCTGTTTTCTTGCAGACGTTTCATTACCCAGCCAGGTAACATCATCAGTAGACCGAGTTCCGTCTTAACTATCTTAAGGATCTTTTAGCCAAGATTCCTGGCTTTTGTCCACCCTGCACTGATGATGTCACCTAGTTGGGTAATGAAAAGTCTGCAAAAAAAAAGGACCCCACATAGGGAGCCTGGTGGCGCAGTGGACTAAAGTGCTGTTAAAGTAAATACAAATACATCCTAAAGTTGTCGAGGTTGAAAAAACACTGGTGGGGGGGGGGAGTTGAAAAAACCAGTGGGTCTCCAACCTTGGCAACTGTAAGACTTGTGGACTTCAACTCCCAGAATTCCTCAGCCAGCTTTGCTTAAGTCAAGACTTAAGCAAAGCTGGCTGAGGAATTCTGGGAGTTGAAGTCCACAAGTCTTAAAGTTGCCAAGGTTGGAGACCCCTGTTCTAAAAAGGGTTAATATTTCCAAGATGCAAGGCTGCTTTAGGGAAAAATCTAAAAAAATTCTCATTAAGTGAAGAACCGTCTAGACGGGGAGGTTTGAACTGGAACTAAAATAACGGCTTTCAAAGACTTGGTAACCCCTTTCTGACTAGTGGGGGGTGGGCTTGCTTCACTTCCAATGGCGATTCTGTAACTGGGTTCTGCCACAAAGGTAGATAGTTGATGGGGAATCTGTAAAATATGCAGGATGGGCTGTATGAAAATAGAGCTTGTCCGGTAGCTTTTGACCTGCGACCAAAATTAAGCCCCACATTTCTGTGGTTCAAGTGAGATGGTTGTGAATGGGTGAATTTCCAAGAGCCTTGGTGGCGCAGCAGACTAAAGTGCTGTTAAGTAGCACCAGCTGCCTGCAAATTACTGCAAGTTCAAATCTTGCCAGGCTCAAGGTTGATTCAGCCTTCCATCCTTCCGAGGTAGGTAAAATGAGGACCCGGTTTGTGGGGGCAATAAGCAGACTTTGTATAAAAAAGAGCACTGCTGGGGGGGGGGGGCGAAAGCCCTACTAAGCAGGTATATACAAAAGTATGAAGGCTATTGCTTAACGCATTGTAAGCCGCCCTGAGTCTCCAGAGAAGGGCGGCATATAAATCGAACTAATAAATAAATAAATAAATAAATTTCAACCCTGAGCTACAAATATTCATTTCTATCAAATCATTAGGGAGCTGGAGGTTCTGTTGACTTGGGGCAGAGCTAAATACGGAAGCTAGAATTGTGTACAGGTAGTCCTCGACTTAAAACAATTCATTCAGCGACCGTTCAAAGTTACAACGGCACTGAAAAAAGGGACTTGTGACCTTTTTTCACACTTGACTGTTGCAGCATTCCCCAGGATCATGTGATCAAAATCCAGACGCTTGGCAACGGATTCATATTTATGAACGGTTGCAATGTCCCGAGATCGCATGACTCCGTTTTGCGACCTTCTGACGAGCAAAGTCAACAGGGAAGCCAGATTCGCTTAACAACCATGTCACGAATTAAAAACTGCAGTGACTCACTTAACAGCTCTGGCCAGAAAGGTCGTTAACATGGGGCAAAATTCACTTGGCCACTGTCTCGCTTAGCAGCAAAAATTCTGGGCTCAACTGAGGTCGTAAGTTGAGGACTACCCATATTAATATCCATTTTCTATTGTGGTATCAGGAAGGGAAGGAGGAAAAGCGGATTTTTAAATATTGCCTTTATTTCTTTAAGTTGCATGGAAGTGATATTAGGATTTCCTCCGTCTTCCATTTCAAATGCTGGATTACCAATTCTGGATTACCACGCCCACAGAACCGGTAGTAACAAATTTTAGATTTCATCACTGTGTTAGTTACAGGTAATCCTCGGCTTACGACCACAGTGGAGCCCAACATTTTGGTCGCTAAGCGAGGCAGGTATTGAGTGAGTTTCCCCCCGTTTTACGACCTTCCTTGTCACGTTTGTTAAGGGAATCACTGCAATTGTGTAGTCAGCCACCCGGTTGTTAAGTGAATCTGGCTTCCCCATTGACTTGGCTTGTCAGAAGGTCGCAAAAGGGTATCACGTGACCCTGGGACCAGTGGTGGGTTGCCCCCGTTTTGGACCAGTTCTATAGAACTGGTAGTAAAACTGGCGGGAGGCTCCGCCCACTGACCCTGATGTCATTGGAAGCATTCTGCACATGTGCAGAAGCTTCTGCGCATGCACAGAAACAAGGTGCGTGCGCGAGCGATCCCGTTGCGAACCGGTAATAAAGGTAAGTAGAACCTACCACTGCCCGGGACACTGCGACTGTCATAAATACATGCCAGTTGCCAAGCGCCCAAACTTTAATCA
Organism: Pantherophis guttatus; assembly: GCF_029531705.1. The sequence continues at coordinate 330,081 of NW_026844016.1, read as the reverse complement.
CGTGACCATGGGGATGTTGCAATAGTCAAGTGTGAAAAATGGTCATAACTGAGTTTTCCAGTACCACTGTAACTCTGAACGGTCATTAAATGAACTGTTGTAAGTCGAGGACTACCCAAAGCATACTTCCTGTCAAGTTTTGGGTGCACCCTTTATCTCCGCCAGGAAAAAAAATAAAAGTTGCAGGTGATTATTATTTTTACATACACTCAAGCAGGTATGTGTATCAAGGTTCACTCAGCCTTCCGTCCTTCCGAGGTCGGTAAAATGAGGAGCAAATTGTTGGGGGGGCAAGAAGCTGACTCTGTAAACCGCTTAGAGAGGGCTGGAAACAGTGGTGGGATTCAAAACTTTTTACTACCGTTCTGTGGGCGTGGCTTGATGGGCGTGGTATGGCTTGGTGGGCGTGGCAGGGGAAGGATACTGCAAAATCCCCATTTCCTCCTGATCAGCTGGGACTCGGGAGGCAGAGAATAGATGGGGGGAAAGCCAGTCAGAGGTGGTATTTACCGGTTCTCTGGACTACTCAAAATTTCCGCTACCGATTCTCCAGAACTGGTCAGAATCTGCTGAGTACCACCTGTAGCTGGAAAGCACTGTAAAGTGGTATATAAGTCTTATTGTAAAGGAAGGGAGGGAGGGAAGGAAGGAGGGAAGGGAGGAAGGAAGGAAGGAAGGAAGGAAGGAAGGAAGAAAGAAAGAAAGAAAGGAAGGAAGGAAGGAAGGAAGGAGCCATGGTGGCGCAGTGGTTAAAGTGCAGTACTGCAGGCTACTTCAGCTGACTGCCGGCTACCAGCAGTTGGCAGATCGAATCTCACCAAGCTCAAGGTTAACTCAGCCTTCAATCCTTCCGAGGTGGGTAAAATGAGGAGCCAAATTGTTGGGAACAAAAGGCTGACTCTGTAAACCGCTTAGAGAGGGCTGGAAAGCACTGTAAAGCGGTATATAAGTCTAAGTGCTGTTGCTATTGCTTTCAAGCTGTTCTTTTAGGGTAGGCCCACCATTTTTGCTTCTTTTGACAAATGTTCGTTCTTACAACAAAGTGCACACTCACCTATTAAAGCTTGGTTTTTTGTTTTTTTTTTTGCAGGAGTTGCACCCCATCTTAACATTTCTCGATCCATTCCCCCGCTTTTAGTAAAGATTCTACCAAGGTATACACAAATTCACCTGTGTGCTGTAGCCTGTTGCCATTTACTCAACGCTTACAATTATTCATTCTGCGTCAAACACAGGGGACAACATTTTATAAAATAAAACGGTAACAGTAGAGTAATAAACCTGTAAGTATTAAAAAAAATATATGAAAATGTTAGTCTTGTCCTTCTCACGATGTCATATAATATAACCTTTGTGGAAAATCATTCAGTTTTTCATCATATAACACCCTCCGCAAACTTAAATGTACATATTCATGTTTGCAGCAAGCAGCTCTGTGCTATTATCACATCTCTACTATTACCATCAGTATTCTTTATGCATTTATCTTTAAATATATTCAACCACCAAGGGAAAATCACCCCATCTTATTGTACCCCCGGGTTTAATATTAAACCATCTATTAAACATTCAGTTTATTCTTTCAAATGCTTTACTTGAAATCAAGTTGAACAACTAACCTTCCACCCTATATCCATGCAAAATGCTCCATAATTTAAGCCTCTTCCCTTTAGTTTGATACTTTCTTTAAATCAAGAAGCATATAATAAACGTTTGCTTCTCATAGTCATACATTTTTCGGTGACCTGCGGAGGAATAAAAGAAATACCGTATTTTCCGACGTATAAGACTTTTTAACACAGGAAAATCATCTCAAAATTTGGGGGTCGTCTTATACGCCCAGTCGTCTTATACACCGGAAAATACGGTACCTTCCCAAAAATCTTACACTTAACACAAAAAAAAACCTAAAGAACTTATAATTGACTTCAGGAGGAAGAGAGATGTACATTTACTATTGTACATAAACGGTGAGGAGATGGAGAGGTTTGGTAGTTTTAAATTTCTGGGCATTTATATCTCGGAGGACCTCTCATGGACGATGAATGTTAACATGCTTGTGAAGAAGGCACAGAAGAGGCTGTGCTTCCTGAGAATGCTCAGGAAAATAAATCTATCTCAGCATCTACTTCTGTCCTCCTATTGCAGCACCATTGAGAGTGTCCTGACATACGGCATTCTTGCATGGTATGGGAGCAGCTCTGTAGCGGACAAAAAAGCTCTACAGAGAATCATTAAAACTGCCCAGAATATCATCGGACTCCAGCTACCAGCCCTGGATGACATCTTCGAATCTCGCTGTTTGAGAAAGTTGCGTAACATTCTCAGAGACTCTTCCCATCCTGCTTACAATCTTTTTGGACTGTTGCCTTCTGGCAGAAGATACAGAACAATTAAAACTCGGACCACACGTTTTCCGAATAGTTTGTATCCCAGAGCTATCATTGCACTCAACGATGGACTAAAGGGTCACCATCAGTGAGCTGTTGGACAGTATTACTTGGTCTGTTGTGTGGATGTTTGGGTGGTTTAGGGGTGGGGAATTGTGGTGGGTGGGAGTGGGTTTGGGGATTGTTATGTGTGTTGGACCTGGTCTTTGGGTGTTAAGTGAATTTCGTTGTATGGGTATACTGTGTATACACGTACAATGAGAATAAAGTTATTATTATTAAAATGAACAAATTCCCCCTTTAGTCTTTGCCTTCACATTTACAATTTTTTTCCTTTTGTATATAAACAATAACAGCATTTCCCCCACCCTGGACACAGATGCAGATTTCAACCATGCATTAAATACATTGGACAGCCAATCTGCAAGTTAACGTCCGTATATCAAGCCAAAATAAAGTGAACTCTATATGGTTTCAGGGCAATGTGTAAAAAGCCAACCAACCAGACTTCCTTCATACCTTATGATTGACTTAAACACAAGTTGCTGAATTAAGCACAGCTGGCTGTTTGCCATTAAGCCATTAACTATGACCTACAAATCAAGAGTAGGTGGACTTGGCTTAGTTTAGGACAACCAACCAAGTCTCGTTATGGATTAAGCCCAGGGGTGGGTTCTAAATTTTTTTTACTACCGGTTCAGTGGGCATGGCTTATTTTGTGGGCGTGGTTTGATGGTCATGTGACAATTCTTTAGGATTTAGCAGAGATACTGGTCTACCAGACTTTTAACTGCTTGCAGAGCTGTACCGGTCTACCCATTTGTTTTGGGAGGCATCAGTCTACCCTGTTCTGTCCCCGTCCCACACACGCACCCAACCAGCCAGCCGAGGGTTAAATAAACTCTTCAAACACTCAACATCAGTGATAAGGAACTTGGCAGCAACTCCGTGGCTGCCTGCCAAGAACTTTTACTCCGATAACACAGACAAAAATACACACAGTTTGAATAGTCGTTTGTAATTAAATCCACAGCAAATAGGCATTGTGTCCAAAGGTGCAAAGTGACTCACCAGAGATTAGCTTTGTCCGTCACAGAGTCCGAATGGCCACCACACTCCCTTTTATAGCCTGTGGGGTGTGGTCCAGTGACTCAGCTTAATCTCTGGCACGCCTCCTTTTCTGCTGCGCACGCTTGTTTCTCCGACGCTGGCATGGGTCCAACCACAATGTTTCTTCATCACTATCCGACGGCTCGGAAACACCTGGCTCCTGGCCAATCTCTTCTCCTTTGGGAGACACCTGAGGCATTGCCAGAGAGGAGGGTCCTGGAGAGGGAGGCCTGGCCGTCTCCTCTCCTTCATGTTCGGAGCCTTCTTCCTCCGATAAGATAGGCTCGGAGGACAGAGCCACAACATACCCATTTGTTTTTGGAGGCACCGGTCTACCCATTTGTTTTTGGAGCACACTGGTCTACCACCACTGCCTTTTAACACTGATCAGCTGTAGGGCGGCCTTTGAAGCCTCGCGGCAAGAGTTTAAACAGTTTTTTCCTTCTAGCTGATCAGCTGGGACTTGGGAGGCAGCAAATAGATTGGGGGCGGGGCCAAATAAAAAGTAAGAATAACGCGAGGGGGGGGGCGTGGGAGGGCCCAGCTCCCGAATAAAGAGAACCGGTTCGGTGACGTCATATCATCACCACTACCAGCTCGGCCGAACCGGGAGGAACCCACCACTGATTAAGCCCACCACTGGCAGCCTTGGATTACTCTCTGGGCAATGCATGACATGGACTGACATTAGATGTTAACATTGCATCTTGCACACAATCCTATCCGTTCCGTGGATTGAGCTAGGAACGGGAGGTGCCACTTACCCGTACCGTTTAATGATGTAAGATAGCACAGCCTACTCCACAAGGGTGTTGTGACGATACGTGCAGGAGGTGGGAGAATGCCGCACGCTGCAATAAGTTCTTGGAAGACAACCGTTGCAACCGTTGTTAAGTGAATTACTGCAGCTTTTAAGTGAATCAAGCACTTGTGAAGACAAAGCTTTGCTTGTCGGAAGCTGGCTAGGAGGTTGCAAATGGTAATAACATGATCCTGGGGGCACTGCAACCGTCTTAAATTCATGCCACGTTTCACGTGCCCCAATTTTGATCAGGTTGTTAAGTGTGAGGCTCCACTAAGATTGTAAGTTGAGGACTAGCTATATATTGTTGCCACCACAGATGGATGCAGACAAACCATGGATAGATTTTAAGCCACAAACTAGCCACTCGCATTTGGGAAAACATCAGGGGTGAAATGCTCCCGGTTTGGACCGGATCGCCTGATCCGATAGTGATGGAGGCGGGTGGTTCGGAGAACCAGTAGCAAAAATCCCTGCCCCCCCCGTTCCCAGCTGAGCCACACAATCATCAGAGGCTTTTTTTTTTTTACTTTTAAAAGCATTTTTTCTACCTCTTCGGCCGAAAAAATGCTTTTAAAAGTAAAAAAAATAACCTCTGATGATCGCGCGGCTCAACTGGAATCGTCAAAGGCTTTTAAAAGAAAAAAACCCTTTTTTTCTTTTAAATGCCTCTGACAAGCCAAGCTGAGTTGCCTGATCGTCAGAGGCATTTAAAAGAAAAAAAGCCTATGCCGATCAGGCAACTCAGCTGGGATCGTCAGAGCCTTTTGAAAGCATTTTTTTTGCAACGTCTTCGCTGAAGAGGTTGTAGAAAAAATGGTTTTAAAAGTAAAAAAAAAAAAATTGGCGACGCCCACCCAGTCACATTACCCCCACCCCACCCCCCACAAGCCACTCTCACAGAACCGGTAGTAACAAATTTTAGATTTCACCCCTGGAAAACATGGATACAGGGAGTCCTCAACTTATGACCACAAATGGGAATGCCCGTTTTTTTGCTCTCTCCATTCTCCAGAGCCTTTCTAGGAGTCTGGGGAGGGCGAAAACAGCCTTCTCCCCCACTCCGGAAGCCGGAAATGGGCTGTTTGCCAACTTCCAGTCCCACCAAGCTAAGCTCGCGTCCCCACCAATATGGCTATGCGTGCCACCTGTGGCACATGTGCCATAGGTTCGTTCGCCATCCCAGCGATAGCCAGTCAGCATGATTCACAAGGGAAGGAAAGCAACATGTGCCTGAATTAATGCTAAGTAGCCAAGCTAGACACAACCCTGCGAGATCGGCAGCGCCTTGCAGTAATCTGCTGATGAAGAAATGAAAAACTTCATGAAACAAACAACACTTACAGCATCTTTCCTCGGGGCTACATGCTTTGGATGTATGAAAATGCCATCGCAATGAAAATTGAGGTAGTTTCACGATCCCAGCCCTAAAAAAAAAAAAATCATCTTCTAAAATAAGATGGAATAACAGGTTTTTCCAGTAACCAGCGTCCTTCTGTGCGGGCACGACAGTGTAGGTGGCAGTTATTAAATTACTATGAAAATGTTTTTGCAAAAAAAAAAAAACAAACACATTTTTGTGTCACGAAATCCCACAGGAGATTTTGGCCCTTTTGATCCCCAAAAAAGATGGAGATCATCTAAAAACCCCATGAGCTCCGGAGGACAGATCGAACTCCTTACATTTCATGGCCTTCTGCTCCCACGCTGAAACCCAACAATTTTCTGTGTGCAAACACCGATTTCGAGAAATGAAACTGTGTGAAGCAGTGGTGGGTTCCTCCTGGTTTGGTCCGGTTCGGCAGAGCCGGTAGCGGTGACGATATGACATCACCGAACCGGTTATCCCCCCACCCTCCCAGCCCCCCACGTTATTCTTACCTTTTATTTGGCCCCACCCCCAATCTATTGCTGCCTCCTGAGTCCCAGCTGATGACTAGAGGGAAAAAAACTGTTTAAACTCTTGCCGGGGGGCTTCAAAGGGCCGTCCTACAGCTGATCAGTGTTAAAAGCAAACAAATGAGTCGGGTCGTAAGTGCGAGGACCTTCCAGAAATGACTCTGACCAGCTAGCCACGCCCACCTGGTCACATGACCTCCAAGCCACACCCACAAAATAAGCCACGCCCACAGAACCGGTAGTAAAAAAATTTAGAACCCACCCCTGGTGTGAAGGCATAGAATCAAAATGATGTGAAGTATTATTACCGCTTTATAAAGCCACACCTGGAATACCGCATCCAGTTTTGGTCGCCACGTTACGAAAAAGTGGTTGAGACTTTGGAAAAAAGTGCAAAGAAGGGCAACTAAGACGATTAAAGGCCTGGAGGCTAAAATATATGAAGAACGGTTGCAGGGTTTGGGTATGGTCAGTCCAGACAAAAAGAAGGACTAGGGGTGACATGATAGCAGAATTCCAGTATTTGAGGGGCTGCTACAAAGAAGAGGGGGTCAACTTATTCTCTAAAGCACCAGAAGGCAAGACAAGAAGCAATGGATGGGAACTAACCAAGGAGAGAAGCAACCTGGAACCAAGGAGAAACTTCCAACAGTGAGGACAATTAACCAGTGGAACAGAAGTTGCTGTTGTGGCTCTGTTACCTGAGCCTGTGTCATCGGCAGGAGAGGACTCCGAGAGTGAAGGAGAGGAATTGGCAAGGCCTCCCTCTCCAGGACCCTCCTCTCTGGCAATGCCTTTGGTGTCCGCTGAAGGGCAAGAGATAGGGCCAGGGCCAAGCACGTCCACACAGCCACAGGTGGACAGTGATGAGGGTAATGAGTCTTGGCTGGATCCTCGGCAGCATCACAGAGATAAGCGCGTGCAACAGAAGAAAAGGCGTACCAGAGATTAGGCTGAGTCACTGGACCACACCCCACAGGGTATAAAAGGGGGTGAGGTGGCCATTCAGACTCTGTGACGGACAAAATTAACTACTATCGAGTCACATTGCATCTGTGGAAACAATATTATCGGCCTTGGATTTATTTTACAAAATGGACAATTCTTGACTGTGTGTATTTTGTTTATTGAGTAAAAGTTCTTGGCAAGCAGCTACTGGGTTGCTGCCAAGCGTCTTATCGGAAGAATTGGTTGTCTGCCAGTTTATTTAACCCCCGGCTGTTTGTGTGTGAGACGGGGACAGAACAGTTGCCTTCAGATATTGTGGATGCTCCATCACTGGAGGTTTTTAAGAACAGAGTGGACAGCCATTTGTCTGAAATGGTATAGGATCTCCTGCTTGAGCGGGTTGGACTAGAAGGCCTCCAAGGTCCCTTCCAGCCAGAGGTGGGCTTCACATAATTTAACACAGCGTTCACCCAGAATCAAAAATGTGAGAAAATTAAAAATTAAAAACCTCCCAGCCTGGCTTTGAAAAAAAAAGGGGAGGAAGAGGAGGGGGACCAGAGGGGTGGTGGGGAGAGGGAGGAGGAAGAGAGGTGGATGGTAAGGGAGTGTTTATAAGAAGCCCATCTTTTGAGACCAGGGACAAACCACCTCTGGAATAGGGGTCTCCAACCTTGGCAACTTTAAGACTTGTGGACTTCAACTCCCAGAATTCCTCAGCCAGCTTTGCTGGCTGAGGAATTCTGGGAGTTGAAGTCCACAAGTCTTAAAGTTGCCAAGGTTGGAGACCCCTGTTCTGGGGGATGGGACCCTGCAAAGAAGGAGGGCCCAGATGTTTTTTATTGTGGACTCTCCACTTCCAAACAATGAACCAATCCTTTTCTTGTAGTGTCTTCCAAAAGTAGGAAGTTAACTTTTCTGGATTCAGCCAGAAATAGGAACATTCTCAATTTTTAATTTGGGATTTAAAATAATGGGAGGAAAAAACAAACAAAAGCACAAAGGACTCTTTTCAGCATGTTTTGGAGTTTTGCCCTAAGAAAGGATACCAACGACACAACATTTCTAGATTACAGATATTTTAAAGCCCCGCCTAAGCAATCTCTTGCTGGAAGGGAAAGAATTGTAACCAAGATTTTGAATGCAAAAGCCCAGGTTCTCTTCTATTAAAAAAATCTCCCTGTCCTTACCACCATTTCCTCCATGTAATTGTGAGGCTGTATGATACCACTCTAATGGCAGAAAGTGAAGAGGAACTAAAGAGCCTCTTGATGCGGGTGAAGGAGGAGAGTGCAAAAGTTGGCTTGAAATTCAACATTAAGAAAACTGAGATCATGGCATCCGGCCCTCTCAATTCTTGGCAAATAGATGGGGAAGAAATGGAGGTAGTGACAGATTTTATTTTCCTGGGCTCCAAGGTCACCGCAGATGGGGACTGCAGCCAAGAAATTAAAAGATGCTTGCTCTTTGGGAGGAAAGCTATGGCAAATCTAGACAGCATACTGAAAAGCAGAGACATCACCCTGCCAACAAAAGTGTGTATAGTCAAGGCTATGGTTTTCCCAGTTGCAATGGATGGCTGTGAAAGTTGGACCATAAGGAAGGCTGAGCGCCAAAGAATTGAGGCCTTTGAACTCTGGTGCTGGAGAAGACTCCTGCGAGTCCCTTGGACTGCAAGGCGATCCAACTGGTCGGTCCTAGAGGAGATCAACCCTGACTGCTCTTTAGAAGGCCAGATCCTGAAGAGGAAACAGAAATACTTTGGCCACCTAACAAGAGCCTTGGTGGCACAGCAGACTAAAGTGCTGTTAAGTAGTACCAGCTGCCTGCAATTACTGCAAATTCAAATCTCACCAGGCTCAAGGTTGACTCAGCCTTCCATCCTTTCGAGGTAGGTAAAATGAGGACCCGGATTGTGGGGGCAATAAGCTGACTGTATAAAAAAGAACACTGCTTGGGGGGGGGCCGAAAGCCCTACTAAGCAAGTATATACGAAACTATGAAGGCTATTGCTTAACGCATTGTAAGCCGCCCTGAGTCTCTGGAGAAGGGCGGCATATAAATCGAACCAATAAATAAATAAATAAGGAAGGACTCTCTGGAGAAGAGCCTAATGCTGGGAACAATTGAGGGCAAAAGAAGGGGATGGCAGAGAACGAGGTGGCTGGATGGAGTCACTGAAGCAGTCGGTGTGAGCTTAAATGGACTCCAGAGGATGGTAGAGGACAGGAAGGCCTGGAGGAACGTTGTCCATGGGGTCGCGATGGGTCAGACACAACTTCGCAACTAACAGTAACAATTAATTTAAATTTTGCAACCTCCCTAGTCTGCATTAATCCGATTTCCAGAGGTTGTTGAGCGAGTTGGTTGCAATAAGGGGAGAATTCTGTGACACCACAAAGGTGAAACCAGTTGATGGGCTTCTGCTACTGTTGTGGCATGCCAGTAACTTTGATCAGATCTCATGCAAATCACCCGAGCTTGTATGAACAGATCACAACGCCTTTGTTTTTTGTTCTTTAAGAATTACTTTAGCCTTGTCAAGAGGGATTATATGGAAGCTCTGCCAAAGGAGCTTCACTGCAAGAGGGGAGGGATCCCTCTCTCGGAGATCTTGAGTCTCGGAGTCTCTCGAGATCTGCCCGGCTGGATTTTTAAACTGTTTACCGAATGAAACGTGAATCACCTTGGCTAATGACTCTGATGTGTTTACTTTATATTTATGAGTCAAGCCACCGGGCAATTGAGTCAGACAGGAATTCAATCCCAGCAGTGATCAGCTCCGATCTGTATGCGATCTGGCCTTTAGAACAGACCTAATGAGAAAGACACGGGGTGAGGTGGGAGGAATGTTTCAAAAAGAAGAAAATACAAGGCTTACACAGATCTTATGGATCATTATATGGGGTGGGGGTTGGGGAATGAAGAGGGAGGGAAGAGTTCCTTAAGGTTGTTGAAAAGCACAGAGAGAAAGGAAGGAAGGTAAGAGCGCTTTTGAATATTTGGCAGAATAAATGGTGGCTTTCAGTTTGGAAGATACCATGTGGAGCAGGGGTGAAATTCAGCAGGTTCTGGCGAACCGGTAGCGGAAATTTTGAGCAGTTCGGAGAACCGGTAGCGGAAATTTTGAGCAGTTCGGAGAACCGGTAGCAGAAATTTTGAGTATGGCCCCAGAGTGCGGTGGGAATGGAGATTTTGCAGTATCCTTCCCTCAGGAGTGGGGAGGGAATGGAGATTTTGCAGTATCCTTCCCCTGCCATGCCCACCAAGCCACGCCCTCAGAACCGGTAGTAAAAAAATTTGGATTTCACCACTGATTTGGAGTAGCTGCAAAAAAAGGAGGAAAAAAGCTGTATCATCAACACAAAATGCACTATATATCTATATATCATCTATCTATCCATCCACCCACCCACCCACCTCAATAGAAGTGGATAGCACTTTTAAAATGGCTCAAAATCCTGCAAATGAAGCAACCATGTTAGTATACTTACACACACATCAGCTTTCCTGCTCCCGTTCCCAAGGCAAGTCCAGAAACTTTGTGCACTAAAAACAAGAGCTCTGTTGCAAACATCTTTTGAGTTTTTTACGGAGTTACATAACCCACTGTCTTAATTAGCACAAGGGAAAAAAAAATCTGCTCCAGCAATTTACCTATTTGCAGCAAGCAGCAGAGCCCTGTGCAAAACAGCGGAGAGCAAATCAGCTGAGTCTGGAGGCCGATCTAATCAACTTGTGCTAATTAGGCCATGCTGAAGCTGAAAGGAGCTGTTTTTTCTTGCTTTTTGCTTGCAAGGAGATAACTGCTGGGAGGCAGAGGCCAAAGGGTGGGGGCCTGTGGGTGGGCGGGGCTATATTGTGTATAAGACGTATCTAAATTTTCACCCCCTTTTGGGGGGGGGAAGGTGCATCTTATACTCTGAAAAATACGGTAAATTGCTGGGAAACTTGATAGGACTTTACTTGGGTTGGTGTAGGCTTCCAGTTTACCTGTCTCATTAAAGCCCCCAAGTGCCCATAAGTCCCAGCAGCTGAATCCAGAGATTGTGGGTGCTCCAACACTGGAAGTTTTTAAGAAGCGATTGGACAACCATTAGTCTGAAATGGTGTAGTGTTTCCTGCCTGAGCAGGGGGCTGGACTAGAACAGGGGTCCTCAATCCACGGTCCGTGAACCAGCACGTCAGAAACCAGGCTGTGCAAATAAGCGAAGTCCCATCTGCGGGATGCAGGCAGCGCACGGAACCACTCCTCCAGTCCGGTGAAAAAACTCACTGCACAGAACCGGTCCCTGGTGCCCAAAAGGTTGGGCGCCGCTGGACTAGAACAGGGGTCTCCAACCTTGGCAACTTTACGACATGTGGACTTCAACTCCCAGAATTCCTCAGCCAGGTTGGAGACCCCCCGGACTAGACGACCTTCAAGGTCCCTTCCAAACTCTTGTTATTCAGATTCGGCTAATGCCACGTTCCTCTTTGTGATGCCTAGACTCTGCTAACAGCAGGTAATCCTGCAGTTATGAATTGCCAATAGGATGGAGGTTACCTGCGAACTCAAAAAAAAAAACAACAAAAAAAACAAAAACAAAAAAAACCACCTGATAACTTGTTTTACGTGGTTATAGATTTACTGAATGAGGAGGGGGGGGAGGGACTACTCTACACACAGGTCACCATTTGCAAAACCAGGATTGCCACCAGCAACCCAGGCGAGGTTGTTGCAAGGATGACACACAGCCCTCTCGGTTTAAAGGTAAAGGTTCCCCTCGCACATATGTGCTAGTGGTTCCCGACTCTAGGGGGCGGTGCTCATCTCCGTTTCAAAGCCGAAGAGCCAGCGCTGTCCGAAGATGTCTCCGTGGTCATGTGGCCGGCATGACTCAACGTCGAAGGTGCACGGAACGTTGTTCCCTTCCCACCAAAGGTGGTCCCTATTTTTCTACTTGCATTTTTTAACGTGCTTTCAAACTGCTAGGCTGGCAGAAGCTGGGACAAGGAACGGGAGCTCACCCCGTTAGGCGGCGCTAGGGATTCGAACCGCTGAACTGCTGACCTTGTGATCGACAAGCTCAGCGCCTTAGCCACCGCATCTTAGTTTAACTCTCCCCAATTCTTGCCTTCCTGGAAGGACCGTCAGGTCGAGAGACTCTATTGTGCGTTGCTGACCCGTAAACCTGCAAAATATTCCCTGATCAGCTGGGCTGTGAAAACATTTGGGTGGAGGCCTCTCCTTGGTGCTTGTTCTTTTTTTGGCATTTTAAAGGAAAAAGTGGGGGGGGGGCGGGATTGTTACAGCATTCAAAACACTTCAAGCTTGCAATGTTTACAGCCACATCTGCACAGCCGCAGCTCCTCTGCTCACCTCACCCAGGTGCAGCCACTGCCGAGACGGAAACCTAGAGTCTAGGGCTGTTCCCTACACGAACCCTGTTGGCGATGAAACACCGTTTACATTTGGCCTGCTCGGAAACCGATTGCGTAGCTGATGTTCTCTGGCTTGTTTGCAGCTGATGCTTTGCTTCCCGTCATCAGCTCACCAGGGCCTTGCGATTTCACAACTGCCCTGCTGCTGAATTGCATCTCGGCTGGCTGTCGTGGGTTTTTTTATATATATATATATATATTTAATTGGGCATTTTTAGGACATTTCCACACCCCAAATTATCGGGAAAAATCAATTCTCATGCGCTCCACCTTTTGCACCAGGGAAAAGCTTTGAAAAGACATTCCTCCTCTTTTGTTGCTTGTCTTGTGGCGGCCATGCGCACCGTAAGGAAAAGTTGTTATTTGGGTGGGAGTGTTTTACTGGCATACTTTTTTTGTTTTGTTTGACCACCGAAAAGCCCAGGATTTGCACTACTGCTGCCACCAAACCTGTTGGGAGAAATGAAAACGAGAGCGTTTTTTTTTTCCCCAAGTAACTTCCTGCACAAATAATGAAGTGAAAATACAGCATTTAGAATCAACACAGAAGTGGCTGAACATTGTATGTTATTTCTTCCCTTTTCTCCATTCTATTTCCTTCATCGGACCCCTCACTCACCCACCCTCCATCATAATCTTCAACGAGCATAAAATGACTTACCTCCACTTACATTTGCAGGAGAAAATGGCCTACATAAACTCAGAGACAAACCACAAAAGTGATTCCAAATCTACTTACGAGATTCAAGATAAAATTTGTTCTTCAGACACTGGGCAGCAGAGAAATGATCCATTGTTGGGGTTTCTGGAGAAATGGCAAAGGAACACCAGCTAGTAGAGAAACGTGCATTGTGCAAAAGCTTAAGTCGGCCAGTAATCAGCATGTAAATGCCAAGTTGCTGGGCTTGTATAAATGCTGGTCTCAGCTCTTTACATCTGCAGTTTCTCTACAAGCCACACACCCAGAATGCTGTTTACCATCCGTATCTCCAAGCCGACACTTATTAGTTCAGCGTTATTAATCCTAAAGAAACTTAGAAGGGACCTTGGAGGTCTTCTAGTCCTACTCAGGCAGGAAACCCTGTGCCATTTCAGACAAATGGTTGTCCAATCTCTTCTTAAAAAAACTTCCAGCATTGGTGCATTCACTTCTGGAGGCAAGTTGTTCCACTGGTTATTGTGGAACAAATAATTAACTTGATCGTGTTAAACCTTCAAGCCGAACACCAGGTAGCTTCACAGATACTTCCAAAGAGTTTTCTTAGCTACATCTTTCCCAAGCCAGCTCAGATTTCTTGGCAGCCTCCCGTCCAAAGGTTAACCTTGTTTTCTTGAAATTGGCTACCTTTGCCTGTTATTGTAGTTGTGGTCAAAGGTTACTTTCATTAAATGGACTTCACGGCCTTTGGCGAAGGGCCTGTTTTAATTATTTGCGGCATGACTATCAGATTGAGCGGCAAGGATGAGCAGGCGGAAAATGATTTGGCAAGTCGGGGCAGTTAACTTCAAATGCAAGCCTTCATTAGAGGGGCACTGAATGAAGTGTCTTATGTTCTTTAAACATAGCTCACGCTAATCTAGTGAGAGAAACAAACCAGATTTTCCAAGCCTGACGTAAGCTTCCCATTCATATTATGGTGTAGCGCAAATGCACTTTTGTGTAAGTTTCCACATTACAACATAAACACAGGAGCCACAGTGGCAGTGGTTAATATTGCAGATTCTGCTCACTGCCATCAGTTCGATCCTGACTGGCTTGTGTATTCCATCCTTCTGAGTCCAGTAAAATGAGGACCTAGATTGTTGGGGGAAAGATGCTAACTCTGTAAACTGCTTAGAGGGGGCCGTAAAGCACTGTGAAGTGCTATTGCTATATATAAAGAATATAAGCAGTCCCTCACTTATTTTAGCGACCATTTCATGACGACAGTCATGAAAAGAAAGTGCTTTAGAGTTGGTTCTTGCATTTATGACATCATCCCTATGGCCACGTGAATGCAACTTGGGCAGTTGGTAGCGAGCATCCTGGGGCCATGCGAGCTGCACTTGCGAACTTCTCAGCAGACTTCCGATAAAACAAAATCCATTGACCTTCGGGCAGTCTCTCTCTTCTCAGCCCAACTTACCTCACAGGGCTGTTGTTGTTGTGGAGAAAATAGGGAGTATTCCTCATAAGACTTTATTTGTAAAAAAAATAATAAAGCCAGGACACAAAGTAAATTAAATGTTTCCGGTGACAAAACGAGTAAAGCTGCACGGATTAAGTCATGCTGCAATTAAGGGAAGTTAGTTAAGAAATCCAGCCTCTCGGCATAGTTTGGTGACACCGAACGTGGCCAATATATAAATGACCAGTTCTTGGGTCAATTCCAAATTTTGAACACAGGTGAGATGATTTTGGAAAAAAGCTCACATTACAGATGTGCAAGTGGACCGTATGCTGGTTTGCCTCAAACAGCATCTGGCTCTTAAAACACTTACACACAACCCATGTATTAAAAATGGACTGTTGTGTGTTATATATATATATGTATGTATGTAGACAGATGTCCATGATAGCAAACCTATGGCACACGTGCCCAAAGTGGCACATGGAGCCATATCACCTGGCATGCATGGCGTCACCAATTCCTCTTCTGGGTTTCTGGCGGACATGGGCACATGACAATCAGCTGGACTTTGTGCATATGGCAGTGCCAAAAAGTGGAAGAGTTGGTCTTCCATTTTCTGGCATGAGCATGCATGCCAGCCAGCTGATTTGGCACTTGTATATGCGTGGCAGTAACCGGAAGACTTGCTTGCTGGCGTTCACGCACGTGCCGGAACCCCGGAAGTACCTTATCTGGTGCGTGCATGCCCCGAGCAGCACCTTTTCCTGGTCGTGGCTCTGATGAGCGCACGTGTGCACAAAATGCTCCCTTTAAGGTACTCTGTGCCGAAAAGATTCTCCATCACTGGTATATGTATATGTATGTGCATGGTAAGTGTACGGCTATGTATTCCTTTTGAGTGTGGGAATCAGAATTTCATTTTTTATGTGTGCCGGTGTGTTCACGGATTAAAGTGCTAAGGTTATCTTATCTCAGTGGGTGCTTGGTGTCCAAATAAAATCTGGTTTAACTTCCACATCACTGCACATCAGGGAACGTTTGTATGCGTTGATCGGAGACGGTTGTATGGCAGTTGCATTTATACGTCTGCGAATGTGTAATGTTCTCGCCAGGGGGCGCTTAAACAGCAACACACAGAACAGGAAGTTGGAGCATCTCCGCGCAACATCCAGTTGGGATTCGGGAGGCGGGTACACACATTGGCCCCTCTGCAAACCTAGACTTACCCATCCATCCATCCCTTGGCACCGCAGGCATGTAATGATGGCTATGCAGTTGCAGGAAAGTCTAAATAAAGCTTAACGTGTAATGAACGCAATAGCCCGTTGGTGACCCAGTGGTTAGAATGCGGTACTGCAGGCTAACTCACTGCTCACTGTCAGGAGGTCGATCCTGACCGGCTCAAGGTTGACTCAACCTTCCATCCTTCTGTGGTTGGTAAAATGAGGATGCAGATTGTTGGGAGGGGCGCTATGCTGACTCTGCAAACTGCTTAAGAGAGGTCTGTGAAGCGGTATATAAGTCTTAAGTGCTGTTGCCATTTGGGGGAATCACAGCTTTATCTATCACCGCAGACAACAAATTGATTGCCCTCCTTCTTCACGGAAGCAGATCCAATCGTCGCTTTGCTTTTTCAAATACTTACCATTCTCACCTAGGAAGGGTATGGCGAAGGCGAGATTTAATTAGCAGAGAAACACAATGTTCTTTTCGCCCGGAGAGGAACATGATAATCCAGTCAGACACCTAAGTCCTAAATAAATCTTTGTGGTTTTTTTGTTGGTCAAGAGCCAACGAAGCCTGACACTATCTAGAAAAGCACGTGGAATAAACATACACCCACGTACTGTCTGTAGAAAGGAGAGGTCCAAAAATACGATTTGCTCCCTCTGATCATGCTAATTTACACCGTGGTCTCAAATCTACTTGGATCCAAGGTTGAGAAGCGTAAATTTCACCCCTTCCGGATTCATCGTTCAGGAACGGTAAGATTAATCCCAGCTGGAACAAACTACCCGGAGAGAAGGTGCTACAGAAGTCGCGTTTCACATCCGTTGCTCTCCTAGCTCCTGAAAGAGAATGCAAATCTGAAGATTTAGTAGGGTGCGTTTACACTCGTGTCTTATTCCTGAAGATTTGTACGGAGGTTTCCCCTCTAAAACGTTCCAAATCCTATTCTCCCCTTTCCTGCCCCCAATACTTCAAAACCATCCAGGTGCTACATAGTTTGTGACTAGCAATTCTGGTTACTTTTGCAAGCTTGCTTTTGGGGCAAAAAGGGTTAATGGAAGCAATTTTGGTGGCTCAGTGGTTAGAGTGCAATCATCATCATCTTCATTTAATGACCCTATACTCTGTTTCCCTGAAAATAAGACATCCCCTGATAGTAAGCCCATTCAGGCTTTTGCGCGCATGTGCTAAAATAAGCCTCCCCAAAAATAAGCCCTTCCCAAAAATATTTAAACACATGCACAGCCGGTCCCTGCCATTTCCCCTGGTTAGATGGAGGGCAAGAGGAGCCCCAAAATAATAAGACCTCCCCAAAAATAAGGCCAAGCGCTATTTTGAGATTAAAAAAAATATAAAACGGTCTTATTTTCAGGGAAACACGGTAATCCCTTGCAATGGGGTGGAATCTGGGCAACTGAATGGAGCTAGCAGAGTATTTACTGGCCGGATGCCCTCCCTATTGCCAATGTGGAGTTCTGTTCGGCAGATATATTCTCAGTGTGCCCAGAGAGAGAAACATCTGCCTCTACCTAGCATAGAACTCACAGCCTTCTGATTGTGAGAAGAGAGCTCCACCTCTAGGCCACCGCACCACTCCAATGGTTAGAATGCAATACTGCAGCTTAATTCTGCCGATTGCCAGCAGTTCGATTCTGACCGGTTCAAGGTTGACTCAGCCTTCCATCCTTCCGAGGTCGGTAAAATGAGGACCCAGATTGTTGGGGATGATATGCTGACTCTCTTAAGCAGTTTAGAGGGCTGTAAAGCACTATGAAGAGGAATGTAAGTTTAAGTTCTATTGCTAATCAAAAAAATGTTTATGGGATAACCTGTGTTTCTCCACCTGAGCAACTTTTAAGATACATGGACTTCAACTCCCAGAATTCATGGCTGGCTGGGGAATCCTGGGAGTTGAAGTCCACACATTAAAATTTGCTGAGGTGGAGAAACACTGGTATAAAACATGGGTGGCACATCCCATGTTGTTTCTCTCAGTATAAATCTTACCTGTCACCTTCCCAAATTGACCTGGAAGACACAAAAAGTATTCAAGGGCCTCTGGAGGAATTTCACCTTAAGGTGGTTCATTTAAGGATCGCTCTGCTTTACACACCAAGCCAGAGGAAATCCTCCCATCTCTGCCTCACTTGAAGCCAACCCCCCCCCCCAAAATGGTTTAAATACTTGCATAAGGCGTGAAGCGGCTTTTCCTAATCTGGCATCCTTCCAGATAGACTAGAATTGCCACTCCAGAATTTGGAGCCAGTGTAGAATTGGATTACATTGTGGAAAAACGGATTAAGAAAAGTTCTTGGAAAGGTGCCAATATTTAGCCAATTTTTCAGGAGGGGGGGGAGACAGAAAGAGGCTACCGGTAGTCCTCAATTTACGACCAGAGTTGAGCCCAAAATTTCTGTCGTTGAGCGAGACATTTGTTAAGTGAGTTTTGCCTCATTTTTACGACTTTTCTTGCCACCATTGTTAAGTAAATCACTGCGGGTTATAAGTTAGTAACCCGGTTGTTAAGCGAATCGCGCTTCCCCATTGAATTTGCTTGTCGGGTGGTCACCAAAGGGGATCATGTGACCGTGGGACATAGCAACGGTCATAAATATGAACCAGTTGCCAAGCACCTGAATTTTGATCATGGGGGGGTGGGGAGGCTGCAAAGGTCGTAACTGTGAAAAACGGTCATGTCACATTTTTCAGTGCTGTTGTAACTTTGAACTGTCACTAAACGAACTGTTGTAAGTCAAGGACTACCTTTATTTTACCCAGAAGGGAGCTTTCTACATTCAGTGTCACAAAGAGGCATAGTGGATGCATTCAGAGAGCTTGGCCCCAACAACAGGAAAATGACTACAGCTGCATTGATTTTGCCTGTGATTAAGGAAGCGCTTTCAAAATATTAGGAAAAGCCACATTGGATAGAATTGATCCAGACTCCGAATAAAATTGAAGCTTGTACTTTACAATTTTAGGAATCTACAACTTTTTCCCCCCCCTTTTACCCATCAAGCACAAGAACGATCTTTGTCTTTCCCATATAACACGGAGAGTTACCTACTGTATATTTCAGACTGTAAGACTCACCTGAGTATAAGACGCACCTAAATTTAGAAGAGGGAAAACAACAACAAAATGCTTTTGGCCTCCGCGCGCCCCGTTTTCGGCCCTTTTGGGCCCATTTTTGAGGTATTTTTCGTCGCGTTTTCAAGGCTATTTTCGCCCCCTTTTTTTTTTGGAAAAAAAGCCTCAAAAATCGGCTGGAAAAAGCCTCAAAAACAGGCCAAAAAAAGCCTCAAAATGGAAAACGGACTGAAAAACGTCCCAAAAACAAGGCGTACAGAGGCCAAAAAATGGCTGGCGGTGGGAGCGGCTTCGGCAATATTCAGTCTATAAGACGCACAGACATTTTCACCCCCTTTTGGGAGACAAAAAAGTGTGTTTTATAGTCCGAAAAATACAGTATCTTGTTTAGTATAAGGATTTCAGACTAGCTTAACTACTCAAAAGAGGAAATGTAAAAAAACAAAACAAAACCCTTTAGTAATCTCCAAAATGATGAACACCCTGCAAGGGAAAATGTAAAAAAAAAAGGCAGATTAAAATTAAGTAACTTTTAGTTCAGATTTTTTTAAAAAATAGATGATGTTAAAAATATTCTAGGTTATCAAAAAGGATTTACGGTCTGAATAAAATTGCAACAAATGTGAACTACAGTTATTTTGAAGAGTTTCCACTTACCTTTCTGCGTATAAGTCCTAGTCATTTGGGACTTCTAGGTAAACGTTTAAATATTTGTTAAGTAAGTATTAAAACAGTTTGTCAATATTTAATAACCTTTCCTTGGAATAAGCTCCATTCCAGGTTTTACAAAGATGTTTGTGCAGGACTAGGAAAAAGATTATTAACAGCCTTTTTGTAATTTTATTTTTTTTTTAAATTTCCAGCCAGGGCCTCAAGATTCCAGGATCTTGGCTGGGAATCTATTTTCCTAGTCTTGCACAAATGTCTCCGTAAAACCTGGAATGGAGTTAATATTCCAAGCGAAGTTGTGTGATCTGCTTATATTCTTCTCCCGATCAAGTGACCTAACAATTCACCAAAAGCTGCAGTTGACCCCAAATACAGTTAGTCCTCGCCTTATGACCATAATAGATCCTGCCCTATCACATTCGTATATCATGATGCTCCTACCCATCCCCATTTTACCATCTTTTTTTTTTTTACGGCAGTCGTAAAGCAAACACCGTGGTCATTTAACGAACCAATGGTTTGTTACAGGCTGGTTTTTGGAAATAAATGCTGGTTTTTGGCAAAACTATCGTAAGGTGAAACAGGGTGGATTTGATTTAAATCGAGTTGATTTAAATCACAATTTAAATCATGTTTTAAATCGCTAGTAAAAAGGCTTGATTTAAATCAACTTGATTTAAATCATAATTTTTAAAGAGCAACTGTCATCTCTGCTACTCCTTTGACCCACTGTTGACTCACCGATAGTCCCAGTGTTGCAGAATATACAGCCTCATGCTACATAACTAAGCTCCATTTCATGCTGAATAAACTAAATTATTTATGTATCTTAAATAGAAAACTATCTTACGATAGATTTTTACCCCAAAAGTTTTTTATTGAAATAAATTCAATAAAAATAAAAAAAAAAATCCGATTTAAATCAAAAAAATCTGATTTTTTTGATTTTTTTTTTTAAAAAATCATTGATTTTTATCCACCCTGAGGTGAAACAAGGTCAGGTGATCAGGGAAAAAAAAAAACTTTATATGGCCATAAATGCAGGCTGATTGTATCTTTTCTTTTTATGTACACTGAGAGCGTGTGCACCAAGACAAATTCCTTGTGTGTCCAATCACACTTGGCCAATAAAAAAATTCTAATTCTAATTCTGATTGCCAAATGCCCAACATCTGTTCATATGACCGCAGGTGGGAGGTTGGCTGTCAGACTGGGTACCTCTAAGGTAGAGGTCCTCAAACTTGACAGCTTTAAGACTTGTGGACTTCAACTCCCAGAATTCTCCAGCCAGCATAGCTGGCTGGAGAATTCTGGGAATTGAAGTCCATAAGTCTTAAAGCTGTCAAGTTTGAAAACTTCTGCTCTAAGGAGATCCGTTGTAACTTTGAACTGTCACTAAGCAACAGGTCATAAATCAAGGACTACCACTATATCTCACCTAGTTCCATAATAAGATTATAATCCTGTATGCAGGTAAAAAAAAAAAAACCTTCATGAAGTTTTATAAGAATTTCATCCAGGAAACACAGATGAGTCCTTGATTTTCCATTGTCGTCTTTTGACAATTAAAAATCCATTTTTATTTTATTTTAATCCCTGCTCAATCCAGACATTTTACTAGTCTTGCTGCTTTTCTAAGCTTGGCCTTGAATAAATGCAATGCTTTTTTTGAGACATTCTCATCATAATTAATTTAAAAAGTTACTGAGGACAATTTGGGTCTTGGTCTTGCAAGCATTTCCTAAGTCTGGTTGAGATAGGGTGGCTGTATAAATTGATCAATTTATTTGTAAATTGATTATAAATTAAAATAAGTACGAAAGCAAGCCACGAAAACCTGGATGTTCTCCCAGGAGCCCATGAATGATTTTTTTTTCTTATCACAATTATGATTTAAGACTGGGTTAGATTACCCAGGTTGCAATTAATATTGTTATTGTTGAATTTTGCTGGAAGTCCTTGATTTATGACCACAAACGAGCCCAACACTTCTGTGGCTAAGTGAGACAGTGAGCTTTGTCCCATTTTGCGCGACTTCCTTGCCATATTAAGCAAAATTCCTGCAAGTTTTAACAACACCCAGACAGTTGTTAAGTGAGCTTTGCCCCATTTTACGACCTTTTATTCCACCGCGGTTAAGCGAATCACCACAGTCATTAAGTTAGCAACATGGTCGTTAAGCGAACCTGACTTCCCCATCGACTTTGCTTGCTGGAAGGTCGCAAAAAGGGGATCACCCATGACCCCGGCGACCGTCGTAAATATGAACCAGTTGCCAAGTTGTCTCGATTTTAATCATATGACAGGATGCTGCAACGGTCGTTAAGTGTGAAAAATGGTCATAAGTCCCTTTTGTCTCAGTGCCACTTACTTTGGTCACTAAACCGAGGACTACCTGCATGCTATGCTTACCATCCAGAATTGCAACTGCAAGATGGGCCATAAATAAATATTTTTTTAAATGTATTGTTTGAAAACCCTCCCCCCCCTTCAGCAAGCTCTTGATCACAACCACCCAGCGAGGTAGGCTCAGAAATAGAAAAAAAAGTTACTCAATTCCCCCCTCCCTTCCTTTTAGTAATGGCAGAGTCTAGAGAAGCGGTACCCCAGATCCCATCATCCACAGCTTCCCTTCGTTTCGAGGGAAATCTTGCGATGAGTTTAAGCAGCGCCGGGACTCGAACACGCAACCTTTCGAACTTCGAAGAGGGAACGAGCACCGCTAAACTACGGCCAACGTTCGACCAATAGCCGAGCGTGGAACTCCTTAAAAAAAACAGAACGAGGCGGAGGGAATACTCGCATCCGGGTCCTTACCGCAGGCTGCCATAGCAACGCGCCGGCCCTTCCCCAACCCCGCGCGCGCCTCTTTTTGCAAAGGGGAGGGGGTAGGACGCACAGAGAGCAGCTATTACGAAACGCGACTGGAACAGTTTTGGCCCTCGGACCCGCCGCTGGGAGGCCAACATCGTTTTTTTTTTCCCCCTTGGGGAGAAGCAGCCCGTTATTACCCCCACCCCTTTTCCTTCTTACACCGACCTACGAAGCGCGGTCTCCCGACGGCCTCTTCTCCGCTTTTTCAAGGGGCCTTCCCAACCGCGAAGCTCTTTACTACCGACATACCGCCGCCCTCCGCCACGACTCGGGCTAATATGGCCGCTACGGAGAGAGGGTTCGCCTTCTCAGGAGCCAAGAAAGCCTCTCCCTCCGTCTGCCGTCTCGGTGGTTCATTTGTGAGGCTGCGCGGCGCGGGGGCTTGACGGGCGTTGTAGTTCTGGCTGCGCTGAAGCAACGCTAATCGGGTCGCAATTGGGAACTCCCCTTCCCACAAGGCCGCGCGGCGGAGGAACGCCCGGCCCGAAAGGCAGCCAATGAAAAAACACCGCTCGCCTTCTGGCAGCCAGTTTCTCCCCCCGCCCCCTCGCGTTCCGAACCTTCAGAAGGATGATGTAATGGCCCAAGCGGGCGAAAGGGCGGAGCTCCCCCCCCTCCCTTCCTCGCGCTGCAATTCATTGTGCCGTATAAACCCAACCCGGGGATTCGCCTTCTTCCCGGCTCCTGCTGCTGCTTTGCAAGCGCGCAGGGCAGGGGACGAGCCGCTAACTCCCCCCCCCAGCGAAAGGGGGCGGGCGGGAGTGGGTGGGTTGGTGGGGAGGGAGGGGGGAAAAAAAGAAAAGAAAAGGGGGTGGCTTTTTGGGGTCCCCCCCCCAAAAAAGCGCCCCAATCTCCAATCCAGGAGTTTGCATCCTTTAAGGAAAGCTGCTGCAAGCTTTTGACCCCCCCCAAAAAATGTCCCAGTGACTTTGCTTTCAAAACTGGCTTTTTTTTTTTTTCTTCTCTCCGTTTTCTATTCTTTTTGGCAAAAGGGCAGAGGGAGCGGCAGTCCCCAATCAGGTGAGTTGCTTTCTATATATATACATGCATGCATAGATATATATATATATAGGGGTGGGTTACATATATATATGTGTGTGTGTGTGTGTGTGTGTGTGTATATATATATATATATATACATACACACACACACATACATATATACATACATCATATATACATACATATATATACATATATATACACACATATATATATACATATACACACACACACACACACACACATGTACACACACACACACACACACACACACACATATATATATATATATATGTATATGTGTATATATATATAATTTATTTATTCATTATTTTATTTATTTTATTAAATTTCTATACCGCCCTTCTCCCGAAGGACTCAGGGCGGTGAACAGCCACAAGATAAAAACACATAAATACAAAAATTTAAAATAAATTAAAAATGAATTAAATAATTTGGCTGAATTTAAAATACCCCATAATTTTAAACAAATTAAAATTGACATTTTAAAAATGTAATATTATAAATATTATAATATATATAATATATATATATTATATTATATTATATTATATTATATTATATAATAATAATAATAATAATAATAATAATAATAATAATAATAATAATAATAATAATAATAATAATAATAATTAATTGAATTTCTATACCGTCCTTCTCCCGAAGGACTCAGGGCGGTGAACAGAATAACATTTCATATACATATAATAATTTTATTTTTTTTAAAACAGTAAATAATAAATTGAGTCAACTTGGTGTATCTACTAAGACCTTGGCATAGAATTTAGATGTTTATGCTAGCCCTGCTTGTTGAAACAGAAAGGTCTTCAGGGCACGTCGGAAAGTGCGAAGATCTGGGATTATTCGTATTCCAGGGGGTATTTTGTTCCAAAGAGTAGGTGCATATATATGTATATGCATTATTGTTTCAGCCAGGGTTTTTCCTACGTAAATCAAGATGTTTATATAGCCATAGGTCAGTGAAATCCCAATTTACTATTTTCTAGGCTTTATCAGACATTAACCAGCATTTTGCTGTCTGTTGTAAAAATTTAATTTAAAAATCAGTTTGGGCTGTCTTGAGTCTGCCAAGCCTATATAATAACCTTCTGCTGGTGTTACAACAGGAGATGCTTTGTCTCCTGTGGGTTGTTGGGTTTTTTTGGGGGGGGGATGGGGGGGTGGAGGTGAGGGGGAGAAACCAGCATAGCCCCGAAGTTGGAAAATTGGTAGGGATATTCGGGATGGGCCTCGCCTTTCTTGGATAGGAGAGCAATGGCCCTTTCTGAGCTTCTCGGCCCCGGGAGTTTTATCCAAGGGTTGATCTTCCTTCTTTCTCTGTCCTTCCTCCCTCCTTTTCCTTGCTACTATCCTCTTTCCTTCCCTTCCTCTCCTTCCTTCCTTCCTCTCTGTCTTCCTTGCTACTATCCTCTCCTAACCTTCTTTCCTTTTTTCCTTCCATCTATCCTCTCTCCCCCTTCCTCTCCTTCCTTCCTTTCCTCCTCCCTCCCTCCCTCCTTCTCTCTTCCTTCTTTCCTCCCTCCCTCCCTTTCTGTCTTCCTTGCTACTATCCTCTCCTTCCCTTCTTTCCTTCCTTCCTTCCTTCCATCCTCCCCCCTTCCTCTCCTTCCTTCCTTTCCTCCTTCCTCCCTCCCTCCTTCTCTCTTCCTTCTTTCCTCCCTCCCTCCCTTTCTGTCTTCCTTGCTACTATCCTCTCCTTCTCTTCCTTCCTTCTATCCTCTCTCCTCCCTTCCTTTCCTTCCTTCCTTTCCTCTCTCCTGCTCTGTCTTCCTTGCTACTATCCTCTCCTTCCTTCCTTCCTTCCTTCTATCCTCTCTCCCTCCCTTCCTGTCCTTCCTTCCTTTCCTCTCTCCTGCTCTGTCTTCCTTGCTACTATCCTCTCCTTCCTTCCTTCTATCCTCTCTCCCTCCCTTCCTGTCCTTCCTTCCTTTCCTCTCTCCCGCTCTGTCTTTCTTGCTACTATCCTCTCCTTCCCTTCCTTCCTTCCTTCTATCCTCCCTTCCTCCCTCTTTCCTCTCCTTCCTTCCTCTTCCCTCCCTCCCTGTCTTCCTGGCTACTACCCTCCCTTCCTTCTGTCCTCCCCCCATTTCCTTCCAAATGCATACCCTGCAGAGAGGGACTTGGCTGCAGAAAACGCAAATCGGGCGGGCAGCGTTTTCTTTTTCGCAGCTCCCTCCCTCTTTCTTTTCCCTTCCAGATGTTGGGGTGGGAGCCTCTGGGGCCGCTGGAAGAACGGGTGGCGGTATCGATTGTGCGTTGCCGGGTGGGGATATGGCGGGTGGGGGGGAGAGAGGGAGAGAGAAAATGACACGTTGGATGACTTGTTGGGGGGCGGCAATGACTGTGAATTTATGACACCTTATAAAACTGGTCCTTCCCCATCCTTTCACTGTTGGTTGCTTTGATGTCGGAAAAGGCTTTCTAAATGCAAAATATTGCTGTTTTCTCCTTCTATCCTTTTTTTCAAAGGTGACAGACGTGTAAGTTTTTTTAAAAAAAATCAGCTGCTTTAGCAGTTCCATGTTGTGAGTTTATCTACTCTGGAGTAAATCCCAGTAAGTTCAGTGGATCTTTTTTTTAAAAAAAAAAAACAGTCTTGAGCTGGTTTGCAATGGAGTGGCACTTTCTTTGCCTTTGATTTCTGCCCATCTAAATGCCCCACCAACCCCACAGCTGGGTGTCAAGGGGGCTACAATTGTAAAGGAAGAGTTAGCCCATTAAAAAGACCTCCCCTCTCTAAATAACGGTTTAAGATTTGGCTTTGTTTGCTCCGAATGTAAGATCGACTTGGAAAAAGGTGCCTTTACTCTTAACAGTGACAGAGTTGGAAGGGATCTTGGAGGTCATCTAATCCAACCCCCTTTCACGCAGGAGACCTGGACTAGGGATTCGAACCGCCGAACTGCCGACCTTTCTGATCGACAAGCTCAGGGTCTTAGCCACTGAAAAGGTTGCAATCGAACGGAAGAAAATGCAGGGGATTAAATTAACAGATTTCAAGGTTCCGAGGGAGCCGCTTTTGCAGATGTTTGAAGAAATGCTTAGAAAGCTTTTTTTTTTTCTTCCTTTCGTTTTTTTTGCAAATATTCTTCTTCGACCTTCCAACTTTGGTTTGGTTTCCAATGGATCCCAGTCGAAGTAATAAATGACGGAGATTTTGCTGGTAACGGTGGGTGGGTGGGTCCCTTATTTTTTTGGGCAAAAAGGACATGCAATGCAGTTCGTTGGAATTGGCCCCCATCTTAAAAACGGTGACTTTGAAAGACCGACACAGGCTTTGCTGAGGGGAGAAGAGCAAACATTAAAATTAATCTTGGCTTCTTAAAAAACGGGCCTGGGGAAGTTCTCAGTGAGATCTTTTCAAGTCTGTTCGAAAGAGTTTTTTTCTTTTTTCTTTTCTGGCAGCTGTGACCACCGCTCTTTGTTTAGTTGCAAGGAATTGCTTTGAGTTCGCCACAACTTCTAAATATTGCAGCGTTTCCACAGTGAAGGGCCTTGATTGCAATTTTGTGGTGCTCGGCAATCCTGACATCACAAAGCATAAATACCTTGTCCTTTAGGGCAGGGCTGGGTTTTAGGAAGGGATGTTCAAGGTTTTCTAGATTATAAAATGGGTTTGTTTAGACCAGGGGGTCTCCAACCTTGGCAACTTTAAGACTTGTGGATTTCAACTCCCAGAATTCCTCAGCCAGCTTTGCTTAAGTCTTAAAAGTTGCCAACGTTGGAGACCCCCTGGTTTAGACTGGTGTTTTTTTCAACCTCGACAACTTTAGGATGTATTTGTATTTATTTGCATTTATTAGTTTCTCAAACATGTACAAGATAGCAGGTATAAATATAAACATGGATATGAACGAAAGAAATGAATATAAATAAATGGGGACAGTAGGGCAGGGACTATCCTATATCCCTGTCCTACTGTCCCCATTTATTTATATATATATATAAATATATATGTAGGTCTTTGGTTATTCGGGTTTTCTGCCGCGTAAAATTGGAGGTTTCTTGGCAATGTTTCGACGAAGTCTCATTCGTCATCTTCAGGCTGGTGTTTTCGGCTTCGTGCTTCTAGGAGCAATGTGATTATATATATACATATCCAGAAATACTGTAAGAACTTAGTTTTAACAGTTGTTTGTCGTGCACCACTGAATCAAAGGCTTTGCAGAAGTCTATGTATGGACTGCAGTTACATGGCTGAGGGATGCTGGGAGTTGAAGTCCATCTCAAAAGTTGCCGACTTCTCAAACTCAAAAAGTTGAGAAACGTTGGTTTTTTAGATAGTAGAATATTCTCTCCCTTCTCTCCCCCACCCCCTCCCCCCGTTTTCCCCGTTTTCTTCTGAGGAATAAGATGGCAGTTGAAATCATACAAGAGAGAAATGATGGGTATTTTAGCAGAAAAAATATGATAAAGGGAATACTTATTTAATTTTACATGTGTTAACAGCAGGGTGGATAAAAATCAATGATTTTTTTTAAAAAATAAAAAAAATCAGATTTTTTTGATTTAAATCGGATTTTTTTGATTTTTATCGAATTTATTTTAATAAAAAACTTTTGGGGTAAAAATCTATCGTAAGATAATTTTCTATTTAAGATACATAAATAATTTAGTTTATTCAGCATGAAATGGAGCTTAGTTATGTAGCACGAGGCTGTATATTCTGCAACACTGGGACTATCGGTGAGTCAACAGTGGGTCAAAGGAGTAGCAGAGATGACAGTTGCTCTTTAAAAATTACGATTTAAATCGAGTTGATTTAAATCGAGCGTTTTTACTAGTGATTTAAATCATGATTTAAATTGTGATTTAAATCAACTCGATTCAAATCAAATCCACCCTGGTTAACAGCAGCGAGAATTGGACAAAAATGAAGAGATCTCTACAGATGAAAGTGTAATAAAAAAATATTAGAATGTGCAGAGACGGATAGATTAACACTCAGAAGAAAGGAGAAGAAAGGAACAGAATATTTTTTGACGTGGGATTTGTTTTACCAATGGTTAGTCAGAAACTCAAAAGTTTTAAGAGAATTTTTAACTAATATAATAAAGGTTTATTAGTATGGATAAGCAAATATTATCATGTGATTATCAGTAATGCTATGAATATTAGTGTTATTATTGCTATTATTACTTTTCAAAATTAATTGTACCCACACAACACATTGTTCATGCAG
Source organism: Pantherophis guttatus (assembly GCF_029531705.1). The sequence goes on along the minus strand of NW_026844016.1, from coordinate 301,311 downwards.
ATATTGAGTTTTTATGTATTATAAAGAAAAATGTATAAATAATATATGTATATGAAAAAAGTTAAAATCTCAGGTGTTTTCCCGCGTCATTAAAAGTCTGTTAGTTAAAATGCTTAAAATCCTGGCTAAAATCCCAGCTTAAAATCCTCCAAAATCCCAACGAAACACTTTGTAAAGTCTTTTGAAACTCCAGCTAAAATCCTAACCAACACTTTAAAAGTTTTCTTTTTGGCAACGTTTCGACAAGCTCTCTTAACTTGTCATCATCGGGCCCCTACTTTCAGTTTAGAAGCTTTGGGTATGCTGCGAGGTCGGAGTTGTCGCTTTTCGCTGCTGCTGACGTATGCTGATTAGCCTGCAACTCTTGTATTCTGATTGGAGGGCAGCAGTTTTTTCTCCTGCTTCATTATCCTAGCTGCAGCCTGACTGCGTGTTAAAGGCCCAGCTTTCTCTGGTTCCCTATTACTAACTGTCAACTGCAAAGAGGGAAGGATTCTGGTAGGCATCACAACACTGCTGATTGCCTGTTGAGATCTCAGCCTGTCTTCTAACTCGGTTCTCTCTCTCCCTATTGGTAGCTATCATCTGCAAATATGCATATATATATATTTAAAAAAGAGAGAAATTATTCTGTTGTGTTTCACCACAACGGGTTAGAAAATTTGCTTTAGGAATATAGATGGTCCTTGAGCTACGACCACAATTGAGCCCAAATTTTTTGCTACTAAGCGAAATGTTTGTGAAGTGAGATTGCCCCATTTTTCAACTTTCCTTACCCCCGTTGTTAAGGGAATTGCTGCAGGGGTTAAGTTAGTCACACAATGGTTAAGTGAATGTGGCTTCCCCATTGGCTTTGCTTGTCAGAAGGTCGTAAAAGGGGACAGCTCCCCCCCCGACAATGTGACCGTTATAAATACGAGCCGCTTGCCAACCATCTGAATTTCGCCCGATCCGGGGTGAACCGGTAACAACCCACCACTGGTGAAGCGGTATATAAGTCTAGGTGTTGGAAGAAAGAAAGGAAGGAAGGAAGGAGCCGTGATGGCGCAGTGGTTAGAATACAGTATTGCAGGCTGACTCTGCCCGCTGTCAGGAGTTCGATCCTGACTGGCTCAAGGTTGACTCTGCTTTCTATCCTTCTGAGGCTGGTAAAATTAAAATGAGGACCCAGATTGTTGGGGGCAACAGGCTGATTCTCTAACCCGCTTAGAGAAGGCTGTAAAAGCATTGTGAAGTAGTATATAAGTCTAAGTGCTATTGCTATTGACACACCAGTGCTGGTGGCAATACGTGGCCTCTTTCCAAGCCTATTAACAATATTCTGTCAAAGGGGGTTGGACTAGATGATCTTCAAGGCCCCTTCCAACTCTTGTTAATCTGTACCTGTATCTGAAGGCTCTGAACGTAATGAAGAACTTAAAATCTTAAGTCGCCTTGCAAGCTGCATTGGTCTGAGAGAGCTCTCTTTCCCACATGTGCAGGTTTTGGTTCCCAGTATTTTCAGTTTTTTTGCAGTGACGCCTGGAGAATTATGGGAGCTGAAATCCATGCATCTGGAAAACTGGCAAAAGGTTTGTGCAAAGTCACAAACCTGAAAAATGTTTTTCTTCTGCCAGTCCAAGGGGTAAGTAACTTACTCACGGCAGCCATTCACTTAACAACCGTGGCAAGAAAAGTCGAAACATGGGGCAAAACTCACTTAATGACTGTCTCGCTTAACAACGGAAATGTTGGGCTCAATTGTGGTGGCGCGTGGAGGACTCCCTGTACAGCTAGCCCTCGACTTAACAACCATTCGTTTAGTGACATAGTGACAAAGGCATTGAAAAAAGCGACATACAACCGCTCCTCATATTTATTTTTTTATTATTTTTTATTTATTTTTATTATTCATATTTCTATGCCGCCCACTCTCCGAGGACTCTGGGTGGCTTACGCCAAAGACAGTATACTAAATAGCATATTGCCCCCTAACAATCTGAGTCCTCATTTTACCCACCTCGGAAGGATGGAAGGCTGAGTCAACCTTGAGCCGGTGAGATTTGATCCGCTGATCTGCTGAACTAGCAGTCAGCTGAAGTAGCTTCAGTACTGCACTCTAACCACTGCGCCACTTCGGCACTCATATTTATGACTGTCACATCCTCTCCATAGTCACGTGATCAAAATCCGGGCTTTGGCAACTGGCATCCTAGGTGGGTCATGTGATAGCCATCCCAGCTGGCTTCTGGCAAACAAATTCAGTGGAGGAAGCTGGTTTCACTTAACAACCTTAGTTTAAAACAACTTTTAAACTATTGGGATTTTTAATTGTCTTGGGCTAAATTATTTAATTTGGTTTTAATTATGTTTCTAACTTTTGTATTTATGTATTTTATTTTGTGCCTGTTCACTGCCCTGAGTCCTTCGGGAGTAGGGCGGTATATAAATTTAATAAAACAAGCAAATAAAACAAACCACATGATTCATTTAACAACCACACGATTCACTTAACCCCCATACGATTCACTTAACAACTGTGGTGAAGAAGATAGTAAAGTCAGCCATGACTCGCTTAACAACCTTTCCTTGCTTAGCAATGGAAATTCCTGGTTCCCATTGTGGTCATAATTCGAGGACCACCTCTGTAGACCATGCCAAGCAAGATGACAATGTAGGCTGATTATTTCCCAACCTCATAAACTTTCAATTATATGTGGGCTTCAACTCCCACAATCTCCCAATTGGCTGAGGAATTCTGGGAGTTGAAGTCCAACATCATACTACTGTAATGCTCTCTACATGGGGCTCCCCTTGAGGAGCACCCGGAGGCTCCAACTGGCGCAGAGTGCGGCCGCGCGGGTGGTTATGGGAGCGACGTGGCGCTCCCATGTAACACCTCTCCTGCGCGAGCTGCACTGGCTCCTGGTGGTCTTCCGGGTGCGCTTCAAGGTTTTGGTTACCACCTTTAGAGCGCTCCATGGCTTAGGGCCTGGTTATTTACGGGACCGCCTGCTGCCGCAAACGGCCTCCCACCGGCCGGTACGCTCTCACAGAGAGGGACTCCTCCGGGTGCCATCGGCCAAACAATGTCGGCTGGCGGCCCCCAGAGGGAGAGCCTTCTCTGTGGGGGCACCTACTATCTGGAACAAGCTCCCCCCGGAGATACGGAGGATCCCGGATCTGCGCACCTTCCGCCGCGCTCTTAAGACCTTTTTATTTCACCAGGCTGGTCTGGCCTAACCTCTCCCATTCTCTTTTTAATGTAAATTTTAATGTAAATTTTAATTTGTTCTTAACCTGGGGTTTTAAATTTGTCTTGGGCTAAATTGATTTAATTCGATTTTACTTTTGCTCTTAATTTTTGCATTCTTATGTGTTTTATTCTGTGCCTGTTCACCGCCCTGAGTCCTTCGGGAGTAGGGCGGTATACAAATTAAATAAAATGAAAAAATGAAATGAAACATCTTAAAAGTCTCTGAGGTTACAGAAGCGCTGGCAGAGACCAATTAACCAGTGGAACAACTTGTCTCCAGAAGTTGTCAATGCTCCAACACTGGAAGTTTTTAAGAAGAGATTGGACAACCATTTGTCGGAAGTGTTGTAGAGTTTCCTACCTAAGCAGGGGGTTGGACTAGAAGACCTCCAAGGTCCCTTCCAACTCTGTTATTCTATTCTATTGCATACCAAGGGAGATGGGCCCGTGTTCCTGACTTTGTTCTAATCCAGCTTTTGGGATTTTTCTCCTAAAATGTCTGATCCTCGGGGGAAGAAACTTTTGCCAAACTTTTTGCCTCTTTAAAACAAAACCCCCATGTTGTTTTTTATACTTTAATAAAGAGAGAGGGGGAACTTCGGGCCGGCGAAGTTCCTTTCACTCTTTTGGGCAAACACTGTGCGGCTTTTCATCCTTCCATTCTGGTGAGAAGCCAAAGTTGGGATTCGTTTCATTGGGAACCAGTGAAGCTTTTCACACTTTGTCTTTAGGATCAACGCCCAGGAAGCTTCTCCCCAGAACTACTTCGAAAAGAAAAGGTGGGGCGGGGGGGGGATGATTCAGCAAGAATGAGGGGGCAAGCAGAGGTTTATATTAAACCTGCCTTCTTCTGCCCCATATCTTGCTATGCAATTTAAGGCTCAAGCGAAAACTCTCTATGGAAAAACAGACTACAGTGAACAGTAACAGAGATGGAAGGGACCTTGGAGGTCATTTAGTCCAACCCCCTGCTCACGTAGGAGAACTGTACTAGGGATTCGAACCGCTGAACTGCCGACCTTTCTGGTTGACAAGCTCAATGTCTTAGCCCATAACAGTTATTAATAACAGAGTTGGAAGGGACCTTGGAGGTCTTCTAGTCCAGCCCCCTGTTCAAACAGGGGATCCTATACGATTTCAGACAAATGGCTGTCCAATCTCTTCTTAAAAACCTCCAGTGTTGGAGCACCGATAACCGTGATGGCGAACTTATGGCACGGGTGCCACAGGTGGCACACGGAGCCATATCAGTGGGCACGCGAGCGTTGCCGTAGCTCAGCTCCAGCACGCATATGTGCACCGGCCACCTGATTTTTGGGCCTTTCGGTCCCACCGGAAGTTGGGAAATGGGCTGTTTCCGGCCTCCGGAGGGCCTCCAGGGGAGTGGGGAAGGCCGTTTTAGCCCTCCCCAGGCTCCTAGAAAGCCTCTGGAGTCTGAGGAGGGTGAAAAACGGGCCTACCGGGCCCACCGGGCCATTATGTGCTAAAAGGGGGCATGCGCACATGCACAGGGGCGGGGCGCATTGAATTATGGGTGTGGCCACACGGGGCAACCTCCCCGTGTTCCCCCCGCTTTTGACACGCGACGGCAAAGAGGTTAGCCATCACTGACCTATCTGGAGGCAAGTCGTTCCACTGATTAATTGTTCTCACTCTCAGGAAATTTCTCCTTAGTTCCAGGTTGCTTTTCTCCTTGATAGGTTTCCATCCCTTACTTCTTATTATAGGTAGTCCTCGATTTACAACAATTCACTTAGTGACCATTTGAAGTTACGACACTGAAAAAAAAAGTGGCTTGAGTTATGACCGTTTTTCACAATTATGAATCTTGCAGTCCTCCCCCCCCCCCCCCCATGCTCACGTGATCAAAATTCGGATGCTTGGCCCCTGGTTCAAATTTATGACGGTTGCAGTAACCCAGGTCATGCGATCTCCTTTTATGACCTGACAATCAAAAGTCAATGGGGAAGCCCGATTCACTTAACAACCGCATTACTAAATTAATAACTGCAGTGATTCACTTAACAATTGTGGCAGGAAAAGTCGTAAAACGAGGCAAAATTCACTTAACAATCGTCTTTCTTACATAGCAAGAGAAATTTTAGGATCAGTTGTGGTTGTAAATTGAAGACTATTTGTATTTGAATAAACAAATGGACAAGAAACAACGGATGGAAACTAATCGAGGAGAGAAGCAACCTAGAACTAAGGAGAAATTTCCTGACAGTTACAACAATTAACCAGTGGAACAACTTGCCTCCAGAAGTTGTGAATGCTCCAACACTGGAAGATTTTAAGAAGAGACTGGATAACCATTTGTCTGAAGTGGTGTAGGATTTCCTGCCTGAGCAGGGGGTTGGACTAGAAGACCTCCAAGGTCCCTTCCAACTCTTTTATTCTATTGAATCATGTTTAAGAGCTGTGATGGCGCAGTGGTTACAGGCTAATTCAACCCCCTGCCAGGAGTTCAATCCTGACCGGCTCCAGCTTGACTCAGCCTTCCATCCTTCGGAAGGAAGGAAGGAAGGAAGGAAGGAAGGAAGGAAGGAAGGAAGGAAGGAGCGAGCTATGGTGGTGCAGTGGTTAGAATGCAGTATTGGAGGCTGACGCTGCCCACGGCCAGCAGTTCGATCCTGACCGGTTCCAGGTTGACTCAGCTTTCCATCCTTCTGAGGTTGGTAAAATGAGGACCCAGATTGTTGGGGGCAAGAGGTTGACTCTGTAAACTGCTTAGAGAGGGCTGTAAAGGACTGTGAAGCGGGATATAAGTCAATTGTGAAGGAGGGTGGGAGGGAGGGAGAGAAGGAAGGAAGGAAGGAAGGAAGGAAGGAAGGAAGGAAGGAAGGAAGGAAGCCAAGCAAGCAAGCAATATGCTGTATGCAGTATGCTGACTCTGTAAACCGCTTAGAGAGGACTATAAAGCACTAAAGCGGTATATAAGTCTAAGTGCTATTGTGAAGGAAGGCAGAGGAGGGAGGGATGGAAGGAAGGAAGGAAGGAAAGGAAAGGAAAGGAAGAAGGAAGGAAGGAAGGAAGGAAGGAAGGAAGGAAGGAAGGAAGGAGGGAAGGAGGGAGTCGTGGTGGTGCAGTGGTCAGAATGCAGTATTGCAAGCTAACTCTGCCCATTGCCAGCAGTTCGATCCTGACCGGCTCCAGGTTGACTCAGCCTTCCATCCTTCCGCGGTCAGTAAAATGAGGACCCAGATTGTCGGAGGCAAATATGCTGACTCTTCGAACCGCTTAGCGAGGGCTGTGAAAGCACTGTGAAGCGGTATAGAAGTCTTAAAAAGTGGCACTGCTACTATTCCGAGTAGTTTAGGTTTAGCAGGCTTTACTCGGGAATCAAAATGCATAGGGACACAGCAGGGTGTTGCGTAATCTGCTGTTTGTGGGATTTGTTGGCGTCGGTTCCTTGGCTGTGTGGGGATATCTGGAATTGGATCCATGGGCCCCAAATGCCGGATCCCTTCCAGCTGCTGTTTCTTGTTATGACCGCAGAGATTTATTTGAATTCTTCTCTTGTGTAACCGACATTGTTTTTTGGCCTTTGGCAAATTCTCTTGTGTGCGTGTGTGTGATTACACGACACGAAAGCTGGCTAAACAATGACATCCCCTTTTCTTTTGAGTTCCCCAAATTTGTAAACACTGCCAGAGTGGCTTATTTTGTGTTACGTGCGGCTTGATATATTTTTTTTTGATCTTGTCTGTGTGCTGAAAAGCGCCTTTCGCTGACATGAGATCTGATCTCTTTTCCTTCCTCCCTTATTTTCCTTAAAAAAGAACAATAAAAAACCCCAGTCCTCGAATTTTTTACTTCATCTTATTCCAAATTACTGTCTGTCCCCATCATTTCATTGACAATATATTTCTCTTTTTCATTTCAATCAATCAATTGTATTTTACCGATTTTTCCCCTTATTTTTGACATTTCTTTATCTCCCCCTTATTTTTCCTCTTCATTTTTCCTTTCCTCCAACCACTCATAGCATCTGTACCAAATTTTATAGTATTCTGTAGCCTCTTTTTTTTTTTTTTTTTTTTTTAATTTGATTTATATGCCGCCCTTCTCCGGAGACTCAGGGCGGCTTACAGTGCGTTAAGCAATTGAGTTCTTTTCTCAATTTATCCATCTCTGCGCAGTCCAAAATTTTTTTTTTATCAGCTCCTCCTCTGTTGGTGTATTTTCTTTTTTAAAAATTCGTGGAAATAGTAAATAATAAGGAAGGACCACTATGAAAAAGCAAATAATAATAACACTATAAAAAAAGCAAATAATATGAAAAAAGTAAATAATAAGGAAGGACCAATATGAAAAGTGTTGTATGTCTTGTATTGTTTTACTGTGTTATAAATAAATAAGCATTTTAAAAAAAAAAAACCCAGTCCCGAGTCTTCCCTAGAATTATTATTATTTTTTCCTTATTGAGCTTGGATTTTTATTTTATCTTCTTTTAATTTCCCCCTTCCTGGCTTAAAAGGAAAAAAAAAAAAAAAGGGAAACGTGGCTTCCAAACTTGCATTGGGAAATTTTCCTTGACAAGTTGACAAAAAGTATGAGAAAACTATGCGAAGACTTTAGGAAAAAGGGTGGGTTTTGAGTGTCAATTCCAAACATAATGGAACAGATGTTGTTGGTAGACTTGCTAAATGTTGTTTCTGTTTTTGCAGTCTTGTGGGATGGTTTCCTATCGTAACTTCACCCTCTTTCTTAGACCTTAAGGATTGCATTATGTTATATTATTGACAAAGTTATGTACTTTCTTTAACTTATTTTGGATAAAGGTAAAGGTTCCCCTCACACACATGTGCTAGTCCTTCCTGACTCTAGGGGGCGATGCTCCGTTTCAAAGCCGAAGAGCCAGCCCTGTCCGAAGACGTCTCCGTGGTCATGTGGCGGCATGACTAAACGCCAAAGGCTCACGGAACGCTGTGACCTTCCCACCAAAGGTGGTCCCTATTTGTCTACTTGCATTGTTTACGTGCTTTCGAACTGCTAGGTTGGCAGAAGCTGGGACAAGTAACGGGAGCTCACCCCGTTATGCAGCACTAGGGATTCGAACCGCTGAATTGCGGACCTTTCGATCGACAAACTCAGCATCTTAGCCACTGAGCCACCGCGTCCCTTTATTATTTGGGTTATATGCCACTAAATACTGCAGGTTTTATTTCACATAGATAAGATGAGGGTTTTTTTTAATTTTATTTTTTTATTTAGACTTCTATACCGCTTCATAGGGCTATACAGCCCTCTCTAAGTGGTTTACAAAGTTAGCATATAGCATATTGCATATTAGCATATTGCATTAGCATTAGCATATTGCCCCCAACAATCTGGGTCCTCATTTTACCCACCTCGGAAGGATGGAAGGCTGAGTCAACCTTGAGCCGGTGAGATTTGATCTGCTGAACTAGCAGTCAGCTGAAGTAGCTGCAGTACTGCACTCTAACCACTGCGCCACCTCGGCTCCTTGAACTGTCCGATAACCGCTTTATAGGTCATCCTCAACCTACAACCGCAATCGAGCTCAAAATTGATGTTTCTAAGTTACGAAATTTGTTGAGCGAGTTTTTGTCCCATTTGACAACTTTTCTTGCCGCAGTTGCCGAGTGGATCGACGTAGTTGTTAAATTAGTAACAACCAGTGTTGGGATTCAAATAATTTAACAACCGGTTCTCTGCCCTAATGACCAGCTGGGTAGGCGTGGCTCGGTGGTTATGTGACCGTGTCGGTGTGGCCAACTCAATGTCACTCACGTCGATGGGCGCTTCGCCTTAACTGTTACAATGTAATAAGGGTTGACCAGGGAGGCAGTTTCTGTAAGCAGGGCAATAGAGATTAGGCTAGAAACACCACCAGAATGTTTCCTTCCTGCCTTCCTTACAGGATTAGCCCTGTAAAGTGAAAAAAAAACAAAATAAGATTTCTTTCAACAACCGGTTCTCCGAACTGCTTAGAAAGTTAACAACCGGTTCTCCCGAATAGGTGTGAACTGGCTGAATCCCACCACTGGTAACAACGGTTGTTAAGCGAATCTAGTTTCCCCATGGACTTTGCCTGACAGAAGGTCACAAAAAGGGAATTGCGTGACTCCCGGGACACACTGTCATTGTCATAAATGCGAGTCAGTTGTCAAGCATCTGAATTTTGATCATGTGACCACGGGGATGCTGCAACGGCCGTAAGTGTGAAAAAATGGTCATAAGTCTCTTGATTTACAATAGTTCATTTAATGGCCGTTCAAAGTCAGGACAGCACTGAAAAAAAGTGACCTATGACCGTTTTTCACACTTACGACCATTGCAGCATTCCCCCATGATCACGTGATCAAAATTCAGATGCTCGGCAACCGATTCACACTTACGACAGTTGCTGTGTCCCGGGGTCATGCAATCCCTTTTTGCCACTTTTTGTCACGCAAAATCAATGGGAAAAGCCGGATTCACTTTACAACCGGGTTTCTAACTTATCAACTGCAGCGATTCCCTAAACGACAGTGGCAAGAAAGGTCGTACAATGGGGCAAAAGTCGCTTCACAACTGTCTCGCTTACCAACAGAAATTTTGGGCTGAGTTCTTACCGGTCGAGAACTACCTGTATAAGATCTCCTGCTTAAACAGAGGGTTGGACTAGAAGACCTCCGAGGTCCCTTCCAACTCTGTTATTCTGCAGAATCTACAGCTGGATTTGAAAGCTTGTTTATTTCAGTGGCATAGCGGAAAAATTAAGCTATAGGTAACGTCTGTTCCAGCACAGATCAGCATGAGTTCCTGCAATTACGGGGTTGGCATAGCTTCAGGAACTGGTTTGTGGTTTAAGAAACTGTCTGTGGAGCATTTCACGACGAGGGTGATGATAGATTTCACGGACTGAAAAATGGGCGGTTGCAAGACGTTGGCTAGACAGGCATGTGAATCGGGCTCCCCCCCCACCCCCTTGATTTTGCTTGTGAGAAATTGGCTGGGAAAGTAGCAACAGCGATAGCACTTAGACTTGTATTCCGCTTATAGTGCTTTATAGCCCTCTCTAAGCGTTTTACAAATGTTAGCATATTGTCCCCAACAGTCTGGGTCCTCATTTTACTGACCTCGGAAGGATGCAAGGCTGAGTCAACCTTGACACGGTCAGGATTGAACTGCTGGCAGAGGGCAGAGTTAGCTTGCAATAATTGCGTTCTAACCACTACACCACAATGTCTCCTTCCTTCCTTCCTTCCTTCCTTCCTTCCTTCCCTTCCCTTCCCTTCCCTTCCCTTCCCTTCCCTTCCCTTCCCTTCCCTTCCTCCCTCCCTCCCTTGCAGTAGACTTATATTCTGCTTCACAGTTCTTTGCAGCTCTCTCTAAGCGTTTTACAAATGTTAGCATATTGCTCCCAACAATCTCGGTCCTCATTTTACCAACCTCGGAAGGATGGAAGACTGAGTCAACCTTGAGCCGGTCAGGATCGAACTGCTGGCAGAGGGCAGAGTTAGCTTGCAATAATGCGCTCTAACCACTGCACCACCACGGCTTCCTTCCTTCCTTCCCTCCCTCCCTCCCTTCGCAATAGACTTATATACCGCTTCATAGTCCTTTACAGCCCTCTCTAAACGGTTTACAGAGTCAGCCTATTGCCCTCAACAATCTGGGTCCTCATTTTACCAACCACGGAAGGATAGAAGGCTGAGTCAACCTTGAGCCGGTCAGGATCGAACTGCTGGCAGAGGGCAGAGTTAGCTTGCAATAATGCGTTCTAACCACTGCACCATGATGGCTCCTTCCTTCCTTCCTTCCTCCCTTCCTTCCCTCCCTCCCTCCCTCCCTCCGCAATAGACTTATACACCGCTTCATAGTCCTTTACAGCCCTCTCTAAGTGGCTTACAGAGTCAGCATATTTGCCCTCAACAATCTGGGTCCTCATTTTACCAACCTCGGAAGGATGGAAGGCTGAGTCAACCTTGAGCCGGTGAGATTCAAACTGCCGGCAGTGAGCAGTCATCCTGCAATAATGCGTCCTAACCACTGCGCCACCACAGTAGCAAATGGTGATCGCACAATCGTTGATTCTAGGTTGTGAGCTAGGAAGCTGCAACCATTGCAAATGCAGGTAGTCCTCGACTTGCAACAGTTCATTTAGCGACCGTTCAAAGTGACAATGGCACTGAAAAAACTACCTTATGACCATTTTTCACAGTTACAGCTTTTCTCTAACATCCTCATTATCGTGTGATCAAATTAACCAGTGCAACCACTTGCCTTCAAAAAGTTGTAGGGGCTCCATCACTGGAGGTTTTTAAGAAGAGATTGGACAGTCACTTGTCTGAAATTCTTGAGCAGGGGGTTGGACTAGAAGACCTCCGAGGTCCCTTCCAGCTCCGTTCTGATTGATCTCTCCTCCTGTTTCTTTCTCAGCCCTCTCAGACTTTCTCCCCTTATCTCTGGGACCTTGAGCGTGCTTCAACAAGAGCAAATCCACAGAGCCGATCTCTGCCTTTCGTCTATGTTTTCTTTCGCTGGGCTTTTTCACGAGGTGATGGGCTGCCTTTTACAAACAAAACACAAAACAAAACAGGGCTCCTGATCATACTTGGAGTTCCCTCGTCAAATTTTGTCCTGTTTTCTGTTAGAGCAAAAGCCACAATTTTTTCCTAGCTGGCTGAGATATTTTTTTCCCCCCCCCTCTCACTCAGAAAAGCCATCAGAGGGCCCTGGTTTCAAGGTCGCCGTGTCCTGGGATATCTTTATTATTATTATTATTATTTAAATCGGTAAATGACAATCGATTGCGTGTCATACGTGCTGCTTATTTGGGAGCCAGGAGCTGCCCAGAGGTGGGCTTCATACAGTGGTGGGATTCAAGTAATTTAACAACCGGTTCTCTGCCCTAATGATTTCTTCCAACAACCAGTTTGCCAAACTGCTCAGAAAGTTAACAACCGGTTCTCCCGAAGTGGTGAGAACCGGCTGAATCCCACCACTGGTTTCATATAATTTTACCACTGGTTCGCCGTGCACCGAAAATGTGAGTGCATGTGTGTAGCCTTCTACGCGTGCACTTTGCTCGCACGCACGGATTGCATGCATGTACACAGCTTAGAAAATGTGGATAAATAGGACACTACCAGTTCGCCCAAACTGGTCCGAACTGCCTGAATCGGTCCGAACTGGCTGAATCCCACCACTGCAGCTGCCTTGCTTGCATTCAGGAGGCTCCAATCTACTTCTGCAAACTTGGCAACTTTAAAACTTGTAGACTTCAACTCCCAGAATGGCTGGCCCGAGGTATTCTGGGAGTTGAAGTCCATAAATGGGGGTGGGGGGGCGGCATAGTTCTACAGCCCTGCTCTGCAGTTTCTCTTCCATTGGGTTTGATTTTGCAGTTGGAAGCAGCTAAGAAAGAAATGCCTCTCTCTTTCTTGCTTTTCCCCCCCTTTTTCCCGCCCCTTTTTCATGGAGATCTGGCTTCCGGGTTCTTATCCCTGGCCTCAAAGATTGCGAGCTAATTTATGCAGCCTTGCAAGATTTTTGCAGCATATGGAAATCTCCAGTTGTAAATTGCTGCACCATTTAGTTCTTAGAATAGCTCAGTAAGATTGGAGCCATTTGAAGAAAGGGGGGGTGGGGTGATGATGGCCAAATTGTCCGGATTCCATATGTTCGCACGCACAGAGAGAGAGAGAGAGAGAGAGAGAGAGAGAGACAGAGAGAGACAGAGAGAAAGAGAGAGAGAGAGAGAGAGACACAGAGAGAGAGAGACACAGAGACAGAGACAGAGAGAGAGAGAGAGAGACAGAGAGACAGACAGAGAGAGACACAGAGAGAGAGACACAGAGAGAGAGACAGAGAGAGAGAGAGAGAGAGAGAGAGAGAGAGAGAGACGGTCTGGTCCCTGCCTTCTTCCTCTCCCCCTTTCATGATGCAATCTGTTCCATTTTGACCCTGGGAAATGCCCAATTGGCTCAGGACAGGCACTGCTGTCCTCTAGACAAATCTTTAATTTTGGGTTGTTTTTTTTTTTTTAAGACTCTGGCGTAGCAGTTTAGCTGCTGCAGAAAGTGGCACAACTTTGTGGAATGCATCTGGGATGAGGGAGTGCCGGTTGGCTGCCCCCTCGAGTTGGGTGCAGTGTTAAAGAGAGCAGAACAGCCAAGTTTGCAACACACAGACACACAAACGCGCACAAAACTGAGCAATTAAGCAGAGAAAAGGTTAGGAGAAAACCTATGGAACAGGGAGCCACTGAATGTCAACAGATGCCTCAGGAGACCAAGACCCAATAGCACTATTTCAATAGCAATAGCAGTTAGACTTATATACCACTTCATAGCATTTCACAACCTTCTCTAAGCGGTTAACAGAGTCAGCCTCTTGCCCCCAACAATCTAGGTCCTCATTTTACCAACCTTGGATGGATGGAAGGCTGAGTCAACCTTGAAACGGTCAAGATCGAACTCCTGGCAGTGGGCAGAGTTAGCTTGCAATAATGCGTTCTAACCACTGCACCACCACGGCTCCTTCCTTCCTTCCTTCCTTCCTTCCTTCCTTCCTTCCTTCCTTCCTTCCTTCCTTCCTTCCTTCACAATAGACTTATATCCCGCTTCACAGTCCTTTCCAGCCCTTTCTAAGCAGTTTACAGAGTCAACCTCTTGCCCCCAGCAATCTGGGTCCTCATTTTACCAACCTCGGAAGGATGGGAGGCTGAGTCAACCTTGAGCCGGTCAGGATCGAACTGCTGGCAGAGGGCAGAGTTAGCTTGCAATAATGTGTTCTAACCACTGTGCCACCATGGCTCCTTCCTCCCTTCCTTCCTCCCTTCTTCCCTTCACCTAGACTTATATGGAGGAGCCGAGGTGGCGCAGTGGTTAGAGTGCAGTACTGCAGGCTACTTCAGCTGACTGCTAGCTGCAGTTCGGTAGTTCAAATCTTACCAGGCTCAAGGTTGACTCAGCCTTCCGTCCTTCTGAGGTGGGTACAATGAGAAGCCAGATTGTTGGGGGCCAATAGGCTGACTCTGTAAACTGCTTAGAGAGGGTTGTAAAAGCATTATGAAGCGGTGTATAAGTCTTAAGTAACAGTAACAGAGTTGGAAGGGACCTTGGAGGTCATCCAGTCCAACCCCCTGCTCACGCAGGAGACCTGTACTTGGGATTCGAACCGCCGAACTGCCGACCTTTCTGATCGACAAGCTCAGCGTCTTCGCCACTGAGCCACCTGGTCATTATGCTATTGCTATTGCGATATACCGCTTCACAATACCTTACAGCCCTCTCTCTAAGCGGTTGACAGAGTCAGTATGTTACTCCCCCAACAATCTGGGTCCTCATTTTACCGACCTCGGAGAGACGGAAGGCTGAGTCAACCTTGAGATTGGTCAGGATTGAACTGCTGACTGGCTGTGGGCAGAGTTTGTTTTGTTTGTTTTATTAGATTTATATACCGCCCTAGTCCCGAAGGACTCAGGGCGGTGAACAGGCACAAAATAAAATACATAGATATGAAAGTTAAAAAACATAATTAAAACCAGATTAAATAATTTAGCCCGAGACAATTAAAAATCGCAATAATTTAAAACAGATTAAAATTTCGATTTAAAAGAATTTTAAAACGGGGGAGAAAATTAGGCCAGGCCGGCTTGCTGGAATAGGTGAGTCTTAAGAGCATGGCGGAAGGTGCGCAGATCCGGGATCCTCCGTATCTCTGGGGGCAGCTCGTTCCAGATGGTGGGTGCCCCCACAGAGAAGGTTCTCCCCCTGGGGGCCGCCAGTTGACATTGTTTAGCTGACGGCACCCGGAGGAGCCCCTCTCTATGACAGCTTACCGGCCGGTGGGAGGCTGTTTGTGGTAGTAGGCGGTCCCGTAAATAACCAGGTCCTAAGCCATGGAGCGCTCTAAAGGTGGTGACCAAAACCTTGAAGCGCACCCGGAAGACCACCGGGAGCCAGTGCAGCTCGCGCAGGAGAGGTGTCACACGGGAGCGCCATGTTGCTCCCATAACCACCCGCGCGGCCGCACTCTGCGCCAGTTGGAGCCTCCGGGTGCTCCTCAAGGGGAGCCCCATGTAGAGAGCGTTGCAATAGTCCAGGCGGGAAGTTAGCCTGCAATACTGCATTCTAACCACCGCGCCACCACGGTAAGCCACAGAGCTCACACAACGGTGGCCAATAAGGTGGTAAAAAGTGGGGGGAAACTTAACTGAAAGAAAGTTTCACTTAACAACAGAACTTCTGGGCTCAGTTTTGATCGTAGGAAGTCGAGGACTTCCTCTGTTCCCCCGTGCGCGAAAATTATGGTGCGTTTAATAGAATTCTGTGGAGAACGAGAAGCAGAAAGGAGTGGGGTGGGGATTACCCCAAAGACTTTTGTGCTTAAGAGGAGGTGTGTTTGCCTGTTGCTGGGTTGCGGGAAGCAAGCAACTCATGCTTTGCATCTTGATGAAAGGACCTGATTCACCTCTTCTTTTTTCTTTTTGAAGCCAAGGACATAAGGGGACCGGAGGCATTGAGCGAGCGGAGCTCCCAGCCTCATATTCGTAGTGGTCCAGTTTGTGCTGCTGAGCCTATCCCAGCTTTTCAAGGCTCTTAATGAGGATAAAAACTCCTTGGATTCCTGGATGGAAAAGCTTGGATTGAAGCTAACAAGGAGTACAAGCGTGAATAATCCTGATAGGTGGTCCTTGACATAGCAATAGCACCTAGAGTTATATACCGCTTCCCAGTGCTATACAGCCCTCTCTAAGCGGTTTATAGAGTCAGCCTATTGCCCCCAACAATCTGGCTCCTCATTCCCTCCCTCCTTCCCTCCCTCCCTTTCTTATAGCACCTAGACTTATATACTGCTTCACAATGCTTTACAGCCCTTTCTAAGCGGATTACAGAGTCTGTTACTCCCCAACAATCTGGGTCCTCATTTTACTGACGTCGGAAGGCTGAGTCAATCTTGAAACAGTCAGGATCAAACTGCTGACGGGCTGTGGGCAGAGTTAGCCTGCAATACTGCATTCTAACCACTGCACCACCACGGTAGCACATGGAGCTCCCTCCCTCCCTCCCTTCCTTCCTTCCTTCCTTCCTTCCTTCCTTCCTTCCTTCCTTCCTTCCTATCTCCTTCTCCCTCCCTCCCTTTCTTTTCCTTCCTTCTTCCTTCCTTCCTTCCTTCCTTCCTTCCTTCCTTATCTCCTTCTCCCTCCCTTCCTTCTTTCCTTCCTTCCTTCCTTCCTTCCTTCCTTCCTTATCTCCTTCTCCCTCCCTCCCTCCCTTCTTTCTTTTCCTCCTTCCTTCCTTCCTTCCTTCCTTCCTTCCTTCCTTCCTTCTTATCTCCTTCTCCCTCCCTCCCTTCTTTCTTTCCCTCCCTTCTTCCTTCCTTCCTTCTTTCCTTCCTTCCATCCTTCGCAATAGCACCTAGACTTATATTATAACTTCCCAGTGCTTTACAGCCCTCTCTAAGTTTCTAAATTTCAGTCAGGATCAAACTCCTGGCAGTGGGCAGAGTTAGGTTTCAATGCTACATTCTAATCACTGTGCCACCACAGCTCCTTCCTTCCTCCTTCCCTCCCTCCCTTCTTTCCTTCCTTCCTTCCTCCCACCCTCCTTTCTCTTCCTTCCTTCTCCCCTCTCCCTCCCTCCTTCCGTTTGCAAGAGCATGTAGATTTATATACCGCTTCAAAGTGCTTTAGAGCCCTTTCTAAGCGGTTTACAGTCAGTCTATTGCTCCCAACAATCTGGGTCCTCATTTTAGCGACCTCGGAAGGACGGAAGGCTGAGTCAACCTTGTCATACGACCATGATATAGAACCCAAATTTCTGTTGCTAAGTGAGTTTTGCCCCAATTAATATGTACAGGTAGTCCTTGACTTACGGCCCTCATTGAGCCCCAAATTTTTCTTTGCTAAGTGAAAGAGTTGCTATTTGAGTTTCTCCCCATTTTACGACCTTTCTCGGCACCGTTCTTCAGTGAACCACCGCCGTTGTGACGTTAGTCACACCGTTGTTAAGCGAATCTGGCTTCTCCGTTGACTTTGCTTGTCAGAAGGTCGCCAAAGGGGAGTCACGTGACCCCGGGACACTGCGACCGTCATAAATATGAACCAAGTTGCCAAGCGGCTGAATTTTGATCACGTGACCCTGGGGAAGCTGAAGCAGTCATAAGTGTGGAAAGTGGTCAAGTCACTTTTTTCAGCACAGTTGTAACTTCGAACAGTCACTAAACAAATGGTTGTAAGTCGAGTACTACCTGTATTGAGAAGAATAGAATAGAATAGAATAGAATAGAATAGAATAGAATAGAATAGAATAGAATAAGGAATAAATAGAATAGAATAGAATAGAATAGAATAAGGAATAAATAGAATAGAATAGAATAGAATAAGGAATAAATAGAATAGAATAGAATAGAATAGAATAAGGAATAAATAGAATAGAATAGAATAGAATAGAATAAGGAATGAATAGAATAGAATAGAATAGAATAGAATAAGGAATAAATAGAATAGAATAGAATAGAATAGAATAAGGAATAAATAGAATAGAATAGAATAGAATAAGGAATGAATAGAATAGATAGAATAGAATAGAATAAGGAATAAATACAATAAGGAATAAGGAATACATAGAATAGAATAGAATAGAATAAGGAATGAATAGAATAGATAGAATAGAATAGAATAAGGAATAAATACAATAAGGAATAAGGAATACATAGAATAGAATAGAATGAATAGAATAGAATAGAATAGAATAAGGAATAAGGAATGAATAGAATAGAATAGAATAGAATAGAATAGGGAATAAGGAATACATTATTGTCCCAAATTTCTCCTTAGTTCTAGGTTGCTTCTCTCCTCTGTCTCGTCTTCTCCACACTTTTTATTTCAAAGCAGAACCGTGGGAATGAAACAACCGATTTTTTTTTAATTAAAGAAAAAGATCCCACTTGATTTGCAACCTTATTTGACTTAAGCACCCCCCCTCCTCCTCCTGCACACACAATGATTTCTTTGCCTGCGTGTGCAAACTGCCAATGGGGCGGTCGGAAGGGGGATAATATACGGGAAGTTATATAGGCAGCGATAATTACTTATTAAAAGGTTTATCACGCTATCAGCTGTTGGAGAGTAAATAGAGGCTTTATCTCTATTCGTCCTTGGGCAACCTTGAGCGCTGAGCAAAATATATGCTTTGCTTTCCCCCTGCTTTGCCAACGTTCGAATTGCAAGGAGAGAGAGCACATCATAAAATAGAGATATTGGGTGGCATTTGTTGGCAATACAGATATATCCTTCGTTAGAGTGTTGGAGTTGGGACGTGGTGGCTCAGTGGCTAAGACGCTGAGCTTGTCGATCAAAAGGTCGGCAGTTCAGCGGTTCGAATCCCTAGGGCTGCATAACGGGGTGAGCTCCCGTAACTTGTCCCAGCTTCTGCCAGCCTAGCAGTTCGAAAGCACGTTAAAAATGCAAGTAGAAAAATAGAGGCCACCTTTGGTGGGAAGGTAACAGCGTTCCGTGCGCCTTTGGCGTTTAGTCATGGTGGCCACATGACCACGGAGACATCTTCGGACAGCGCTGGCTCTTTGGCTTTGAAACGGAGATGAGCACCGCCTCCTAGAGTCGGGAACGAGTAGCACATATGTGCGAGGGGAACCTTTATCTTTACCTTAGAGTGTTGGAAGAAATGTCCTTCTGGGTTCAGTTCCAAGTGGGGAAAAAGACACTGGAAACATGGAAGCTGTTTGGAAAGAAGGTTTTTAATGGTAGACAGGACCACATGCCTTGAAGATCTTGGGTGAAGAAAAAAAAAAGGAGAGATGCTGAGAGTGCCTAAATTTTATACCCTCTCTGGGCTTTTGAATTTGAGCTTGTATTCTGATTGGTTGTCAGGCTCCCAGCGGGCCATGCAGGGTAACTTTGTAAGTTGTCTGTGTCCCAGGCTTAGTTGACTCTTGCTGGGTGATGATGTAATGAAAGGGCTTTGGGCAATTCCTATTATGGCTCTGCCTGAAGGAGGATAGATCTTTGTTATGTAGAATAGACTGGCCCAGCCCTTAAATGGCCCGTTGACAAAGGTGGGGAGCTGAATTTCTGCCTCCCTTTTAGGGGAAATATTCTGCCCTTTTAATATTTCCTAAAATATCTCATTTTCCTAGGAGAGGGGTGGGTGCTAACTTCCTGCAAGAGTTTGCAGCCATCCAACCAGCACACAAGGAAACAATTCAGTAGGATTCATTTATATAAGAAACTTCTTTATATACAATAGCCATGCAGAAGAAGCCATAACGGGTGGGCTTCAAAACTTTTACCAAGGGGTTCTCTGCTTGGTTGCTGGGTGGGTGTGGCCATGGTGGGCGTGGCTAGTTTTTCTCGAGCCTCTGGGAGGGCGAAAATGGCCTCCCCGGGCTCCAGAGGCCCTCTGGAGGTGGGAAATGGGCCCGTTTCTGGTCTTCCCAAACTTCCAGTAGGCCCGTTTTTTGCCCTCCCCGAACCTCTATGTGCACCCTGTACTTACCTGCATCCAAGACGGGCCGTGTGGGGACTCCTGGGAGGGGTGGGGCAGAGTGGGCGGAGCCAGCTAGGAGTAGGATTTTGCGGGTTCTCCGAACTGCACAGAATTGTAGTGAGAGGGTCTCCCGAACCCCCAGCAGCCCAGGCTCCAAACTGTCTGAGTCACCAAACAAATCCCCATTGGCTGACCTGTTGCCATGTCTATTCCAATTCATGTCCTCTTATACACTGACATCCTTTAATTTTGCCGACAGAGGGCACCAGAGATTTGCTGTTGTTATCCTTTTCCAGAGGTTTCGTCCACATGGTTTCCTGGTGGTCTCCTTTCTATTGCAAGTCCCCTTTCAAATTCATCCAGGGGCTGCTTTCTTTTTTTTTTGCAAGGATTTATAAACAACAGATACATACGTAGCTTTTTATGTTGGCTTATGACCGTAATACAGGCAAGTCCTCAATTTACGGACCACAATTAAGCCCAACATTTCTGTTGCTAAGCGAGACGCCTTGTTAAGCGAATTATGCCCCGTTTTACGACCTTTCTTTTCATAGTTGTAAAGTGAATCACCACAGTTGTTAACGTTAGTTGGAGGGTGGTTAAGCGAGTCTCATTGAGACTCATTTGCTTGTCGAAAGGGGATTGCGTGACCCCGGGACACAGCAATCGTCGTAAATATGAGTCAGTTGCCATTTTGCTCACGTGACTGTGGGGATACTGCAAGGATCGCAAGTGTGAAAAATGGTCATAACTCACTTTTTCCAGTGCCATTCTTAACTAGGGTCATTAAATGAATGGTTGTAACGTAAGTCAAGGACTACCTGTGAATTGCTCAGGTAGTGAAATGCCTATGTCTTCCACAAGGGGGCGATGTTCCTTGGGAAAGATTATAAGGAAAGGATTACATAACCCAAAAGTTTCAGCCAGGAAGGAAGATTGGGCCAGGTAGGGTTAGCAGAAAAGGGAGAGGAGATTTCTCCATCCAACGGACTGATCATTAATCCAAGTTGGCAACTTGGTTTATGCCCAGACAAACCACACTGAGTTGGTGCCAGTAGTAGTAGGTTCACCCACGCTTAGTTATGGTTTATTGTGAACCATAACGTACTGAATATTTTTGTATCTGTCTGTTACAACATTCATAAATCAGGAGATAATAATACAAATGGTAATAATAATCGAAAAAGTAATTAATAGGCGGACAAAAATGCAGAATCCTCCCTTTCCCTGCCTTTGTTTTCCTTCTTTCTTCCCTCTCCCTCCCTTTGTTTTCCTTCCTTCCTTCCTTCCTTCCTTCCTTCCTTCCTTCCTTCCTTCCTTCCTTCCTTCCTTCCTCCCTCCCTCCCTCCCTCCCTCCCAACCTTCCTCCTTCCTTCCCTCCCTCTTCCTTCCTTCCCTCCCTCTCCCCTCCCTCCCTGTCCTCCTTCCTTCCCTCCCTCCCCTTCCTCCCTCCATTCCCTCCCTCTCTCTCCTCCTTCCTTCCATCCCTCCCTCCTTCCTTCCTTCCTTCCCTCCCTCCTTCTCTTCCTTCCCTCTCCCTCCGTCCTCCTTCCCTCTCCCTCCGTCCTCCCTCCCTCCCTCTCTTCCTTCCTTCCCTCCTTGTCCTTCCTTCCTTCCTTTACTCCCTCCCTCTCTCTCCCCTCCTTCCTTCCCTCCCTCTCTCTCCCCTCCTTCCTTCCCTCCCTCTCCTCCTTCCTTCCCTCTCCTCCCTTTCCTCCCTCTCCTCCTTCCTTCCCTCTCTCCTCCTTCCTTTCCTCCCTCCTTCTCTTCCTTCCCTCCCTCCCTGTCCTCCCTCCCTCTCTTTCCTTCCCTCCCTGTCCTCCTTCCTTCCTTCCCTCCCTCTCTCTCTCCTCCTTCCTCCCCTCCCTCTCCTTCCTCCCCTTCCTCCCTCCCTCTGCCCTCCTTCCTTCCTTCCCTCTCCTCCTTCCTTTCCTCCCTCTCCTTCCTTCCTTTCCTCCCTCTCCTTCCTTCCCATCCTCTCCTCCATCCTTCCTTCCCTCCCTCCCTCCCTTCCCTCCTTCTCCCTCCCTTTGTCTTCCTCCCTCCCTCCCTTGCTTCCTTCCTTTCCAGAATTTAAAAGTTGCTGAGGTTGGAAAATACCTAAAAGCAGGGAAAGAGGTTTTGATCGTAGAGTTGCCATCGTCAGTCAATATAACCGCCATTACCAATCTGCAAATCTCACAGCCCCCCATCACACTCATGCTTAGCCCTTCTACCTGCGTCGAGGAGGAAGATCTTTCCCGCAAACCTCTCCATTTTACCTCAAAAAACCCCCCAAAGAATGCCTCTGTGGCCAAACCTTAATCTTTTTCTCATTAAGCCTCCATTTCAAAAATCAATTCTTAAAAATGCCCTCTAATTAAACTGGTCACCGAAATGGATTTTGGATTTTAGGCTCATTTTAAAACTCAAAAGGCGGAAAAGAGGACAGGGGTGTATTTCTCCTTGTGCGAGAATAAAACGAAACACCGTATGTTTTTCTTCCTTGGAGCTCTGCTCTTCTGCTCTCTTTGCAAACATAAGCAGAATTTTATTAAATCGATAAATCAAAAGCAGCGGTTAATCAGGTAAGGCATCTTTAAGCGGGCAACGGCTTCAGAAATTCCCCAGATATGAATACTGCAAACATTTTGGAGTCTTCCACAGAAGTAAAACAAGCTTTCAGAGGGGAAAAAAAAAAGGAAATATATAGATTATAAATATAGATATAAAGTGAATGGATAATCGAACAGTATTTTTTATTTTATTTCATTTCTTTTTGCAGGATTTCTATCATATGACTGTGCTCTGTACACACGAGCAAACAACTTTTTTTTCTAAGCCCAGTTAGACAAACCAACATTACTATAAATCAGGGTTTCTCAACCTCTGGCACTTTAAGTTGTGTGGACTTCAACTCCCAGAATTCCTCAGCCAGCATGGCTGCTATAAATAACATATAGATATCTCTCCGCCCCAATCTTACCTATGCGATTGCAGAAGGACAATGTCAACTGCCACCTCATGCTTGCTTTGTGCTTCACTGAGATGCAGTGATAATCTGCCATGAACTAGGGAGAAAGGGGGACAAAGTGGGGGGGGGAGGGGCATACTTGGGGAACCGAAAGTAGTTGCTGTGTCTTCTTGAAATGCTGCTTCAAGGTTGCCCAGCTGGGAGGAAAGTGGGAGAAGCCTACCAGAGCTCATTGAACTGACTGTTAGGAAAACAGCTTGCAGGATTTTAATTGGTTATCGTAGGGTGGGAAATGAATGATGGGAAAGGAGGGGAAAGTATAATGTAGGAATTTTGGCGGGAGAATCAGTTTTGGCTATGCATTACTGCAATGCAATGCGCATGTGCACACACATCTATATCATCTATCTATATCTCTATTTTATCTATCTCTATACCCTGTTTTCCCCAAAATAAGACATCCCCTGGTAATAAGCCCAATTGGGCTTTTGAGCGCATGGCAATAAGGCCAAGCACTTATTTCAGGGTTTAAAAATAAAATAAAATAAGACAGGGTCTTATTTTCAGGGAAACACGGTATCTATCTATCTATCTATCTATCTATCTATCTATCTATCTATCTATCTATCTCTATCTCTTATCTATCTCTCTATTTCTAATCTATCTATCATCTATCCATCCATCCATCCATCCATCCATCCATCCATCCATCCATCTATCTCTATCTTATCTCCCCTCTCTCTCTCTCTCTCTCTCTCTCTGTCTCTCTCCCTCCCTCTCCCTCTCTTTCTCTCTCTCAGCAAATGGAGCCAAGTATTGTTTTCTACCTAGAGGTTTGTGGCAGGTCTGACAGAACAAATTCAGTGTTGGAACAGAAGTGAAGGAAAAAGTGAAAATTCCTTGCAAGGAAATGTGATGAAATGGTGCCAAATTTGCTTGAAAAGACGGGCAGAGAAGAGGGAAGGCAGGAAGGATAATGAAATGAGGGAAGGAAGGAAGGATAATGAGAATGAAAAGGAAAGGAAAGGAAAATGTATGGGGGTGGGGAGGAAGGATAATGAGAAGGAAAGGAAGGAAGGAAATGTTGGATGGTCAGCAGAACCCACAAACAGCTTCTCCCTGTGCCAAATGTCTCTTAACTGTGGTTTACCCTAAGCATGGCACCATGCCCCATTGCAAACAAGCCTTCTGTTTCATCGACTCCACACAATTCTTGTGAAGGTAAGATGCCAGCATCCTGTTGCTCCAATCTCTCTCTCTCTCTCTCTCTCCCCCCTCTCCCTCCCTCCCTCTTTCTCTCTCTTTCTCTCTCTCTCTCCCTCCCTCCCTGCTTCCCTCTCTCTCTCTCTCACAAAAAAAGTTAGAATAATGCACACTAACTCAAAATCAAAACCAGCTGCTCAGCTTGCAAGCCGGAAAGCAATAGTCCACGGTGGTCATTCTGGGAGTTGAAGCCCCCCATCTTTTCAAGCTGCCAAAGTTGAGCAAAGCCATGGCCTGCGCAATTTCCTGGGGAATCTTCCTTAACTACCCTGATTCCCCCGAAAATAAGACCCAACCGGAAAATAAACCCTAGCATGATTTTTCAGGATGCTCCTAATATAAGCCCTACCCAAAAAATAAGCCCCAGTTAAGATCATCAACCAGACGGAAGCGTTTAGTACTGTATTTCCCCCAAAATAAGACCTAACTGGAAAATAGGCCATAATGTGTTTTTTGTAGCAAAAATTAATATAAGACCCGGTCTTATTTTGGGGGAAATCATGGTAGTAAAGAAACGGTTTTGAGAACGGCTGTATACAAATCCTGCTGAGACGGAGGAATTCTGGATTGAATTCTCTGGGCGATGCTGAAGAAGCTTGTAGGGTGAGGTCATTATTTATGTCCCTCTATCATCCGATGAGGCGAAATAGCTTTTCTTCTGACAAGCAGTTGGAGATAAACACTAAAAGGAATGCATTACCGATAGCAAAGTATTCTGCAGCTCAATAGCATGCCTTTAATGCATGCAGAATTTGGAATGGGATAGGATAGGATAGGAGTAGAATAGGAGTAAGATAGGGTAGGATGGAATGGGATGGAATGGAATGGAATGGGATGGGATGGAATGGGATGCGATGGGATAGGCTAGAATAGAATAGAATAATAGAATAGAATAGGAGTAGAATAGGAATAGAATAGGAGTAGACTAGAAGAATAGGAGTAGAATAGAATAGGAGTAGAATAGAATAGGGGTAGAATAGAATAGGTAGAATAGGAGTAGAATAGGAATAGAATAGAATAGGAGTAGACTAGAAGAATAGGAGTAGAATAGAATAGGAATAGAATAGAATAGGAGTAAAATAGGGTAGGATGGAATGGAATGGGATGGGATGCGATGGGATAGGCTAGAATAGAGTAGTAGAATAGAATAGGAGTAGAATAGGAATAGAATAGGAGTAGAATAGGTTAGAATAGAATAGGAGTAGAATAGGAGTAGAATAGAAGAATAGGAGTAGAATAGAATAGGGTAGGGTAGGGTAGGGTAGGGTAGGATAAAATGGAATAGGAATGAGATAGAATAGGGATAGGATAGGATAGGATAGGATAGGATAGGATAGGATAGGATAGGATAGGATAGGATAACAGAGTTGGAAGGGACCTTGGAGGTCTTCTAGTCCAACCCCCTACTCAGGCAGGAAACCCTATATTTGTCACATGCCAAAAAGTGGGGCGGGGAGCATGGGATCGCGTGCGCATGCATGGGGGGGGCAGGTCGCCTAGAATTATGGGTGTGGGCATACGCACACATGACTACCCCGCATTCCCCCAGCTTTTGGCACGCGATGGCAAAAAGGTTACCCATCACTGCCTTATACCATTTCAGACAAATTTATATAAATAGTAAGCCAAATGAATGTGGGTGGGTGTGCTTCTATAAGTCCTCAACTTACAACTGCTCGTTTACTGACTATTCAAGGTTACCTCAGCACTGAAAAAAGTGACTTTTTCCGGCCGTTTTCCACAACTGAAGACTGTTGCAGCATTCCCCATGGTCATGCAGTTCAAAAAGGAAAGAACAAGTTTCTGGTCCTTATGACCTCTGGAAGCCTTATTTTTTTTGGGAGGGGGTGGGGAGGCGGGCTCCAATTCTCCTAGCCGAGTTCGTGCATTTTGACTACCTCGTCGTGGCATTCCAGATGTATCTGCAGCAACCAGATAAATCCGAGTAAATATTTACTATGCGGAGAGAACATTTCATGCCTAATCTCCCTTGTCCCTTCCAGTAAGTGTCTGGCTTTCTCTTCGTCTTCAGTTTCCCATAGATTAGCAACCAGCCATCTGAATTTTTTTCCTTCCTAATTCTTATTCACACACGCACACGCACCCCAGCATGGATTTTTTCCTCTGCGGCATGTCGGTCGGTCACGCGGAAGTCCTTATCGGCAGAGAGAAAATAGCTAGAAAGAAGGTCAGATTCACAAACATCTTGGAAATTTCAGCTCTTGCGAGATTTTGAGGCTTCCAGGATTTCCAAACCATTATTTTTCTCCACTTTCTTGTCTTCTATATTATTTTTTATTTATTTTTCTTATTATATTTCTATGCCTATTAGGACTCTATTACACCAAAGACAGTATTAAATAGCATATTATAACAATCTGGGTCCTATTTTACCTAGGATTATTCTTCTTCTTCTTCTTCTTCTTCTTAATTAAATTTCTATACCGCCCTTCTCCAAAAAGGACTCGGGGCGGCACAGCCAAAGTAAAAACAGAGCATACAAAATTTAAAAACATATTAAAATAATTAAATATTTTGGCCGTAAATTAAAACAACCCAATTTAAAATCAATTTAAAATTCAACTCAAGCCAGCCTGAGTCAACCTTGAGCCAGTGAGATTTGATCCGCTGATCTGCTGAACTAGCAGTCAGCTGAAGTAGCTGCAGTACTTCACTCTAACCACTGCGCCACCTCGGCCCTTTTTCTGGCGGAACTAGGGTGGGTTTCTACTGGCTCGCCCGAACTGGGGCGAACCAGTAATGGCAGTGGCAGGAGGCTCCGCCCACCCGCCTGGACGTCATCACGGACGCTGTGTGCATGCGCAGAAGGTTCTGCGCATGCGCAGAAGCGCCACGCGCACTCACAGTTCTGAACCGGTAAGTGGAAGCCACTACTGGTGGAACTGATTAGGATTTATGAGTGTTGAAAATCTTTAGTGGGTCTCCAACCCGTTTCGCGAGAGCCGTGTGATGCTGATGTTTGTTATAAGGAAACCCCTAAAAACATGGAGACGGGGGGGTCTTCTTTGATTCAAACTTCCAGTGAATTTCTTGGAGTGGTTTTTAATGGCCTTTTTCCCAGTATATTTTTCTTGACCTGCTGGTTTAACCCACAGCTATGTTCTCTGCTGGTAGGGACGCGGTGGCTAAGACGCTGAGCTTCTCAATCGAAAGGTTGGCAGTTCAGCGGTTCGAATCCCTAGTGCCGCGTAACAAGGTGAGCTCCCGTTCCTTGTCCCAGCTTCTGCCAATCTAGCAGTTCGAAAGCTCGTTAAAAAATGCAAGTAGAAAAATAGGGATCACCTTTATGGTGGAAAGGTAACAGTGTTCTGTGCGCCTTTGGCGTTTAGTCATGCCGGCCACATGACCACGGAGACATCTTCGGACAGCGCTGGCTCTTCAGCTTTGAAATGGAGATGAGCACCGCCCCCTAGAGTCGACTAGCACATATGTGCGAGGGGAACCTTTACCTTTACCTTATATTCCCTGCTAAACTCTCTTTTAAGTACTAGCTTAGTCTGATCCCAGTTTAGCTAGAGCAGTCAAACACAAGGCCCGCGGGCCAGATCCGGCCTACGATGTGTTCGGATCCGGCCTGCAGGGCCATCCTGGAAAACGTAAGGGGCCGGCCCGCGTGGCTTCATAGGTGCGAGGATGTAGCAACTGTGGCCAAAAAACAAAAACAAAAAACCACAACACCACAAAGGCCGTAAAATCAGGTGTAACTCACTGAATTGCCTCCTTTGCTTAACAGTGGAAATTCTGGTTCCAATTGTGGTCGTAAGTTGAGGATTGGCAGTTCTGTTCTAGCATTGCATTTCAATAAATATTGTAGTGTTGGAAGAAAGGGCCAATACACGGGGACCTTTGTCCTGCAGAGTTGAAGGAGCAAAGTCTGTTAGTCGTCGAAAAAGTCACTGGATCTGCCACCTACTAATCGTTTTGCTTCTAATCCTGTAATGTTTTCTAGATTCTCCGCCGCTTTCTGTTAGAAGGCTAAATATCTATCTATCTATCTTCTGGATCGATTGAGTTCTTTTTTTTTTCCTTTTCCTTTTCCTTGCAGCTTGGTAAATGAGTATGGAAGATTATGACTTTCTCTTCAAAATAGTTTTAATCGGGAACGCTGGTGTGGGGAAGACCTGCTTAGTGCGACGATTCACACAGGTAAGAAGGCGTCCATTCCGATCGGAGCCTCGTAGATATTTCTGCATATCGGGCAGAAAGGACTATATAGAATATGATTCCCCCCCCAATTTGCTAGCCATTTGCTTTTGATGGGAGGTGATACGTTTTATTTTATGTATTTATGATTTATTTTATTTTATTATTTTATTGTTTTATATATTATTGTTTTATATTATTTTATGATTTATTTTATGATTTTATGTTATGTTACTTTATAATTTACTTTATTTTATGTTAATCTTATTTTTATTTTATTGTTTTATATTATATTATTTTATTATTTATTTTTATTTTATTTATTTTAATTTAATTTGTATACTGCCCTTCTCCCAAAAGGGACTCAGGGCGGTGAACAGCCAAAATTAAAATACATACAATACAAAAGTTAAGATAATTAAAAGAGATTATCGGCCTCCCAATTTAAAACCCCAAGTCTATAAAATTTAAAAATCCCATTAAAGTTATGGTTTACTTTATTATTTTATGTTATGTTATTTTATTTTAATCTTTATTATTTTTATTGTTTTATATTATATTATTTTATATTATTATTTAATGTTATTTTATTTTTTATTTTATTTATCTTATTTTATATATTATTTTTACTGTATTGTTTTATATTTTATTTTATTGTGTTTTATTTTATTTTATTGTTTATTTTATTTTATTGTGTTTTATTTTATTTTATTGTTTATTTTATTTTATTTACCTTATTATTTTTATTTTATTATTTTATATTTTATATTGGGCCAGCTGTCAGACCCAAGAGGGGACTAGAACTCCCAGTCTCCTGGTTTCTAAGATAGAAATAACCAAGTGAATAACCAATTCACTTAACATCCATGGCATTTATATAATGACCACTGCATTTGCTAAATGGCCGTCACAGAAAAGATTGCAAAATTGGGCATAGTCACAGGCTGACCCGCTTAACGACCAACACGACCTACGACCTTAACTCACCGTTGTAAATCGAGGACAACTTACATTAGCAACCTACAGTTGCTCTCAACTTGCATTTTTTGCTTTGCTAATTATTTTTGAATCATGCACCATCCAGAGTCGTTACAGAATTGGGCAGACTTACAGATTTAGTGAATAAATTAACAAATTTAAGATCCCACTGGCTGGTTGTTTTATCTGATCCAATCTCAGGACATTTTTTAAAAAAGAAAATCCTCAGATTTTCTCAGGACAGGCTCTGTTTCATGGATCTCATTAAAAAATGCTTGTGTGATGACCCGGGGCAAGGCACAGAGGCAACACAGTCAGCTGATAGTTCAAATCACCCCTTTACCGCTCCAACTTTCCCCCAAATGCTCCCATGTTGATGGCAAATCCCAGAGCAAAGTGTGCCTCTGCCTGCAAGTAGTCCAGCACAATGCTGGGAGCACAACGTCTGCAAAGCAAGAAATCCAGCGGGCAAGGGAATAAGTCAATGAGTACAGAAAGCAAAGGAACAAGGCAATTAATCCAGGGAGCAAGAAATAAAGCAAGAAGTCCAGGAAACTCCAAATGTCGGCAACGGCGCACAACACTCCGTGAATTCAGCATTTGTTCCTGACAAATGCCCCTCCCCACAGCGTTTCCTTAAAGCTCAGTCCCCAGGTATGCCTTGTGAAGAGGGGCGGGGGTGCTCTCCTCCCGAGTTGTCGGGTCGGCTTGCGCTGTTCCCGCCTTCTCTCCACTCTCCGTGCTCGGGGATCAGGAGGGGGCGGTCCTTGCTCGTCGCCTGAGCTCTGTCGCTCCTCATGTTCACTGCTTGCCCTCTCTTGCTCATCCTGCCCCCATTCCTCCTTGCCTACAAGCCTTCCCAATCCTGAAAAGCCCTGGGCTGACTCGGCCTGCTCCTCCTCACATTCCTCCCAAGTCCTCGATCTCCATTAGCTCCAGCTCTGGCTCGTCTTACTCCTCAGATTCAGGCTCCGATGGGGGCATAACAGCTTGGGAGTCTGTCTGCTGCTCCCATGTGTACTCTCTTGTCTACCACATCAAAATGACACTTCAGCAGCAGTAATTCATTGTTTTATTTTTGATGTGCCTGTAAGCCAGCCGCCACGCAAAGCAATATACATCCCAGCATCAATAATGAATTCAGTTGCTCGCTCAAATCCATTTGGAGATCGCCGCTGAAATACAGAGGCTCCAATCCCCTCGATGGCTCGTAATGTTGAAAGCGATCCTTAAAACCCGTATGGAAACAACAAGGCATTTATTTCTGCAGGGAGAATTAATACTTAAACCAGCTTCACGCAGCCACCTGCAGACAAAATAGGTTTTAGGGCCTTTTAAAATGTTGATAGATCGGGCTCCAGGTATACAATAATTCTGGGAAACTCTGGTGCCAACAGTCTGAAACAAAATGGGGGGGGGAAATGCTTTCGATTATGACCTGGCTATTTTAGTGCCAGTTGGTGAATGAGCTGAACCTACAAATGTGAGGTTTTAGAACTTTGATCTGTTTTTTTTCCCCCCTTTTTCCTTCTACCCAAGTAGTTCTCGACTTACAGCCACAATTGAGCCCCCAAATTTCTGTTGTTAATGAGCCCCCCCCCCCATTAGTGCAGGTCACATTGTCCAATTAGGTGCCCAGGTGTTATGCGAAAACCTCAACGACTCTGGCGGACACCTGCTGAAACGTCCTTGGTTCCCATGAGACAGTTTCTTGTTATCGTCTGGACTATACATTCCAATCTCTCCCTCCCTTTGAAGCCTGACATAGACTGGGTTGGTTGGTTGGTTGGTTGGTTGCCAGCCAAGCGTCCAAATTTTGGTCACACGACCATGCAGGTGTTCCGATGGATGTAAGTGGGAGGATAAATTGCAAGTCACATTTTTTGGTGCCGTTGTAACTTCTAACCTTTGCTAAATGAATGGTTTGTAAGTCCATTCATCCAAGGCAGAAACAACAATGGTGTGCCAAACGATCTCTAGAGCTGAAAGTGTTGTCTGAATATTTTTATTTTCTTTCTTTATTAAGGGACTTTTCCCACCAGGCCAAGGAGCCACCATTGGGGTTGACTTTATGATTAAGACGGTGGAGATAAATGGTGAGAAAGTAAAGGTAAGTCGTCGTTTAACTTTCCTGCCTAAGCTTAGAATCTGTTCATGTTCCAAAAGTGTGCCTTGCAACTGAGGACAACTTAAAGGACAACTTCCAACCATCCATGTGGAATTTAGTCTCCAATCTAATCCCTTCTTAAAAACCTCCAGTGTTGGAGCATTCACAACATCTGGAGGCAAGTCGTTCCACTGATTAGTTGCTCTCACTGTTAGGAAATTTCTCCTTAGTTCTAGGTTGCTTCTCTCCTGGATTAGTTTCCATCCATTGCTTCTTGTCCTGCCTTCAGGTGCTTTGGAAAATAGGTTGACCTCCTCATCTTTGTGGCAACTCCTCAACTATTGGAACACTGGAGGGAGGGAGGAAGAAAAGATAGAGAGGAAGGAAAGGAAGGAAGGAAGAAAACAAGAAAAGACAGAAAGACGAAGGAAGGCTGGATGGATGGAAGGAAGGAAGGAAGGAAATGTAGGATGATCAGTTGCAACAGAGAGGCGAAGGAAGGAAGGAAGGAAGGAAGGAAGGAAGGAAGGAAGGAAGGAAGGAAGGAAGGAAGGAAATGTAGGATGATCAGTTGCAACAGAGAGGCCCAGGAAGGAAGGAAGGAAGGAAAGGAAGGAAGGAAGGAAGGAAGGAAGGAAGGAAGGAAGGAAGGAAGGAAGGAAGGAAATGTGGGATGATCAGTTGCAACAGAGAGGCCCAGGAAGGAAGGAAGGAAGGAAGGAAGGCTGAAAGGAAATGAAGGAAAGAAGGAAGGAAGGAAGGAAGGAAGGAAACGTGGGATGATCAGTTGCAACAGAGAGGCCCAGGAAGGAAGGAAGGAAGGAAGGCTGGAAGGAAATGAAGGAAAGAAGGAAGGAAGGAAGGAAGGACGGAAGGAAATGTGGGATGATCAGTTGCAAGAGAGAGGTGAAGGAAGGAAGGAAGAAAGAAAAAGAGAAAAAGAAAGAAAAGAAAAGAAAGAGGAAGTGATGGAGATTGTTGCTTTATTCTCTTTGCCCTTTCAAGCCGATTATTTTAGGAACTTTGCCACTTTCAAAACCGATCTTCAAAATGGGTGTTTTTCTCTTTCTTCATCATCTCTGTTTCCTTTGGTCTTATATAGAATATGTAAGCAAGGGCGAGGGTAGCTTTGTTTCTTCTGGCTCACGTAAGCTGCTGTGAGCATTTCTGGAGCTTAACAGAAGGAGCCAATTTCTTCCATCCCAAAGAGTGTTCCCCCCCCCTCCCAATCCCTTTTCCCAAAGCATCTGGAAGGGACCCGTTTTGGATAGGCTTCCTTACGCAGAAGGACCCATTAACTGCTGACTCCATGATGTTTTCAGCGAGGCTTGGCTCGACATGCCGTTTAGCATCTGTGGTTGTTTTCCTTCAGTAGGAATCGAGTTGCTTATAAGTTGTTTTTTTGGTTCTCCTGCTGGAGCCACGGGCTGCCCTCAGCACTTCACAAGAGCAAAGCTGAAATAACAAGTCTCTTTGCTCAGGCAGAATTGCTGAAAATTGCATTAAAAACCATTTGTGCGGTTTGAATCCCAGGTTAATGGGGAGGGGGGGGGAGCGATCGTGCAATCACAATCTGTGTTAGAAAAGAGAGCCAGTTTGATCTATAGGGGGTTAAGGCACGAGGGTCCTGAGTTCAAATCCCGCCTTAGCCAGGAAAGCCAGCTGGATGATTTTGGGCCAGTCAAGTTTTTCTCTCTCTTGTCAATCCAATTCACCTCACAGGGTGGTGGTTGTGGGAAAAATAGGAGGAAATAAAGGGGCCATAGTTCCCATGCTGGCTCAGGAATTCTGGGAGTTGAAGTCCACATGTCATAAAGCGGCCATAGTTCCCCATGCTGGCTCAGGAATTCTGGGAGTTGAAGTCCACATGTCATAAAGCGGCCATAGTTCCCCATGCTGGCTCAGGAATTCTGGGAGTTGAAGTCCACATGTCATAAAGCGGCCATAGTTCCCCATGCTGGCTCAGGAATTCTGGGAGTTGAAGTCCACATGTCATAAAGCGGCCATAGTTCCCCATGCTGGCTCAGGAATTCTGGGAGTTGAAGTCCACATGTCATAAAGGGCGACAAAGTTCCCCATGCTGGCTCAGGAATTCTGGGAGTTGAAGTCCACATGTCATAAAGGGCGACAAAGTTCCCCATGCTGGCTCAGGAATTCTGGGAGTTGAAGTCCACATGTCATAAAGGGCGACAAAGTTCCCCATGCTGGCTCAGGAATTCTGGGAGTTGAAGTCCACATGTCATAAAGGGGACAAAGTTCCCCATGCTGGCTCAGGAATTCTGGGAGTTGAAGTCCACATGTCATAAAGCGGCCATAGTTCCCCATGCTGGCTCAGGAATTCTGGGAGTTGAAGTCCACATGTCATAAAGCGGCTATAGTTCCCCATGCTGGCTCAGGAATTCTGGGAGTTGAAGTCCACATGTCATAAAGGGGACAAAGTTCCCCATGCTGGCTCAGGAATTCTGGGAGTTGAAGTCCACAAGTCTTAAAAGGGGCCATAGTTGTCCACCCCTGGGTTAAAAGTTGAGGATATATTTGTTGTGGCCCACCAGCGGCCAGCAGATTTGGACAGTGAGGAGGTTGGGGAGGAACGTGGCCCAGTCCTGGAGTCTGGGGAAGGCTCAGACAATGGCTCTAAGTCGGAGGCAGAGAGGGGGCCAAGGCCATCTGGTAGTTCTTTGCTGCCTCCAGAGTCTAACATCAGTGAGGCAGAAGAACAGCGTGAGCCTGTTCCCGGTGTGCGCATGCGCAGAGCTGCCAGGAGACAGGAACAATTAAGGAAACAATGTCGACTTGGGAGTAAGGCTTGGAGATGATTGGCCCCTCCCATAAGACATAAAAGAGAAGTAAGCTTTTGCAGGAAGCGATTCGTTCATCTGGCCGATTCAAGATTTGAAACTTCTGTTTGTGACTCTGTGCCAAGTTTGGCCTTGCCCTGCGTCTGGAAATTAGCTCTTTGAGTTCCACGTGAGATAGGTGGGTATTGACAACCTTCCTCTGAAAGACTGTAAATGAAAGTAATTTACAGCCATAGGAATTAAAGAGGTTTGCCGGGACTAAGTTTGTGCTGTTTAATTTCTAAGGAAGCCTAGGTCAGAACAATATTATTAGTTTGTTCCATACCCAGCTTGGGTATCATGTATTCGTAGTCAGCCTGTCTACCGCTCCATTGATTTAGTCTACAGTCCTGTGTAATTTATAGTTAAGAGGCCATGATAAGACATGCAGGAGGGTTCTGTAAAATAGCAAATACTGCATTTTTAATACAGGTACATTTGATGGAAGGCTAATGGCCAGAGAACAACAGTTATTGTTTAAAAGAAAAGGCAATCTTTTGCTTGCTTGCGGAAAAAAAAAGTTTGCAGCTTGGGAAAAAAAATAAGTTTGCACGTACGGTATACCTTACTTTAAATGACTCTCGGTAACAAAATTTCATTCATTATTGATTGATTGATTGATTGATTGGTTCGATTTATATGCCGCCCTTCTCTGGAGACTCAGGGCAGCTTACAATGCGCTAAGCAATAGCCTTCATACTTTTTGTATATACCTGCTTAGTGGGGCTTTTTTATAGAAAGTCACCTTATTGCCCCCACAATCCAGGTCCTCATTTTACCTACCTCGGAAGGATGGAAGGCTGAGTTAACCTTGATCCTGGTGAGATTTGAACTTGCAGTAATTGCAGACAGTTACTTAACAGCACTTTAGTCTGCTACGCCACCAAGGCTCTTTGTTGTTGACGTTGGCTCTCATTTATTAATCATATTGGCCCATAGCTCTGGAAACCTTAATCTAGGGATTTGCTGAATTCATTGTATATTGAAACTTTTCTTTTTCCAAGAAAATGAAAAACCGAGTTATTAAAATTCTGTCAAACAAACAACAGGCAAAATCAGTATTAGTGCCCTTTTTTTTTTTTTTAAAAAAAAGAAAAGACTTAAAAAAAAGAGAGGCCAGATAAAAGGGTGCAGAATTCAGCTAAAACCTTTGGAGAATAAACCTCAAAAGTTGACATGTCACTTGCTTTGAATGCCATTAAGATGTTTTGGTGGGAGGATACGTTCGCCGTTAGGTCCTTTGTGCTCTCTGAGCTTGGTTGTTTTTTTGCAGATGTTTCATTACCTGACTGGGTTACATCATCAGTGCTAACCGCACTCCCTTCTAGCCCTGATGATGTTACCTAGTTGGGTAATGAAACGTCTTTAAAAAACACACAATCAAGCTCAGAGAGCACCAGGGACTTTTCCTTTCAATCCTGAACTACAAATATTCTCCTTTATCAATACCTTTTTCCCCTTTCTTTTTTCTTTGCTTTTTTTTTTATATTTTATACTTTATTTTTAATTTAAAAAAGTTTTGAAAGAAATAGAGGTGGACACTTGATATGGATGGGAACACGTGGAGGATTTGTGGGCTAAAGAAGGACATGAGGTCACAGGTTTTATTGGGGTCAATGCTAACCCGTTCTTTTTTCCTTTCCCTAACCCTTTGTTTTCCCTCTCTCCTCTTCCCAAAGCTGCAGATTTGGGACACAGCGGGACAAGAAAGATTTCGTTCCATTACGCAGAGCTATTATCGCAGTGCCAACGCGTTAATCCTGACCTATGACATCACCTGTGAAGAGTCCTTCCGATGCCTCTCCGAATGGCTACGGGAAATTGAGCAATATGCCAGCAATAAGGTCATCACCGTCCTAGTTGGTAAGAGACATTGGCACGTTTATCTGATACCAGGGATCTGTCAGGCGGAATCGATCAGGAAGCAAGGCGGTTCAAATGACTTCAGGTTTATTGCATGGTAACGCTCTGGACACGAATCTGAACTACTAACAGTCAAAGCAAATTAGCGGTAGATAAGTCGATGGAATTCAAGCTGGGCTGGACTTACAGTAGTGGCCAAAATTGTGGAAACTTTTTGAGAAAAGTGTATTTTCTAAAACTAGCTAATAACACCACTTTTTTTTTGAGTAGTACCATAAAATTATTTATCAATGGAAAGATAATTTAATCAAAAATGTAATGCAATAACTTTTACGAAGGATTTGCTGTTAGAATAGCAGTGAAAAAAATTGAAACACGTAGAAAAAACGAGATCTACAAAAATTATCGCCATAGTAAGAACAAGATATACAAAAATTATCACCATGTCAGTTAATACTTAGTTGGGTAACCTTTGGCATGAACTACGGACTTATAATGTCTTCCCATGGAGTGAACCAAGTCTTTTAGTTCTGCAGCTGTTCTAATGTGAAACCAAGATTGAATAATGGCTTCTATTAACTGGGTTTTATTGCTGGGTTGCTTCTGACTAACAAGTTTCTTTAGATGGCTCCATAGATTTTCCATTGGGTGAAGGTCTGGGCTATTCCCAGGCCATTCCAGCAGTGGAATAGGATTATCTTGAAACTCCCAAAAAATAAAAGTGGTGTTATTAGCCTCAAAGCTCAAAAATACACTTTTCCCAAAAGGTTGCCACAATTTTGGCCACTATTGTAGATCTCTTGTGAACACAAAGGGACTCCAAACTGATGATGTTGATGACATCTCCCTCAGGCTCAGCCTGGTGATCTCCTATATCTGTGATGGCGAACCTATGGCACGTGTGCCACAGGTGGCACGTGGAGCCATATTGGTGGGCATGTGAGCATTGCCCTAGCTCAGCTCCAGCGTGCATGTGCGTGCCGGTCAGCTGATTTTTGGGCCTTCTGGGCCCACCGGAAGTTGGGAAACAGGCTGTTTCCGGCCTTCGGAGGGCCTCCGGGGGGGGGTGGGGAAGGCTGTTTTCGCCCTCCCCAGGCTCCAAGAAAGCCTCTGGAGCCTGGGGAGGGCGAAAAACAGGCCTACTGGGCCCACTGTGCCATTGCGTGCCAAAAGCGTGGGGAGGTCACGTGTGCATGCGTGGAGGGCGTATTAATTTATGGGTGTGGGCATGGGCGCGTGCGACCCCCCACACTCCCCCCGCTTTTGGCACACGACGCCAAAAAGATTAGCCATCACTGTCCTATATCTGGCCAGATTAAAGCAACAACCTGCATAAGCATTAGATATTCTCTGTGAATAGCTAGAGAGGGTCCATCTTCACTCTTTTCCTGCATATCAAATATTCCAAGCTACTCTCGGGGAAAGAGCCCCTCTCACTTGTGACTTTGGGCCACATTTCGCCATACTCGGGCAACCCAAATCTGATTTTTATCAAGCTCCCCTACCCCTACCCCTCTTCTATAGTTGATATTTAGCTCAATAAGGATCACTCTTCTTTTGTTGTGATCTAGGTTTACTGAGTCATTACAAGACCGAATTATTCCCAAACAAACCTATTTTATTGTAACAGCTTAGAATTACGTTCATTCCCAGTTGAGTCCCAATTAGTTGCAAATCAAGTCCTTTGGAAGAAGTCCTTTGGGATAATCACCAACCTTTATCTTCTTTGACACCCTGCCAAAGGCCTTACTTGGCAAAGCCCCATGAAATTCAGAAACAAACAAGAGACGCCAACTGGAAACAGAGTTAGCAATGTTGCTTTTCTGCAAAAGCCCCAGTGCCTTTGTTTCTCTTTTAAGCCTTATGGGAGGGGCCGATCATCTCCTGGCCTTACTCCCAAGTCATCCCTTTTGCTTTAGCTGCTCTTGCCTTCTGGCAGCTCTGCACATGTGTGCACTAGGAACAGGCTCCCCCTGTTTCTCTGCCTCTCTGCTGTCTGACTCTGGGGGCTCTGGAGTCCATGCATCGCTCCCAGATGGCCCTGGCCCCATCTCTGCCTCCAATGCAGAGCCCTTGTCCGGGCCTTCCCC
This sequence comes from Pantherophis guttatus, assembly GCF_029531705.1. The sequence continues at coordinate 263,355 of NW_026844016.1, read as the reverse complement.
AGACTCCAGGACTGGTCCATGTTCCTCCTCAGCCTCCTCACTGTCCGACTCTGCTGCCAGCTCCACAGGCTGCTGGCAGACCACAACATCTTTGCAGATCCTTTGTTCAGTTGTTGGCTTCATAACTTTCTCGATCCAGTCGAATTTCTCCCTCCTCCTGTTTGGTTTCGCTTAGTCTTTGCAGATCCTTTGTTCAGTTGTTGGCTTCATAACTTTCTCGATCCAGTCTAATATCTTCCCCCTCCTGTTTGTTTTTCTCTAGGAAACAAGATTGATTTATCCGATAAGCGTGAAGTCTCCCAACAAAGAGCCGAAGAGTTTTCCCGAGCCCAGGATATGTACTATCTGGAGACGTCAGCAAAAGAATCTGATAACGTGGAAAAACTCTTTTTGGACTTGGCTTGTCGGCTGATCAGCGAAGCGAGGCAGAACACCTTGCTGAACAATGTGGAGTCTCCCTTGCCGGGCGAAGGGAAAAATATCAGTTATTTGACTTGTTGCAATTTTAACTGATCGCCTTTGAACCTCAAAGAGTTATTATGACTGCTCCTTCTACAGGCCTCTCTCTAGAGGCAAAGGCTGCTATGACCCGGTCTGACTGATGGCGATAGTCAGACACTCGATCATGAAGCATGCCAGGCTGACCATTTGTCTGCAGAGTCAGCCTAGAATATAATCGTGTTTTTTTTTTTCCTTTTTAACATGTGCCACCCCAGAGCCCCAAAATTTGGAGGAGATTTAAGATTCAAAAAAAGGTGCTAGGTAGCAGCTGGTCAGGTCATGGTTTTCACTTCTTTAGAAGCATCTGGGATCCTTTCGCTTGGAAATTCAGGATGAATCGTGCCTGCCTTTTTTTTACATCTTTACAGAAGGAAACCGAGAGGCACGGTAGAAAATGGCTGTGGGTTGCCAGCATAAGTTGACAACGCTTGTATATAAACCAGGACCCAGAGTGCCATTTTGTTACGGCACAAACTTCACCGAGTGTGCGTGTCACGTGCATATGTAATTAAAAAAAAAAACCCTAAGTATTAACGCATCTGTGTTCTGGGATTTTGAGAAACATGGAAGTTAAAAAGGGATCAGTTGGTCGTTTGCAATCAGGAGGTCTTGAGGTTGGGACCCTTTTGGTTCTTCTTTCTATTCCCGAAGCGAAATTTCCTCTGTGGTCAGCTTACTCTCTTCTCCACAGTCAGGAGGTGTGGAAAGGTGTTGATCGTAAATACAGCAGCCTGTTTGTTAGTTCATGCCCACGTGGCACGGCTCGTTCTGGATACAGAGACCAATGATATGAATTCAAAAGTTGACCACTAGTTATCCCTGCACTTCTGATCAAGTAAGCGTTCCAAAACTTTTGTCTCTTCAAATCAGCATTTGTTTTACCGTTTTTGCCATTGGGTGGGGCTTCCAAAAACTCACTTTTGTTGCTTGCGGAAAAGAGGTGGTGAAGTATTGTTCATACCGCTCCACTGATCTTGGGTTTAGCCAAAATAGCTTCTTTGGTGAGAAATTGCCGGATCCTGGAAGTCTGGCTTTCAGATGTTGTTTGAGAGAGAATGCTGCAGCTCTGAGGCTGGAGGCTACACTGATGCACAAATGTCATATTTGGGGTGTGCTCTATTGTTGATGCCTTTGAGGAATGGGGCATGGATGTCCCTCTTGAAATGAGCTGTTGAACGTTAACAGATCTCATGGCTGAATTCTGCTTTTAATTAAAACACTAGCACCAGCTCTGGAATTTGCTGTCTTATTGGAAAAGGCGTGTACAGTTTCAAAAGGTTTTTTTAAAATACGGTTGAGGGAGAAAAAAATAGCACGTTCTAAATCTTTTAAGATGGCTTTATTGAGTCTGCGATCATCTTGCAGAATACGTAACTCTGCAAAGCAATTTCAAAAGGCAGAAACGCAAGCCCACTTCCCACAGTCAGTTGGAGATATTCGTTTTGTTTGCTGTACTTGGGCTCAATTGTGCGTAGGTGTGCGTGCGCCTGTGCGCGTACGCTGAAGAACGGTGTGCAGGCAATACCCTTGAACCAGAGCCTCGGTGCTGGAAGGACGATATACACAAAAGTCTCACCGTACGAGTTTGCAAATTCAGCACTTTGAACGTCGAATTGCAAGGAGTCAACGCAAATTTCCTTATCGGTGCTTCACTTGTATACCTTTGAAGAGAGACAGACAAACTGGTCTGGAAGGCAATGGACTCACAACAGGTTATTAAGATATTAGCATTACATGGCCGGCTGTTCCGTATTTAGCATCACTTCATTTGGGTAATTGGAAGAAGCAAATAAGGACTTTGGTATGGCATTCAATGAAGAGGTGGTTCTATCCAATGGGCGCATCAGCCTCCAGTAAAAGCAGTGGTATTGTCAATTCAAGAGAGCCGGTTATTACAGGATGTTTTGGGGGGATAGAGTTGTGCTCAAACTATGACCGATGTCCCCTTTTGCATTAAAATAAAGCTGCTAAAATTTTAGCCTTTTTGAGAATAAAGCTGACATTTTAAAAGTGTTGCATTTTTTGCCTCTTTCTTGCAGTTTACTTTTTTTTTTAAAATTTTTTCCAAAATCCAACCAGTGGTGGAATTCTTTTTTTAACTACCAATTCTGTGGGCTTGGCTTGGTGGGCATGGCAGAGGAAGGATACTGCAAAATCCCCATTCCCTCCCCACTCCTGGGGGAAGGATATTGCAAAATCTCCATTCCCACCCCATTCTGGGGCCAGCCAGAGGTGGTATTTGTCAGTTCTCCGAACTACTCAAAAGTTCCGCTACCGGTTCGCCAGAACCTGCTGAATAGCACCCCTTAATCCAACATTACTGTTATAAAAATCACGGAGTTATCCATCCTTGAAGATGTAGAACAAAGCTTCCAACGTTCATTTATTAATGAGCAGACAAGAGAGGGAACTCTCCCCATTCTGTACAGGTAGTCCTCAACTTATAGCTATAACGGAACCCCACTTTTCTTTTGCTAAGCAAGACCATCGTTCAGTGAGTTTTGCCCCGTTTTAGGACCTTTCCTGCCATTTCAGTGAATATCTGCAGTGTAGTAACGCAGTTAAGTGGCTTCCCCATTTTACTTTGCTTGTCAGAAGGTTGTGAAAGGAGATCACGTGACCAGACACTGCAACCGTCTGTTCTGCCCCAGCTACGGACCCCAAAGAACGCAGCACACACAAAGTCTGTACAAACCTTAGTTTACTAAATTAAATCAGTCTTTTTCAAATAAAGGCTGTTAATTAACTTTCTTAACAGTTTACAAGAATCCAAAGAATAAATAATCGTAATCTTACTATGGTTGGCAGAAAGCCCAGAAACAATTTGCAGGAAACTGATAAGAGAACTAAGATCAGGACGCGAAGGAATGAAAGAAGTTGTTCCCTGCAAATTGCCTCAGTCGTCGTCCTTCCTTAAATAGGCTAAGGGAGTGGCCAATTAGCCCCAAGCCTTACTCTCGAGGAGAACTCCTCCTGAGGAACCACTTCTGCCTTTTAACAGCTCTGCGCGCTCGTGCATCGAGAAGATCTTCTTCCTCTTCTTTTATGGGAGCTTCTGGAGGTTCTGAAGGCCCTGGCTGAATCCCCGCCTCTGGCACCACATCTTCTCCAGCCTCCTCATTGTCTGACTCAAGTGCCAGCTGCACATGCTGCTGGCCCAGCACCACACCAGCCTCCTTGCTGTCTGAATCAGCTACTAGCTGCACGGGCTGCTGATGGGCCACACCACCATCATAAATACTTGCCAGTTGCTGAGCCTCTGAATTTTGATCACAAGACCAGGCGGATGCTGCAACGATCGTGTATCAGGTTATCAGTCACTTTTCATGTGCCATTGTAACTTTGAACAGTCACTAAATGAACAAGTTGTAAGTCGAGGACTACCTGAATATAAATTTTAGGGCTAAAATATATGACTTGCAGCCTTGAAGGAAAGATGGCGATTACTTGATCTGAAAGCTCCTTCCAAGTTGTGATTAATCCTGAATGTCTACACCAGAGGTCTTCAAACTTGGCAGCTTTAAGACTTCTGGACTTCAACTCCCAGAATTCTCCAGCCAGCATAGCTGAGTTGAAGTCCACAAGTCTTAAAGCTGCCAAGTTTGAAGACCTCTGGTCTACACCTCCTGTCTGTAGTTTATTACTTTATTTTATTTACATACTTAGATACAGCCATAGGACTTCCAGCAATTTACAATATCAAAATTTAAAATGTCAGCAGACAAATAGGTTCTTGTTTAACCACGCTGGTTGGAATGAGAAAGTCGCTCATCAAGCAACAGAGTTTTAAGTTGAACATGGTGCTTAGCAACGGCAGTTCCAGCAATCCTGGTTGCCATTGTTAAAACAATTGGGGGGGACGGGGGTCATTAAGTGAGGATCTCACCTGACTTAACATCTGACTTCCCGCTGGCTTCCCCAATGACTTTGCTTATGGAAGCTGGCAGAGGTCATCACAAATCATAATCACAGAAGCGGTGGGACGCTGTGACAGCTGTTCAGTTAAAAAAACCTGGTCATAATTTATTTATTCATTCAGAAGCCGCCATAAATTCAAATGGTTGCTGAATGAGTGGACATTAAAACAAGAAGCACCTGCACATCAAACTGATGAAACTGTTAACTCATCTGTCTCCTCAGCCGAGGAACAAACTAAGAGGTTTTGCAAACAAACTCAGTTTAAATCACCTTTCCAAATCTCTGCGGGGAGAAACTGTTTTGAGAGCTGTGACAAAGTTATTTTCTTCCACCGCATATATGTGGGGAATCCTCAGCATCTCCTAAGTATCCCAGATAGCTTGGGTCTATTTCCGTGATGGTGATCCTATGGGCCAGAAATGGCACGCAGAGCCATCTCTCCAGGCACGCAAATTGTTGTCCGTTGCTCTTCCGGGTTCCAGCATGCCGGCTAGCTGGTCTACATGTGCATGGGAGTGTCAGAAACCGGAAGAGCAGCTGCCTAGTGTGCCCAGCGCACCGATCGCCTGGTCTTCCGGTTTCTGGCGTGCATGCATGCACGAAGACAAGCTGGCCGGTGCGCATGCGCACGCCGGAAACCAGAAGATCATCTTCCCAGAGCATGCATGCGCACCGGGCGGCTGCTCTTCTGGTTTCTGGCGCTCCCGCATGCGTGAAGAGCAACTGGCCAGCTTGCAGGAACCTGGAAGAGCAACGGGAGCAGAGCTGCCGGCCAGGACGGGCGGTCCTGGGCTTCTCTCCCTCCCCGCCCGACAGGCTTTTTGTGTGGGGAGCCCTCCAGCCTGTGACACCGACGTCCGTCCGTGTTCCGGAGCACTTGGCTGGCTCTGGTGCATGGGGCAGTTGCTGCCGCTGGGGGCAAGGGGGTGGTGGTGGTTCTCACGCTGCTGCCTCCAGCTAGGATGCTGGAGCAGCCAGAGGAGGAGGAGGAGCCTTCTCATGCATGGAGACGGTGCCAAGGGCCTGGCTCGCCAGCGGGGTAGCAGCTACGGGGCTGGCCGGTCGCTGCTGCCCCTTGCTGCTGCTGCTGTTCTGGGGCAGTGGGGCTGTGCAGGAGCTGAGTCCGCATGGGAGGAATATCTGTCCAGCGCCAGGTAAGAGGCGCATTGGCCAGGAAGCGGTCGCACTTCCTTGGCAAAAGTGGCAGGAGGGGGGGCTGCGCTGACTGGTTCTCGGTGGTGGGCGCTTCATCCCAGCCAGAGTTGAGGTAAAGCTCTCCCATCTCCTGGGGCCCCCAACCCGAGCATCAGGAATGGCAACGCCTCTTTCCTCCGAGGCTGAGAAGGAGGCTCCAGCTTTCCAGCAGAGGGAGGGGCATTCCAACTTTTTCTCCCTGTCCGGTGCTGCAGAACCAGATCATCGGGTCGATGTCCCATCACCCCAATGGGGACCAGGGGGGCAGGCAGGGAGGCGCAAGGCCCCCGAAAAGCTAGGTAGAACTGGCGCATGTGCACCGGATAGCTGGTCTTTGGGCGTGCATGCATGCCAGAAACTGGAAGACCAGGTGGCCTTCTCGGCACGCACATGCTCTCGTTTTGGCACTCGGTGCCGAAAAGGTTCGCCAACACTGGTCTATTTGAACGAAATGGTCCTGGAGATGTTTAGGGACCAAACTATAAAAGGTTTTCTGGGAGTTGAAATCCACAAGGTCATAAAGTTGCCAAGGTTGGAAACCCCTGCCCTACACCATTTCAGAAAAATGGTTGTCCAATCTCTTCTTAAAAACCTCCAGTGTTGGAGCACTTACAACTTCTGGAGGAAAACCCTTCCACTGATGATTTGTTCTCACTGTCAGGAAATTTCTCCTTAGTTCTAGGTTGCTTCTCTCTTTGATTGGTTTCCATTCGTTGCTTCTGGTCCTGCCTTCAGGTGCTTTGGAGAATAGGTTTCTGAGAACTTTAAATAATACACCGTTGCACCATCCCTATGGTCGTATGATCAATGGGGAAGCCAGATTCACTTAACAACCATGTTACTAACAACTGCAGTGATTCACTTAACAGCTGAGGCAAAAAAGGTCATCAAATGGAGCAAAAGTCACTTAACAAATGTCTCAATTTAGCAACAGATACTTTGGGCTCAATTATGATGCTGATTTGAGGATTACCTGTAGTCTGCTGATTCTCCATGAATGGTGGACATATAAGTAGCCTGAACATTAATATTTATTTATTTATTAGACTTAGAGGGCTGGCAAATCAGAAAGGTTCAAGGCAGTCATATGACAAAGGAAGATGAAACACCAAAGACGACAAATTCATTCAATTTTAATTTTCTAGGAAAGAGTCCCTCAATGCTCTATTAGACATAATCCATTCCTTAAAATGATCCGACGGAATATGAACAAACCTTGCTATATATATAGTATAATTTAAAAAAAAAACCATCCCAGCTTTTGCTGTCCCAGCCCCAAATTTACAACTATTGAAACTGCACTCCAAATACAACTGTGACCGAAAAGACGTTATTTCAAAATGAAAGGTGTCTTCAAGAGGTTGGCAGTGATAGGGTGGCCTCTGCGTTGAGCAGCTGGTCATGATCGGAGAAGAGTTCAGAAGACCAGTCTGCAACATGAGGCACAGGAGAAGGTGCGGGCAGTAGCTTTGATCTGCTGAAGTCTACCAAAGGTGGTTTGTCAGGCGATTCGGTGACTGGCGGACCAAGCATTGTTCTCTGTTGACGTACAGGTTGGCCTTCAACGTCAGCTTCTTCTGGTTGCTGCTTTTTAGGAAGAAATCTGAGCTTTGCTAATTTGGAAAGATTTTTTGGACTCGAGGATCCTCCTTGGTTTTCAGAAAGAGGAAAATCCTCCATAACTCGTCCATCACTGTGAAACCTGATGAAGCTTTTTGACCTCTTTCTTCTCCACGATTTTACATCCTGATCTTGGATGTTCCTCAAAGGAGGACTCCATTCTTGGCCACCATCTTCAGACAGTGACTCTTGGACCGAGAGGCGACTCGGAGGTCCACATGGGCTGTCCGTGCCAGCTTCTGCATTGCTTGACCTTGCGGACGGCGAGAATTTGCTGACGAGCTGTTTCACTAAAAAGTTTTTAGAGGGGAGCCTAGACCTTTTACACCTGGCCTTGTCCCAAGGCAATTTATTCAGGGGGAGTTGGCTTAGAAAGGATCCTTTCCCTGCAGTGAGACACTCTGGATGACAAGGCCTTGCGAAGGGAATGGAGCGGGGAGTAGAAGTGAAGTCCAGGATCCCTACAGGGCTGCATTCAGATGTGATCTCTGAGCCAGCAATCGGAGTACTTGTTTTGGGGACTGAGACATCCATTGTATCACATAACGATAACCCCAAATGAGAAGTAGCCCAGCTAGCATTTCCCTTACCTTGCCTTGGCATGAATTCTGATATTATACAGTTTGGGGTCAGCATGCCAGCCCGAGACGTAACTATCTGGGGCCCGCGTAACGTTGCTGGAGTGCTTTTCGTCGATCCCCCGGCACTAATATCAAAGAGATCTGCTGAAGCATCAAAATTAGCCTCGCGGCAACTGGAACCCACCTGTGGGAAACAATAGATGTCCCTTCCTCTCCAAGCACAGTATTCTTCTTCTGCGAGCAGCTCGTTCTCTTTATTTTCGCCAAGAACCGAGGCAGGATGCTGCTCTTGACCGTTCGGGAGATCGGCAGTGGAGTTGCCGTTGTCAAGTCTGGCAAGAAATTCAATCAAGCCTTCGGAGGAGGCTTCTTGAGCGGTTACACCTCCTGTGGCATCAGGAGAAGAGGAGGAAGCAAGGTGCTCCTTAGGTCTCTGGTGGGGCAAAGGGTGCTGTGGATTTACTAGCCCATAGCTGGATTGGATGTTAATTATGCATGAAGAATCTTTCTGCTCCGATGGTAAGGGGCCTTCTAATATATCACCATCTTTTCCTTTTGCGGAAAGTCTACTTCCCAGTCCGTCCCTAGTGGTGAGACTTTGTGGAGAAGAATACAAACAAGACTTCTTACCTTCATGTACATCTCTCTTATCTCGCTTCGAGTTTGGGCCCCTGAAATTGTACGCCAATTGGTTGTGTGATATAATAAATCCATCTTCGTCTTTTTGCTTCTCCAAGCTGGCCTGGCGTGTATCTAAAGCTGCAGAATGTTCTGCGTCTTCTGATGAGGTAGATGACCAAGTAAGCCCAAATGAGTAAGGCCAGAGGGTTAAAAAAACATTTTTGAGATTTGACTGAGTCGCATCCAAATCGTCAGAGAGATGGAGGCTCTTTAATTCTCTGCTTGGGTGATCAGATGCCAGGACGTGATCCAGAGGCCGTAAAGCCCCATGACTCTGCTTAAACGGACAACTTCGCTGCTGCTCAATATAGTGGATAACGGTGTAGCCCACAAGCCCAGGGTGGGGTAGGGACATTTCACAGGCGATGAGAGCTTTGGTGCTTCTCTCCCTTGGGGGGCCATTTTGCAATAAGGGCTGGTCAGAAGGGACAACGTAGGGCAAGTTGGAACTCTGCAAAAAAATGAAATCCAGTTATTTATTTATGAAATTAAATGTCAGACCTGGACTGTCTTCCTACGCTCAGCTACCTGACAAGTGAGGATTTAGAAACTTGTTTTATCATATTGTCCACATCAGCCAATTTCAAACCGTAGTTACTTGAAGCTGGCTAGTTTAAACTAGACATAGGAAACCTTAGTCACAGTTCTAGATCCAGACTAAGAGAAAGTTGAATCTATCTATCTATCTATCTATCTATCTATCTATCTATCTATCTATCTATCTATCTATCTATCATCCATCACCATCTATTATCTATCATCCATCCATCCATCCATCCATCCATCCATCCATCCATCCATCCATCCATCCATCCAGCCTATTGCTGCCTACTCATTCATGGCAACTCAAAGCAGCTTACAGGAAATAATAACATAATATAAAAGAAAGTTAATAAAAAATAAAAATAATAAAATAATAACCCCCACCCTGGTGACAACACATACACACCAGTCATTTAAAGGGGTCCATCCCGCTCTGGGTCCCCCAAGCCCATTGGCTGTACCACGTCTTCAAGGACTTCCAAAAGAGTGTCAGAGTGGGGGCCAGTCTAATCTTCGGGGGAGGGGTGATGTTCCAAAGGGAGGGAGTCACCATGGAGAAGGCCCCTCTTCTGAGTCCCGCCAGATGTTATCTCCTTAGGGGATGAGACCTGCAACATTCCTTGCCTCTCTGCTCTAGTAGGTCAGGTGGATGTGACCCGCAAGAGACGGTCCCTCAGATAACTTTGTTTTAACTAAAAACAAAGTGCCTCTTCTTGTTTCTTCAGAGTAGAAGTGTAAGAGGCTGAACTATTTTTGCTGCTCATTTATGCTCATTCCCGAAATGCTTAACTAAGGATTGTCAATCTTTCAGTAAATGATTTACCGTATTTGCTGAGTATAAGACGCACATTAGTTTTTGGGGAGGAAAACAAGAAAAATAAAATTCTGCCTCTGCCTACTAGCATCCATTGGTCAGCTGGTCCATTGGTCAGCTTCAGCACGTTATTGCAGCCACAAACAGCTGATTGGTGGTTGGATCAGCCTCCCGGAATACCGCCAATCACCTGTTCTAGGCTGCAGGGATTGCCAGAGCCCGCCGCTGCCTCCATGCACCGCGTTTTTGGCCTCCGCACGCCCCATTTTTGGCCTCCACGCATCACATTTTCAGCTGGTTCCAGGCAGCAGGGATTGCTGCCGCCGCCGAAAATGCAACAGAGGCCAAAAACGGGGCATGTGGAGGCTGAAAATGCAACGTGAGGAGCCCGAAAATGCAACATGTAGAGGCGGCGATTGGCGGCGATGTGCTGTGGCAATCCCCGCAGCCTGGAACAGGTCTAATACGGGGCGTGTGGAGGCCGAAAACGCAACATGCGGAGGCCGAAAATGGCCTAAGGGTGGGGGCCAGCGGGGCTTCGGCAATCTTCGGTGTATAAGACGCACCACAATTTTCACCCACTTTTGTGGTGGGGGGGGGAGGGAGTGCGTCATATACTCAGAAAAGTACGGTAATGTTTTGGGAAGAATAAAGTCCCCAGTGTGGGTATCAATAATGCAAAAGTCCAGGTCTCTCCCATGGCAGGGGTAGATCTGTAGTTTTGTGCATTTCTTGACTCAAAATAGCAATTCATATCATGATTTATGGCTGCAGCAAATACTCTGAAACCTTGACAGGCTTGTAATTAAGCATGTGAAAACTTTCTTTGCTTTCTAGCAAAATCAAACAGAGAGTGCTATTCCTTCCTAAAGTAGACCCTGAATTTATGCTGAGTTTCTCTGCCAACGCATCTATCTGCCTTTGTGAAATTCCTTACCCATATAATTAAAGGATAGTATTAAAATGAGGTTAGAGTCTTGTTTGGATCATCTCATCAAATTCTGCAGAGCTGAAAATTCACTGCATAACAACCTACTACCTCTTTTGATCGGCAATGTCTCCAAAATCTCACAGACTATGCAGGTAGTCCTCATTTAGTGACCAAAACTGGGACGAGCAACTCAGTCGTTAAGCAAAGCTACTGTCCTTATAATCTTATTTCAGCCCTCCTTTGATTTGCAGAAGTGCAAAAAGTGGCAAATGTGACGATTGGTCGCGAAGTTACTTTATTCATCGCCGGAGGAATGGTTGTTGAACAAGGCAGTTGCTAAACAAGGACTGCCTATATAAATTTCACAAGATCTCAGGGACCTTACCCTGAGGCAAATATATTGAAGCCCCTGAAATCAGCTAAAAAGTTGGTGCCCTTATAAAATTCCGCCCTCTTTTCTTTTTTCAAAAAAATGTATTTAATCTGAGGAGTTACAGGTCCTATTTGGAGGAATGTTGAAGTCCAGGTGTTTGCAGATTGTTCTGTTGCTGACTCTAAGAGACAGTTTATACCAGGGGTGACAAACACAAGGCCTGCGGACTGGATTTACCACGCAGGGCCGCCCTGGAAACAGTAAAAGACTGGCTGACTCGCGGTGCCTCTGCCAGCGAAACAGCGCCTCCTGCAGCCTTCTGCCAGTAAAAACGGAGCTCGGGGAGGCCATGTGCAACCTGCCCAGACTGCGTTTTCAGCCATGAGGACCACCTGCAGCCGTCTGCCAGTGAAAACGGAGCTCGGGGAGGCTGTTGCAGCTGAAAATGGAGCCTGGGGAATCCCATTTTTGCTGGCAGAGAGCTGCAGGACGCTGTCGTGGCTGAAAACAGTTTTGACTAGTGAAGTCAATCTGGCCACGCCCACCCTGGCCACACACCCCCGAGGTCAAACACAACCCTGATGTGGCCCTCAATAAAATCGAGCTTGAGACCCCTGGTTTATAGCATTTAGCAGTTATGCATGAGGATTATAGTCTTCTACAATTTGAGACGCAACATTATAAACATAAGAAGAAGCACCTGGATCAAGGTAGAATCAACATTCCAATTACTGGAACTGTTATTTCAGCCTGTTAAATGCCAATTATGAGGATGCTCATAATTTAAACCAGAAACCTGACCAGGCACACCCAGGAGCTTGCCCAGCAACGTAAATTATCTGTCATGCTTAAATTGCACGTTTCCTAAAAGATTTATTCCGAGCAGAACTGTCACCTTAATCCTGAAGACAAACTTCTTCCCAACAAAGCAAGTTTCAACAGCATGAAATACGGCACCAAACACGGCATCATTTTCGTCCTCTCCTGCTTCGCGGTTCAGTTCTTCGATGTACCTTGATGGAGAATAATTTAATTTCTAATTCAACAGCACTCTCGCAACATTTTTTAAAAGTTATACACAGGAAGGGAAGCGAACAGACCTGCCTTTTGATAAATGTTTCATGTTGCTTGTGAACATCTCCCACAAGCCTTTTAAAAATCCAGTCCAAGTTGCTGAATTCAGGATTTTGAGGCACACAATAAACAAAGCAAGAGATTTCTGCTTTCTGACCCAATTCCTGTTTTGTTGATAATCATTTATCTGCGTAGTTATAAATCCTTCCGGATGATTTAACCGTGTGGTGATATTTTTTTTCTTCATACATCAAGATTCATCCAGAAAATCTTAGGTATCTCTAATGCGTGGCTACAATCATGGAAATCGTGTTGTCAATTACACAGAAATTGCCTTCCGAACTAACAGTTGTTTTCAGACACGCTATACATAGTCCTCGATTTATGGTCACAATTGAGCCCAAAGTTTCAGCTGGGTAGGCAAGATAGTTGTCCCATTTTACAACCTTTCTTGCCACAGTTGTGAAGCGAATCACTGCAGTTGTTAAGTGAGTCCCACAGTTGACATTTTACTTGTGAGCAAAGCACAAAGGCTGGGGGAGCCTAGGTTACAATAAGACAGGAACAAAACATTTACTGGTTTGATGGCAACATTCTTAAAAACCCTTTATTCCTTATCTCTTGCTCAACTTCCTCTGCAATAGTAATTATCAAATCTGTGAAATATTTTAAATAAATTAGACAACCTTAGGCTGTTGAGGAAAAAATATTTATCTGCCTATAACTCATTTTCAGTACAGAATTTAAATGTTCTGGGCAAGAATCCAATAGCTATATTTTCTTTTGATATAGAGAATTGGTGTTAATGAATATATTCCAATGTAGAAAAGAGAAAGGTGAGGAATAATTTTCCCCAGGTTAATCATGAATTCAGGGAAACGTGAACTCGAAGAGTTTTGAGACTCAAGTCGAGAATGTTTCTCCATTTAACACACTGGCCCTGCCACAAATTTTATAGCTCTGAAAATTTAATTGCCATTATTAATATATACCAGCTTGGTATCCAGGCAGCAAACTGAGCAGCAACTATTCTGAGAGATATAATTAAATCATTCAAATAAGATGGAAGGAGCAGGCTCACGCTTCTCAGCGAAGTAATTCCTTTCTTTACCTTTGCAGGCCTTTTGCTGTAACTCCAAAATAGGTATCTAAGCAGCTTCCAAATACTGTGACCTCAAAAACTTCACGGGTGTCGGCTACCTCCAGCGAAAGTCGGTATCTGTAGTTTGCTTCTTTGGTGTCGCCCGAACAAGCACACTTCTGGCAATTGTATCTGACAAAAGAAAGACGATGAAGGGATTTAAATGTAGGGTCACATGAAAAGTCTCACTACTGTGGGAGGCCCAAGGCTAGTCTCGGACCTGCCACAACTTACCGTATTTTTCGGACTATAGGACGCACCTAAATTTAGAAGATGAAAACAACAAAAAAAAAGTTTTTGGCCTATCTTTTTTTGGGCCTTTTCCAGTCTTTTTTCGAACTGTTTCCAGGGCTTTTTTCAGTCCATTTTCGAGGCTTTTTTTGGCCCATTTTGGGGGCTTTTTTTGGCCCATTTTTTTGGCTCTTTGGGGCTCATTTTTGGGGCTTTTTTGGCCCGTTTTCAAGGCTTTTTGGAGCCCTTTTGGGGGCCCATTTTTGTGGCTTTTTGGCCCTTTTGAAGCTTTTTTGCCCCCTTTTTGAGGTTTTTTGCCCCCTTTTTGAGCCTTTTTGGCCCATTTTCAAGGCTTTTTTGAGGCCGTTTTCAAGGCTTTTTTTGGCCTGTTTTTTCTGAAAAAAACGTCCAAAAAAGCCCCAAAAACGGGCCAAAAAAGGCTGAAAAAAGGCCTCAAAACAGGGTGTGCAGAGGCAAAAAAAAAAAAAAAAAAAAAAAGGCTGGCGGGTGGGCGGGGCTTTGGCAATATTCGGTCTATAAGACACACAAACATTTTCGCCCCCTTTTGGGAGACAAAAAAGTACGCCTTATAGTCCGAAAATGGTAAGTCTCTGAACAGAAAGAACCTTGGTTCCATTTGTTGAGAAAGGTAGAGTTTATTAGAGGTTGAGTGTATCACAGTATTGATTCTGGGCAATTGTCATAAACAGGAACCAGGTGCCAGGGGTCTAAATTTTGATCGCATGACCATGGGAATGCTGTATAAGTGTGAATAATGGTCATAAGCCACTTTTTTTCAGTGCTGTTGTAACTTTGGTTGTTAAACAAATGACTGTATAAGTCAGAGGTGTCAATCTCAAGGCCCGGGGTCTGGATCTGGCCCGTGGATTGCTTAAATCTGGCCCACAGGGCCACCCTGGAAACAGCAAAGGACCGTCCCGCAGTGCCTCTGCCACCAAAAACGGAGCTTGGGAGGGCTGCATGGGGCCCTCCTGAGCTCCATTTTCGCTGGCAGAGGGTTGCAGGAGGCCATCACAGCCGAAACAGAGCTCAGGAGCCAGCTGTCAGAGTGCTCGGGCCATCACAGGCACCCCCAACCCAAGTGACTTTGAGGTAGCCCCACCCACCCTGGCCACGCCCACCCCAGCTCCCCAATGTCAAACTTTGATGCGGCCCTAATGTAATTGAGTTTGACATCTCTGGTATAAGTTGAGGACTACTTGTAATTCTTGAGAGGGAGCATACCGTTTGAATCGCAGGGATACTTTGGAAAAGCAACTGTGACATGATGGATACACAAAGCTGCTGTTCTGGATGGAAATCACAGAGGCAACCAGGAAGTGTCCGCCATTCATGTGCTTTCACAATGATCTATCGGGGGAGAAAAAAAATTCAGTTTTAGTTAACCCTGACTGTATGGAATTCTATAATGGAAATATTTCTTACCCTACAAACACATTACACTAAATGTCTACTTGTTGGAGGTTAGCTCACTGGGTGAATTTATCTCCTATAATATTGCATGCACCGTATATTATATGACTAAAAAAGCAGATAAATTTTTGCAAGTGTCTTGGAGCATACAATCTGGCAGTTTTGGGGGTGTTCCTTGGAACCCTGACACAATCCTACCTAATTGCACATCTTACTATGCAGTGTAGAATGAGCATTTAACACATCGTCTGAAAAACTGACATGGTGAGGACTGTCCCGGAGAAGAAATGGTGAAGTCAGCAAAGTCCAACAACTGTGACGGAATGAAGAGTCAGTTAGTACAGGTAGTCCTCGACTTATGACCACAATTGAGCCCAAAATTTCTGCTGCTAAGCAAGACGGTTAAGTGAATTTTGCCCTATTTTACAACCTTTCTTGCCAGAACTGTTAAGTGAATCACAACAGTAGTTAGTAACACGATTGTTAAGTAAATCTGGTTTTCCCATTGATTTTGCTTGTCACAAGATTGCAAATTGTGATACGATCATGCGACCGTCATAAATATGAGCCGGTTGCCAAGCGTCCAAATTTTGAGCACATGAGCACGGAGATGACGCAATGGTCGTAAGTGTGAAAAACAGTCATAAATCACTTTTTTCAGTGCTGTTGTTTAACTTTGAACTCTTGAACTGTTGTACACCGGCTCTTTGTAATTCCCCTCGGAGCAAGGAGAGGACATGAGATTGCTCTATCTATCTATCTATCTATCTATCTATCTATCTATCTATCTATCTATCTATCTATCTATCTATCTATTTATTGATTCAATTTATATGCCGCCCTTCTCTGGAGACTCAGGGTGGCTTACAATGCTTTTAAGCAATAGCCTTCATACTTTTGTATATACCTGCTTAGTATGGCTTTTGCCCCCCCCCCCCCCAAGCGGTGTGCTTTTTTTTTTATATACAAAGTCAGTTTACTGCCCCCACAATCCGGGTCCTCATTTTACCTACCTCGGAAGGATGGAAGACTGAGTCAACCTTGAGCCTGGTGAGATTTGAACTTGCAGTAATTGCAGGCACCTGGCAGCTAAGTGCTACTTTAACAGTACTTTAGTCCGCTGTGCCACTAAGGTGCAGATTACCCACAAGTGCTCCGGACAGTCCTTCCTTATGAGAAGATCGCAATGCAGGGGTCTCCAGTGGGTTTAGAGCTCTAGGACAAGGGGATAACCATCTTGTAGCTCAAACTGTGGTCAGATCAAAATCAGATGGGGAGTTTGGGTTGACAGTGTGAGCCTTACCTAATGGTTGTGAGAGAGACAGCAAGTAAGCCATATGGATCTCTTCCAGAATGCACCTCTAAAATGACATCAGTCCAGAAGTTCTTGTTCTAGTGAATGAGTCACTGGCCATAATCCAGGGAGTAACATAAGAGACTAGTCCTCAGCTCCCACCCAGGACAGGTCTGGGAACATTCACTTAAAGGAAGTTGAATTGCTCCACCAAATCAGGGTTGTACACCACCTGTCCTGGAAAAGACTATTTCTTGGGGATATGGGTTGGTCCTCGACTTACAACCATTCGTTTAGTGACCATTCGACATTACAATGACAAAAGTGAATTATGACCGTTTTTCAACACTTATGACCATTGCAACCGCGCTATGGTCACATGATCAAAAATCCAGCTGCTTGGCAACCACCTCAGATTTATGATGGTTGCAGTGTCCCACGGTCATGCGATCACTTTTTGCGACCTTCTGACAAGCAAAGTCAACGGGGAAGCCAGATTCACTTTACAACCGTGTTACTAACTTAACAACAGCAGCGATTCACTTAACAACTGTGGCAAGAAAGGTCATAGAACGAGGCAAGACTCGTAACTGTCTTGCTTAGCAAAGGAAACTTTGGGATGATTTCTGGTTGTAAGTCAAGAAGTACCTGTACTAAACAATAATGATAAACCCAGTCAACCTTGGCATTCTATTGGCGTTGCTCAGATCTGGAGTAAGTCTGTCTGTTTCCATTTATCTAGCTTACTCAGATAATGCACAAGAGAGTTTTGCACAATTGCCCATCAGAAAATAGCTCATCTCTGTTTTAATGTGCCACATATGCTACTCGAGTAAAAGCTGGTACATTTAGGCCTGCCTAGAAAATCTTCTGGTACAGAAGCATATTTTTGGATGGATTACTCTCTCCTCCTAATGGTGATCTAGTGTTCTACACTCCATTTGGACTAACTCTGAACCAAGAACTTTCTACACAGTCCGCATTCACTCATCCCCGCTTCCCCTGTCTTCGTGCAAAGGCTTGCTTGGAAGTCAAAGAGTTTCAGTCACTGCAGACTCCAATGCAAAGTAAGGTTGCCAAAGCTCTTCTGTCCTAGGAGCCCAGCTTCTTTTTGGAATGAACAGGGGGCCCTTTCTAAGAAGAAAGAACCTGTTGTTGTTCAGTCGCTAAGACATGTTCAGCTCTTTGTGATCCCATGGATGTCACCCCCCCCCCCCGTCCTCCTCTTGTCTCCCGGCATTTTCCCCAATTCCTCTTCATTGCGTTAACGACACTATCTAACTATCTTAACCTCTTTTTCTTTTTTCTTTCAAGGAAAGAACCTGGTTTAGCATTTAAAAATAATTCATCATGGAGCAGAATGGGTGAAACACATAAACTGCTTTAGCTATGAGTCTCCATTCCTGGAAGTTGAAGGGATACACAGCTGAATGCCTTAACAAACCATGCAGCCATGAACAACAGGTAGAGGTACTTCCACCAGGTGGAGACATACTGACAGATCAGGAGTACTTGGAGCTCAACCTCAACTGGTCTCCCAGCCATACATCAGTGTAATAAACCAGCATTGTTAAAGCAATACAGGTAGTCTTCAACTTACAGCTTCATTTAGTGACCATTTGAAGTTACAATGGCACTAAAAAAAGTGACTTACGACCATTTTTCAACCTTACGTCTGTTGCAGCATTCCCATGGTCACTTGATCAAAATTCAGATGCTTGGCAACCGACTCATATTTATGACGGTTGCAGTGTCCTGGGGTCATGTGATCACCTTTTGTGACCTTCTGACAAGCAAAGTCAATGGGAAAGACAGATTGACTTAACAACCATGTGACTAACTTAATAGCTGTAGTGATTCACTTAACAACTGTGGTAAGAAAGGTTAAAAAATGGGGCAAGACTCTCTTAACATCGATTTCTCTTAGCAATAGAAATGTTGGGCTCAATTATGGTCATTAAGTCGAGGACTACTTTTAATAGCATCAGAGACAACTCAGCCTAACCTGGCACGGTATGGTTCCCACATTGACCATCCACAATCAAGTGCAGTTTGTGGGCTATGTAGTTAATCCCATCAAACTGCCCATTCACATGTTCATTTCACTGTTTGTGACTATGTTACATTCACTCTGCTTGTGCAATGATATTCACCCTGTTAAAACCCAGGGGCTCTGGGAAAAAAACAAAATGAACCGATAGCTCACCAGAAATTGCCAGGTGGAGGAAAAATGTGTTCTACCCCTTTTTTCCTAGATAATGGGGGTGAGAGAAGCTGGCTCCAACATAGATGGAGAGCGTCAAGATGAAGACATCCAGTTTAAATCTGCCCACTGGAAGAGAAGAAGTCTGTTTTCCTGAAAGATAGGATTAGGATTAGGATTGAATAGAATAGAATAGAAAAAAAAAGAACAGAACAGAACAGAATTCTTTATTGGCCAAGTGTGATTGGACACACAAGGAATTTGTCTTTGGTGCATAAGCTTTTGGTGTACATAAAAGCTATAAGGGATAAATCATGATCCTAGCCATCATAAAAATACATTCATCATAAATCATAAGATACAACACTTACTGATAGAATCAACATAAATCGTACCAGGAATAAAACAATATAAATAGTAAAGATACAAGCAACAAAGTTATAGTCATAAGTAGAAAAGGAGATAGATAATAGGAAAGATGAGTAGAATAATAATACAGCCTTACTAAATAGTTTGATAGTTATAATGATGATGATATTTGTACGTTTGTATGTTAACACCTTGGACACCTAGAGAGCACACTGCTCAACATAGAAAGGAAATGTATGATATAAAATAATAAAAAATATTTAAAAAAATAGTTTGATAGTGTTGTGGGAATTAGTTGTTTAGCAGAGTGGCATGGAGAAAAAAACCTATCCTTGTGTCTAGTTGTTCTGGTGTGCAATGCCCTACTACAGCATCATTTTGAGGGTAGAACAGCAACAATTTAGCAACTATATTAATTTATTGAATTCTTTTTTGTTAGTTTTTACTGTTTTAAATGTGGTCTTATGTTCTGTAAACCACCTTGAATTGCCATAGGCTAATAGGCAGCAATATAAATTCAATAAATAAGTAAATAAATTTAACACTGGTTGCCTCGGAAATCTCAATTTTCCTGAAAGCAACCCTTATTCAGGTTCCCTCTCGAAACTGGAACCTGCACCCGTTGGATTTCCACCTGCCCCAAGTTTCCGCCCAGGTGTTCCCAAGACAGTGAGGCCTTTTTAGCCATGAGAAGGGCTGTTATTCAATAACCATAATAATAACCATAAGAACTGCAGAAAAAACAATTACTACCAACCTGCCTTCCATTGAGGACCTTATTATACTTATTATACATTATATTATACTGCACAAGTCAAAAAGAGGGCTGAGAAAATATTTAAGACCCCTTGCATCCTGGACATAAACTGTTTCAACTCCTATCCTCAAACAATGCTATAGAGCACTGCACACCAGAACAACTAGACACAAGGACAGTTTTTTCCCAAACGCCATCACCCTGCTAAACAAATAATTCCCTCAACACTGTCAAACTATTCACTAAGTCTGCACTACTATTAATCTTCTCATCGTTCCCACCACCCATCTCCTCCCACTTATGACTGTATGACTGTAACCTTGTTGCTGGTATCCTTACAATTTATATTGTTTCCTAATATGATTCGATTGCTTATTTGTTCCCTATGACTATCATTAAGAGTGTTGTACCTTATGATTCTTGACAAATGTATCTTTTCTTTTTATGTACACTGAGAGCTTATGCACCAAAGACAAATTCCTTGTGTGTCCAATCACACCTGGCCAACAAAGAATTCAATTCAATTCTATTCTATTCTATGATTCGATTGCTTATTTGTTCCCTATGACTATCATTAAGTGTTAAACCTTATGATTCTTGATGAATGTATCTTCTCTTTTTATGTACATTGAGAGCATATGCACCAAAGACAAATTCCTTGTGTGTCCAATCACACTTGGCCAATAAAGAATTCTATTCTATTCCATTTCTATTTCTGTTATTCCTACTCCATTCCTATTATTTCTATTATTCCTATTCCTAATCCATTTCTATTATTTCTATTATTATTCCTTTTCCATTTCTATTATTCCTATTCAAGTGCTGGCTGGGGAAGATGGGAAGCATAGTGCGCCCTGCAGAAGTCTGAAAGACTCTAGACCAGGTGTGGCTGGTGTGAATTTATACCCCGCCTTTTTATACAAAGGATCAAGGCAGCCTGCATAATATTCCCTCCTCCTCCTTTTAAGACAACAACAACCACCCTGTGAGGTAGGCCGGGCTGAATGGGACTGGCCCAAAGTCTCCGAGGGAGTTTCCATCGCTGAGGAGGAACTTCAACCCGGGTCTTCCTAGTCCAATTTTTTAAAAAAAAGTTGTGGAGAATAATAATAATAATGAGGTAAATGTGGCGACTATTCACCCATCGCTGCGCCTGAAGAGTCGTAACACACCTTCCAACAGGTAGACTGCTTCTTCCGGAAGCGGTCTCGAGGTTCAGGACGGAAGTGACGACAAACACTTTCTTTTTTTCTCCCACGCGCCAATCAGCGAAGAGCTCGGAGGGAGAGCTGCTCAAAACGCCCGCCCCCCCTTTTTTTCCCGCCTCAACTCAACCTTTTTTTCCCAGCTCCGCCCATTCCCCCGTCTCTAGCCAATCGGAGGGCTTCGCTGTTTCTACCTGCCGTGGCAACCACGAAGCAGTGTGTGTGTGGGGGGGGAGAGTATAAAAGGCACAGCCTACGCTTTCGCCTCAGGACGTAACCAATCGCAGAAAGCCTCCGAACGGCTTACCTGCCTTTCTGTCTCTCCTCCCACCGCCTTCTCTCTCTCGCCGCGACAGCGAATCATCGAGTGGAGGGGCGTGGCTTCTTTTCGAGAAGAGCCGCTCATTTGTCCGTCTCGGGATGTGGGAGGAGTCAGAGGGCTTTTTTTTCGGTCCCGCCTCCTTCCCGAAACCCGGGTATAAAAAGGAGAGGAAACCGCGGCAGACTTGATTTCGGTCGGTTGCTTTGCGGCTATGCGGGTGTTTGCGGGGCTGTGGGGCGGGTGGCTCTTCTGCCTCGCCTGGGTCGGCGATTTCGGGCGTGCCTGGAGTATTTTCGGCCATCCTCACCTCTACGCGGCCTCCCGTCCCGATTCCTCCCGGCTTTTGGGGCTTCGCGCTTACCGCACTTGCTATATAGCCCAGAAGGTAAGGGAGAAAGTGCCGGGCGGCTTCCTCTCAAAGCCCCTTCCTTCGCCAAACATCCTATATTTCTTCCCTCAACCCCTCTTCCTTCCCGTTCCCCTTTTGAATCATGCCTATATATATATGTGTGTGTGTATATATATATATGTGTGTGTGTGTGTGTGTACAGTTAATATTAACTGAAAACTTACATAGACAAATATCTATATATATATCTATATCCAGTGGCGGAGAGTTCCGCAGGTTCGCACTCATTTATTGCCTGGAAAAGGGACAAGATTTGCAGCCAGAGCTCTGCAGCAAAAGAGAAGCCAGCAAAAGCAAATCAACCCATGGAACAGAAGCTGCCTTCAGAAGTTGTGGGAGCTTCATCACTGGAAGCTTTCAAGAAGAGATTGGATTGCCATCTGTCAGAAACGGTCTCCTGCTTGGGCAGGGGGTTGGACTAGATGACCTACAAGGTCCCTTCCACCTCTTAATTTAATCTAATCTAAATTGTGGGAGCTTCATCACTGGAGGCTTTCAAGAAGAGACTGGACTGCCATCTGTCAGAAACCGTGTACGGTCTCCTGCTTGGGCAGGGGGTTGGACTAGATGACCTACAAGGTCTCTTCCACCTCTTAATTTAATCTAATCTAAATTGTGGGAGCTTCATCACTGGAGGCTTTCAAGAAGAGACTGGACTGCCATCTGTCAGAAATGGTGTAGGATCTCCTGCTTGAGCGAGGGGTTGGACTAGATGACCTACAAGGTCCCTTCCACCTCTTTTAATTTAAGTTGTGGGAGCTCCATCACTGGAAGCTTTCAAGAAGAGATTGGATTGCCATCTGTCAGAAACGGTCTCCTGCTTGGGCAGGGGGTTGGACTAGATGACCTACAAGGTCCCTTCCACCTCTTAATTTAATCTAATCTAAATTGTGGGAGCTTCATCACTGGAGGCTTTCAAGAAGAGACTGGACTGCCATCTGTCAGAAATGGTGTAGGGTCTCCTGCTTGGGCAGGGGGTTGGACTAGATGACCTACAAGGTCCCTTCCAACTCTGTTAGTCTGAATCTGAAAAGTGGACCGGCAAGCAAAAGCCAGTAAAAAGTGATCTGAGTTTTAATGCCGTGATAACTTTAACCATGGTTTGCTGGATTCCTAGCACATCCTCAGTCCTACAGAGTTTAGCGTGTCTGACCCATCAGTACGCCGCTGGGACTACAATGCACTTGACTCTGAGGTTGTGGGAAGACGGCACAGGAGAATTTGCTGCAGGATGGAGGCATCCTAAATCAGGGTTTCTAAAACCTTGGCCATTTATAAGTTGTGTGGACTTCCAACTTCCAGTATTCTCCAATTCAGTGTGCAGACGGTGTACCGGCTGGGAAATTCTGGGAGTTGAAGTCCACACCTCTCCCAAATTGTTGAGAAATGTTGGATTAATGTATCTTGTCAGCCTGAATCAGGGTTTGTTCAGCAAATCATTGGCTTAGCCTGCCTGAAGATTGTCGTCATCTTGGACTAGGATGTCTGTGTTGAAAGGAACAGGGTTTGAGGAAGAGAACAATGGATTTTGGGAGAAAGTTTGCAAGACTCTGGGAACAATATTGCAAATAAGAGATGGTTTTAGGATGGCAGTCTGTGTATTGATTATTCTGACTTGAATGCTTTTTTGATGTCTGTTAGTCTAAGGTGTGAAAAGTTTGATGCTGAACATCAGATTAATCAATGAAACAAGCAACTATCATTAGATAGAGATAGTCCTTGACTTACAACTGCAATTGAGCCCAAAATTTCTGTTGCTAACCATGACAGTTAAGCGAGTTTTGCCTCACTTTGACCTTTACTTGCCACAGTTGTTGAGTGAGTCACTGCAATTGTTTTGTTAGTCACACGGTTATTAAGTGAATTTGGCTTCCCCATTGACTTTGCTTGTCAGAAGGTCGCAGAAGGGGATCCCATGACCCCGGGACACTGAAACCGTCATAAATATGAGTCGTTTGCCAAACGTCTGCATTTGGGTCACGTGACCATGGGGATGCTGCAACAGTTGTAAGTGTGAAAAATGGTGATAAGTCTTTTTTTTTTAGTGGCATTGAATGGTCACTGAATAGTTGTCAGCAGGGTGGATAAAAATAAATGATTTTTTTAAAAAAAAAAAAAAAAATCAGATTTTTTTGATTTAAATCGGATTTTTTTTATTTTTATCGAATTTCTTTTAATAAAAAACTTTTGGGGTAAAAATCTATCGTAAGATAGTTTTCTATTTAAGATACATAAATAATTTAGTTTATTCAGCATGAAATGGAGCTTAGTTATGTAGCATGAGGCTGTATATTCTGCAACACTGGGACTATCGGTGAGTCAACAGCGGGTCAAAGGAGTAGCAGAGATGACAGTTGCTCTTTAAAAATTATGATTTAAATCGAGTTGATTTAAATCAAGCCTTTTTACTAGTGATTTAAATCATGATTTAAATTGTGATTTAAATCAACTCGATTTAAATCAAATCCACCCTGGTAGACGGGTGCCTGCAAAAATAAATGGGTAGACCGGTGCCTGCAAAAATAAATGGGTAGACCGGTGCCTGCAAAAATAAATGGGT
The DNA here is from genome assembly GCF_029531705.1 of Pantherophis guttatus. The sequence goes on along the minus strand of NW_026844016.1, from coordinate 239,200 downwards.
AGACCGGTACAGCCTGGTAGACCAGTACCTCTGCTAAATCCTAAATAATTGTCACATGACCATCAAGCCACGCCCATAAAATAAGCCACACCCACAAAATAAGCCACACCCACAGAACCGGTAGTAAAAAAAATTAGAACCCGCCCCTGGCTGTCAGATCTGTAATTGGCTGAATATGCCGACTTTAAGGAGTGATTTTGAGAGTTTGCTGAAGATGGGATTGTCAATTCAACTTCTATGCAGGTTATATAATGGGAAGTGTAGTTATCATCTTAAACCTGCAAAGGCAGTTAACGTAAGCTCTGATCTTGCTTCCTGGAAGTCTTTAAATTCGGCTCAGTTGTACTGGTGCTTTCAAGAAGAGACTGGACTGCCATCTGTCAAAAATGGTGTCGGGCCGTGATGGCGGATCTATGGCAGGCGTGCCACAGGTGGCATGTGGAGCCATATTGGTGGGCACGCGAGCGTTGCCCTATTGCCCTAGCTCAGCTCCAGCACGCATGCGCATGCTGGCCAGCTGGTTTTTGGGCTTTCTGGGCCCACCGGAAGTGGGCAAATGGGCTGTTTCCGGCTTCCGGAAGAGTGGGAAGGCTGTTTTCGCCCTCCCCAGTCTCCTAGAAAGTCTCTACAGCCTGGGGAGGGCAAAAAACAGGCCTACCAGGCCATCACATGCCAAAAGCGGATGAAGCATGGGGGGGGGTCGCCCACGCCTGCATGTGGGGGGGTGCAGGGCGCATAGAATTATGGGCGTGGGCACGCGCGCACGACCATCTCACACTCCCCCAGCTTTTGGCACGCGATGGCAAAAAGGTTAGCCATCACTGGTGTAGGGTCTCCTACATGGGCGGGGGATTGGACTAGATGACCTACAAGGTCCCTTCCAAACTCTGCTATTCTGTCCTGTTCCATTTCTCCTCCAAACATGGCAGTGTGACATTCATTGTTCAGTTAAGTTAAATGGCAGTTTGTGCTTTCCTAATCGGTCTGTTAAGCAAGCAGGTGAAGAGGCAAATATTGCGAATCTTGTAACAGGTGAATTTGCATCCTGTTCAACTTGGGACATCCCAAGCTAACATAAACATAAGGATTGGATCACAGTTAAGTGTGGAAACTTTCTGCAAATTTACACAGTATGCCAATCTTCCCACAGATTCCTTTTTTAAAAAAGAGTTTTTTTAGTGTAGTGTAGAACAGCTCTCCCCAACCTTTGTGGCTTGGGGGTGGGGAGGGGGGAAAGAGGGGAATCGGGCCGCACGAGTAGCAAGTCAGTGTACACGCGCATGTGCAAGCAGCTTGATTTGTGCAAATTGAGCTGCGCGCAGGTGTGCATGCACACCAGCTCACCACTCATGTGGGCCGGTTCCAAATAGGCCACAGCCCGAAATTGGGCCGCAGCAGGGGTGAAATGTAAAATTTGTTACTACCGGTTGTGTGGGCGTGGCTTGGGGTGTAATGTGACTGGGTGGGCGTGGCCAACGTTTTTTTAACTTTTCAAAGCATTTTTTCTAATGCTTTGAAAAGCCTCTGCCGATCAGGCAACTCAGCTGGGATCGGCAGAGACTTTTCAAAGCATTTTTTTTTACCACCTCTTCGGCCAAGAGGTTGCAGAAAAAAATGCTTTGAAAAGCCTCTGACGATCCCAGCTGAGCTGCGCGATCATCAGAGGCTTTTTTTTCTTTTTACTTTTACAAGCATTTTTTCGTCGGAAGAGGTTGTAGAAAAAATGCTTTTAAAAGTAAAAAAAAAAAGCCTCTGATGATCGCGTGGCTCAGCTGGGCATGGTGAGGGGGGGGCGCAGGGATTTTTGCTACCGGTTTTCCGAACCACCCGCCGCCATTGCTACCGGATCAGGTGATCCGGGAGCATTTCACCCCTGAGCCGCAGCCACTGTGGTTGGGGACCCTTGTTTTTAAAAAATACTTTGAAAAATTAGGAAAAGCAAGGAGACGTTTCTTTTGCTAGATGGGTGAATATAAACCTAGTTACATCTACCCATCCCCTTGGGTAGAAAGCTGAACAGCTGAACCACTAGAAGACTCAATGAAATATAAATATATGAATATCGGATACTAAAGAAGATGATGTTGCACCTCTATGCATAAACATATATCATAATCCCTTGCGGGGTGGAGTCTGGGCAACTGAATGGAGCTAGCAGAGTGTTTACTGGCCAGATGCCCTTCCTGTCACCGGTGTGGAGTTTTGTTCAGCAGATATATTCTCTGTGTGCCCAGAGAGAGAGAAATGTCTGCCTCTACCTAGGATTGAACTCGCAGCCTCCTGATTGTGAGACGAGAGCTCCACCTCTAGGCCATCGCACCAATCCTATGCATAAACATAAACGCACACATCAAAAGAAATGCACATTGGGACTCTTTCGTTGTTTGAGAATTTCTGCACCTTGGCATTGCAGAGGCAAATATTGACGTATCTTGCCCTTCGGTCTGATTTTATATTCTTGCCTAAGGAAGGACCTGAGTACCAATCAATTAGTATTATAAAGGTAAAGGTAAAGGTTCCCCTCGCACATATGTGCTAGTCGTTCCCGACTCTAGGGGGCGGTGCTCATCTTCATTTCAAAGCCGAAGAGCCAGCGCTGTCCAAAGACGTCTCCGTGGTCATGTGGCCGGCATGACTCAACGCCAAAGGCGCACGGGGTGGGCGGGGCTACATTTGGTGTATAAGACGCGCCTAAATTTTCACCCCCTTTTAGGGGGGAAAAAGGTGCGTCTTATACTCCGCAAAATACGTAATATCCTTGATGATATATTTTTGTGTGTCCTAGCACGCCGTTGGTATGACATAATTTATTTCAGCCACAATAAATCTGTAATTGATATGGAGGGGCCTGCAGATCAGTTGCATAGGAGTTGTCCCAGCTGTGCAAGCAATTTTTTTAAAGTTAGATCTAATCTAGCTATGATTTTTTTTTTTATTTGCTGTTTTATGACCATCTTGTTCTAACCAGAAACAAAAGAGGGCTCTGTCCTTAGGATGTGATGTGCCCTGCCTTCCCTCCGCCAACCTCTCAAATCTCTGAAAACTTGTGAAATCACGCCCTTCGAAAATCTTGTATTTTTATAGCCCTGTGACCCCTCCTGAGATTTCAGTAATTTGGGGAAATGGAAAGGGGCTTTTACTTAAGAACAAGACTGTGTAAATTTCCCAACTTCTTGCTGAAGGAGCTGGTAAATTTGAGAGATGTGGATATTTGCACACTTCTGCTTTTCTTTGCAGCGATATCTGTCGGAGTTAACATATGGCTTTCATAATAATTTCGTTTTATGAATTTATCAATTCTATACCCAGCTAATAATGAATTCCATAACATAATTATGCATTAACTAACGGCTCAGGTGTTTTTACTTGTCCTTATACGAAAGAGAACTAGATATAAACTGCAATAAAGCTTCCTTGTCATCTCATAGCTGATAATATATCAGTAAAAGTCTTTCTTTTCCGTTTTTTACTTGGTATCAGTGGTGGGTTGCTCCCGGTTTGGCCCGGTTCGGGCAAACTGGTAGCGGTGGTGATGTGACATCAGGAAAACTAGTTCTCTATGCCTGTGAGCTGGGCCCTCCCGCCCACGCATTATACCTACCTTTATCATTTTTTAGCCCAGCTGATAGGCATGGCAGAGTGGATTGCTGCACCTCAGCTGGGCAGAAATCTAATGCGCTTGCGTGGAATGCAAGTTCGGCGCGTGTGCAAGCAAAGCAAGCAGGCGCGCGGCGATCACGCGCAAAGCGTGTGCACGAAGAGAACCGGTGGCAATACTGGTTGGAACTCACCAGTGCTTGGTATAACCAGTGAGGTCTTTGGTGCTCTCTGAGCTGGGTGGTTTCCTTGCAAATGTTTCATTACCAAACTAGGTAAACTTCTTCAGTGTCCACTGATGACGTTATCTAGTTTGGTAATGAAACGTCTACAAGAAAACCACCAAGGATCCTACAGTTCAATGCTGAGCTACAAATATTGTTTAATTATTGGTATCGGTGTAATCTCTTTTACAACCGCTAAAGATCTGTATGTTTTGCTTTCTGTATCATAAGCCGCTTGGGTCCCCAAGAAAGCAAGAAGTGGGTGTTGATGTTTTGCCCATCATTTTCGAAGAGGACCTTGACATCTAACGGGGTTGTGGGCTGTCCACGGTGTGTCCACAGGTGGCTAGTAAGGCCCAGGGCTGAAATCCAGCAGGTTCTGACAGGTTCCGGAGATTTGCTAGCGCAAATGCCACCTCTGGCTGGCCCCAGAGTGGGGTGGGAATGGAGATTTTGCAGTATCCTTCGTCTGGAGCAGGGTGGGAATGGAGATTTGGAAGTATCCTTCCTCTGGAGTGGGGTGGGAATGGAGATTTTGCAGTCTCCTTCCCCTGCGAAGGAGGGGCCACGAAGCCACCTCCACAGAACCGGTAGTAAAAAAAAATTGGATTTCACCACTGGTAAGGCCTCAGTGTGTCGCATTTTCAGCCTCCACATGCCCGTTTTTTGGCCTCTGTGCGTCGTGTTTTTGGCCTCTGAATGCTCTGTTTTAGACCCGTTCCAGGCTGCGGGAATCGCCACAGCACATCGCCGCTAATCGCCACCTCTGCGCATTGCATTTTCAGCCTCCACGCCTCGTGTTTTCAGCACGCCCTGTTTTTGGCCTCCGCGCGTCACATTTTCGTGCAGTTCCAGGCGGCGGGGATCTGCGGCGATCCCCACTGCCTGGAACCACCCGAAAACTCGACGCACAGAGGCCAAAAACCTCTTTCTCATATTGTACAAATAGTTCTCGATTTACGACCACAGTGGTTAATCCCATTGGGGCAAGATGGCTCCTCAAATGCCCTGAATCCTTGGTATAAACGACTCTAAAGTTCATAACCAACACCTTGTCCCAAAAGTGGTTTTTTTCTTTGAAGACGCTTCACTTCTCCTCCGAGAAGCTTCTTCAGCTGATCTTTTGCATTATGTCTGCAAGGAGTATAAATCAACCATTGCAGGTTGTATGTTATATATACATGGCACTCTAGAGACCTCCAAAACTGTGCCACTGCAACCTGTGCCAACTGTAGCTTCCAGATAGTCTTCAAGTGTTAGCCCCATGTAGAGCACATTGCAGTAATCTAACCCAGTGATTACCAGGGTGTGAGCGAGGCTTCTCTGGCAGATATTGCCACACCAAGTGACCAAAACTGGAAGAAAAAAAAACCCCCCACACCCTGGGTTAAAACAATAGCCTTTGAGTAGCTGGGAAAGTACGGAAGTTGTTGTTTGCATATTCCCAGTGAAATTTTATTTCTATGCACTTATCTGCAGGTCACACTGCAGATCTGACTTCTTAAGGATGTCCGGATATGAAGAACTTCCTGCCCCATTTACAGTTTTTTTCCCCTTCAAGACAGTGGGTAGCATTATAAGAAAGCTCCAGCAATTATGGTATCATCTCATTGTAAATATATGTTTGTGTGTGTGTATATAATTTTACTTTAACATACATAAGTGCTTAGTGACCAGTGTATTGTCTGGGTCAGTTTACTTATACATAATAACTAATATTTACGTACACATAATAATAATCTTTCAACTTGTAATATTTACGTGTACATAGTCATAGTAATCTATTATGTGACAGTATATATAACAGTATTTTCCCAATTTCTAATTTCTACCTCTTTTTTCTAATCATTAATAAATCCCATATTAAAAAGTATTCTGTATCCATCACCTCTTGCCCTTTTTAGTATTTCAACTTTTTTTTTTAAAAAAGGTTTTATTAAACAGTTTTCTTCATTTTATATCACAATTTTGATCTTTACAGCGTTCCGATATCAGTATATCTCCTAAGTATCTACAAATTATTTTTGTTATTCTTCCTTTCCTTTTCTGTACATATCTATTCTATACAATGCATCAACTTTGCAGTTACATACCTATATATATTATTGTTTATTATCACATCTTAATTTACTTTTACATTCTTATTGTTTACTTCTATTCTCCAACCAGTTATACCATGGGTCCCAAATCAGATAGTATTCCATTTCACCTCTTTCTTTTATTTCTATTGTTAGCCTGTCCATCTCTGCACATTCTAACACTTTTTTATCACCATTTCATCAGAGGGAGTACTATCGTTTTTCCAGTATTGTGTAGATGATTCTAGCTGCTGTTATTATGTGTAATGTGATATACTGAGCTTTTTTGCTATAATTTCCCCTTAATATACCTAATAAGAATAGTTCTGGTATTAGATCTATTTGTTGTCTAGTAATTTCTTCTAGCCAATTTCTTATCTTTGACCAGTATTTCCTTGCATCTGGGCATAGCCACCACATGTGGTAATATGTTCCTTGCCTCCTTTTACACTTCCAGCATTCCGCTGGTCTACTTGGGTACATTTTTGCCAATCTGGCTGGGGGCAAATGCCAACGATAAAACATTTTATATATATTTTCTTTGTATGTTGCCGACATTGTTAGCTTGTAGTTCCCCCCCCCACAGTTTTTCCCAATATTCTAATTCAATAGAGTAGCCGAAATTGTTTGCCCAAATTATCATAATTTCTTTAACTGTTTAACGGTTAAAGAAATTGTTAGTATTTCAACTCTTGTTGACTTTTTAACTAATCTCACATGCTCCTCCCTTGGGCCCTTATGTCTCCTTGCATCACTCATATTTAATCTAAATATTTCATCTGCCTCTACATCTGTCTCATGCCTTCCCATTTCTAGGGCACCCGCCAACAATTCCATCACTTCTAGGGGATCTTCCTCTTTGTCCTCTTCCCCGTAGTAAATTTCCTAATCTTTCTCGATCATCTTTTTATTCTGTCGGCCAAAAAAAGTTTTTGGGAGAGGTAGTCCTCGACATACGACCACAATTAAGGCCAAAATTCCAGTTGGTAAGCAAGGCAGTAATAGTAAGAGCACCTAGAGTTGAATATCACTCCACAGCGCGGTATTACAAGATAGTTAAGTGGGTTTTGCTCCATTTTAAAATCTTTTTTCGCCGCAGTTGTTAACCGAATCATGCTGTCGTTAAACGAATCTGGATTCCCCCCATTGACTTTGCTTGTTGGAGGCCACCCAGGAAGGTTACGAATGGTGATCATGTGACCTCGGGGTCAGGGCAGCCATCATAAATACATGCCAGTTGCTAAGCAACCAGATTTTGATCACGTGACCATGGGGATGTTGTTAAGTGTGAAAACTGGTCATAAATCGCTTTTTTTCCAGTCCCGCTGGACTGGAACGGTCATTAAGCAAATGATTGTAAGCTGAGGACTACTTGTATGTATGGTCAGCCTAAAATTTAATGTTCATTTTTGCCGGGAAATTCTTGGAACTGAAATCCACAATCTTAAAATTGCTGAGATTGGATAATACTGTATTAATCTGTATTCAGATTATGGCTTAATTATGATTATATGACTGGAGTGGAAGTGGGAAAAAAATCTGTGTGGGCAGGTTGTTAGTGAAGTGGGTGTAGAAGGAAGTGTCACCAGGATCTGGTTCTACAGGCAGACGAAGGGTTGATTTTCGGTTTTCTGCAGAAAATCTTAACAGGCTACAGATATCCTCATAATCAGACAGTAACTAGGAATTTTTAGAACGTGTTTAAGTAGTGTGACTCCTCATCTTAGCCTGTGTGTGTAACAACTTGTTTTTCACATGTTGAATTTATGAAGCAGCCTCACAGTCAGCTGTGAGAGCTACATTTCTTTCTTTCTTTCTTTCTTTCTTTCTTTCTTTCTTTCTTTCTTTCTTTCTTTCTTTCTTTCTTTTTCTTTCTTTTTTTCCTTCCTTCCTTCCTTCCTTCCTTCCTTCCTTCCTTCCTTCCTTTTATTTCTTTGCTTTCTTCCTCCCTTTTCTTCCTCTCTCCCTTCCTTTTCTTTTCTTTTCTTTGCTTTCTTCCTCCTCTTCCTTCCTTCCTTCCTTCCTTTTATTTTCGTTGCTTTCTTCCTCCCTCCCTCCCTCCCTCCCTCCCTCCCTTCCTTCCTTCTTTCCTTCCTTCCTTTTATTTTATTTGCTTTCCTCCTCCCTTTTTTTCTTCCTTCCTTCCTCCCTCCCTTTTCTTTTCTTTTCTTTCTTCCTCTTCTTCCTTTTATTTTCTTTGCTTGCTTCCTTCCTCCCTCCCTTTCTTTCTTTCTTTCTTTCTTCCTTCCTTCCTTCCTTCCTTTTCTTTTCTTTGCTTTCTTCCTCCTCTCTCTTTCTCTCTTTCTTTCTCCCTCCTCTTTCTCTTTCTCTCTTTCTTTCTCTTTCTTTCTCTCTCTCTCTTTCTCTCTCTCTCTCTCTCTGTCCTTCCTTCCTTCCTTCCTTCCTTCCTTCCTTCCTTCCTTCCTTCCTTCCTTCCTTCCTTCTTTTCAAAAGCCACAGAATGGAGGTTCTCCTGATTTCATTTTTTTTGAACCCACATAAACATTGCCTTTTAGCAAATGCAGCAACACAGATGAGTCCAAAATAAATTGTAATTTAATCTACAGGTGGGTTGCACCATAGATTAATTTGAGAACATTGTCAGCTTTGTGCTGAAAGGCAATTCACACCATTTTGTGCCTGCTGTTCGGAGTTGCATGCAAGTTAGATGGGTGGCTACATAAATTGAATAAATAGATTTATTTTGTAGAATGGCCCAACTCCAAATTAGGAACTGACAGAGCAGCGCTCTTATTTGGTAAACAAGACAAATTAGTCATAACTTTGTTTAAAACACACATGATCCGTAAGCTAAATGCAGCATGTGCTAATAAAAACACAATTCAAAAGTTCCAGCAGGAAGTCTACCGCTCATGAAAATCCCTCTTTTTTCCTATACTGGGAAGAAAAAAAATCCACACTGCCCTGAACGGGGAATCAGGGAAGCTTTAATAGTCAAATAGTAAGCTTGATTTACCTTGATTCTTACTCAGTGCCCATGTTGCACAACTCTTTGTGAAGCCCTGCATGCTTCTATCTTCAGCCACTCCTTTGTAATGATCGGATGTCCTATACAATATGTGGGATCATCACCACACCCCAAAACTAAACATTGGGCCACGCGGTTTAGGTGGAACCATTCCTGAAACTCTGGTTTGCTAGATGGTCCTTTACTGAAGGATCACTGGATTTCTTCATTATCCAAGAGGTTCTCTTAGATCAGTACAGGGGTGAAATCCAGCAGGTTCTGACAGGTTCTGGAGAACCGGTAGCGGAAATTTTGAGTAGTTTGGAGAACCGGCAAATACCACCTCTGGCTGGCCCCAGAGTGGAATTGGAATGGAGATTTTACAATATCCTTCCCCCAGGAGTGGGGAGGGAATGGGGATTTTGCAGTATCCTTCCCCTGCCACGCCCACCAAGCCATGCCCACCAAGCCACGCTCACAGAACCGGTAGTAAAAAAAGTTGAATTCCACCACTGGATCAGTGGTTTTCAAACATTGGCAAGGTTAAGATGTTGGGGACATCAACTCCCAGAAGATTTACAAAGTATGGCATCAGTTACAGGTAGTCCTCGAGTTACGACCATAATTGAGCCCAACATTCATGTTGCTAAGCGAAACATTGGTTAGGTGAGTTTTTTTGGCCCATTTTACGACTTTTCTTGCCACAGTTGTTAAAGTGAATCATTGCATTTGTTAAGTTAATAACCATGCTGCAATGGTTGTTAAGTATACAAGCAACTTTGCTGAATTTATTACAGGTAATCCTCATCTTACAACAGTTCATTTAGTGGTCAAAGTTACAACGACACTGGAAAAAAGGGATTTAAATGACCGCTTTTCACATTTAACGACCGTTGCAGCATCCCCATGATCATGCGATCAAAATTGGGACACTTGAAAACTGGCATGTACTTATGACGGTTGCAGTGTCCTGGGTCGTTCTGAACAGTCACTGGGGAAGCCAGGTTCACTTAACAACTGTGTTACTCATTTAACAACTGCAGTGATTCACTTAACAACTGAGCCATGTTCTGTGAAATTGAGTTCATAGTTCACTGCATCAGCATCTTATAGGTAGTCCTCGGCTTATGACCCACATTGGGACTGGAAGTTCAGTTGCTAAGCAGGGCAATCATTAAGTGATCCCGTGAACGAACCCGATTTAATCACCATTTTTACTGAGGTGAAGTAAATTGCCTAGTAACCTTGTTGTTAAAGGATTCCGGCTTTCCATTAGACTTTGTATGAATGCAAAATGCTACAAACATTGTAAATGCGAGCCTGCTGCCTGAATTGTGATGATGTGACTATGTGGGTGTGTTGTGACTATCGCAGTAGTGGGTTCCTCCCGGTTCGGCCCGGTTCGGCCGAGCCAGTAGCGGTGACGATATGACATCACCGAACCGGTTCTCTTTGTTTGGGAGCTGGGCCATCCCGCCCTCTCCCCTGCGTTATTCTTCTTTTATTTGGCCCTGTCCCCAATCTATTCGCTGCCTCACGAATCTCAGCTGATCAGCTGGAAGGAAAAAAACTGTTTAAACTCTTGCCACGGGGCTTCAAAGGGCCGCCATACAGCTGATCAGTGTTAAAAGGCAGTGTGACGGTAGACCAGGGCGCTCGAAAAATAAATGGGTAGACCAGAACGCTCCAAGAATAAATGGGTAGACCGGTACAGCTCTGCAAGTAGTTAAAAGCCTGGTAGACCAGTACCTCTGCTAAATCCTAAAGAATTGTCACATGACCATCAAACCACGCCCACAAAATAAGCCACGCCCACAGAACCGGTAGTAAAAAAATTTAGAACCCACCCCTGGACTATTGTAACTTCGTAAGGACAGGTCGTGAATTGTTCTGACCGAGGCTTCCCAAGAGTGTGAAGCAAACTCCTTGTCCCGACAAAAAACCCTTTTTATTAAGTTACTGTGAATTCTTCTCATTCACATCAGTGGTGGGTTTCAAATATTTTTACTACTGGTTCTGTGGGTGTGGCTTGGTGGGCATGGCATGGCTTGATGGGTGTGGCTTGTGAGCGTGGCAGGGGAAGGATATTGTAAAATCTCCATTCCCACCGCACTCCAGGGGAAGGTTACTGCAAAATCCCCATTTCCTCCCAATCAGCTGGGACTTGAGAGGCAGAGAATAGATGGGGGTGGGGCCAGTCAGAATTTTTACTACCGATTGTCTGAACTACTCAAAATTTCCGCTACCGGTTCTCCAGAACTGGTCAGAACCAGTTGAAACCCACCTCTGATTCACATCCAGCAAAGTCTTTCAAGGGAGAATTTACAGACACAGACATTAATCTGGCTTGGAGAGTTGCCAGGCCGATATCTTCAAAACTTGGCAAGGAGTCACGAACCAATTAAGCGAACTAATTGTCTCCTGCAAACTCCACTCCCCTGTCGCTCCTCTTTTATTCCCTCTGGGAGGGGCCATTCATCATCCACCTGTGGCTTTACTCCTGAGTCGACCCTTGTTCCTTAGCTGTTCCCTTCGCCTGGCAACTCTGCACATGCGCACACTGGGAACAGGCTCCAGCTATTCGTCTGCCTCGCTGATGTCTGACTCTGAAGGCAGCTGATAACTGGCATACGGTCCTAGCCCTCTCTCTGTCTCCGACGCAGAACCCACGTCAGAGCCTTCCCCAGACTCCAGGAGTGGCCCATCTTCCTCCCCAACCTCCTCACTGTCCAAATCTGCTGCCAGATCCGCTGGCTGCTGGCGGGCCACAACATGAGTCTTTTTCCAAGGCCGCAGAAACTTTGAATCATCATTAAACAAAGAGTCAGGACTAATGATACCATGAAAGTGAAGAACCTTAAGTCATGATCCTTATCTGTTCAATTTTGACCAAAAAACCATTTTTTTATTTTGGAATCGTACGAAATAAAATCCAGTGTTGGATGAAGTACGATGCCACTTCGCGCTTCGCAGGGCAAAGTGACATGTTTATCTGTTTAATAAACCAGCCATCCCATTTATTTTTGCAGGTTTATTAATTCAATTTATTTATTAATTCAATTTGTATGCTGCCCCTCTCCGAAGACTCCAGGTTTCCTCTAGACTACCTAAAAAATGATGTTGGTCGTGATATTTTGTGTGGTTAATTATTGAAATAAATCTTCGGCCATTACAGTAATTGTCTTCTGATCTTCCTACTCCTCTTGGTTTATTTATTTATTTATTTATTTATTGGTTCAATTTATGTGCCGCCCTTCTCCGGAGACTCAGGGCGGCTTACAATGCATTAAGCAATAGCCTTCATACTTTTGTATATACCTGCTTAGTAGGGCTTTCGGCCCCCCCCCAAGCGGTGTTCTTTTTTTATACAAAGTCAGCTTATTGCCCCCTAACAATCTGGGTCCTCATTTTACCTACCTCGGAAGGACGGAAGGCTGAGTCAACCTTGAGCCTGGTGAGATTTGAACTCGCAGTAATTGCAGGCAGCTGGCAGCTAAGTGCTACTTTAACAGCACTTTAGTCTGTTGCACCACCAAGGCTCTTCAAAGAGTGGTTTCACTCTGTCTTAGCCCAACCACACCTACAAACTCTCGGCAGTTAACAAAAATAAAACAATTAGTGGGGGAAAGGTATGGAGTAGTTTCAGTAACAAAATAACGGAGTTGGAAGGCCATAATGTCATAAATAGGTCATGTGGCCATGGAATATTGCAAGTGGCCATAAAGATGCACCAATTGCCAAGCATCAAAAATGCAATCCAGTTTCTGCCATCAGAACTCCAGAACTGGGTCTAAGTAGCTTTTTTTTGGGGTGTGTGTGTGTCTGTTGTAACTTGGAATGGTCATTAAGCGAGGACTACCTGTAGTGCAGTATTTTTTTTGTAACAACTTTTCTTGTTAATTTTTCACGTTAGGTGTAATGGTGATAAACAAATTCATGTTTTAGTTTTTTTAAAAAATGTCTGAATTCATCTGTCTCAAAATGTCTGGCTAAAACGGTATAGGTTCTGAAATGGTACTTGAAACGGTATCTGTCTGAAATGGTATAGGTTCTCCTGCTTGAGAAGGGGGCTAGACTAGAAGATCTCCAAGGTCCCTTCCAGCTCTGTTCCGTTCCATTTCATTCCATTCTGTTCCATTCCATTCCATTTTATTCTTCATTCTTCTACTCTACTCTTCTACTTCTACTCTTACTTCTACTTCTACCATGTTTCCCCGAAAATAAGACACTGTCTTATATTTTTTTGAATCCAAAATAAGCGCTTAGCCTTATTTTTGGGGGTCTTATTATTTCGGGGCGCGTGGAGCAAGATGAGGCTCCTCTTGCCATCTTACCTGATTTCCAGCTCTGTGTTTAAATATTTTCAGGGGAAGACTTATTTTAGCGCATGCGCGCAAAAGCCGGATTGGGCTTATTATCAGGGGATGTCTTATTTTCAGGGAAACAGGGTACTTCTACCATGTTTCCCCGAAAATAGGATCCAACTTAAAAATAAATCCTAGCATGATTTTTCAGGATGCTCATAATATAAGCCCTACCCCAAAAATAAGCCCCAGTTAAGATTGTCAGCCAGACGGATGCATTTAGTACCGTATTTCTCCCAAAATAAGACCTAGCCAGAAAATAAGCCCTAATATGTCTTTTGGAGCAAAAATTAATATAAGATCCTGTATTATTTTCGGGGAAACACAGAACTTCTACTTCTACTTCTACTTCTACTACTTCTACTTCTACTACTTCTACTTCTACTTCTACTTCTAATTCTACTTCTACTACTTCTGCTCTACTCTAAAATCTGATTCGCGACAGGTCTGCAGAGTTTGAAATAAAAGTTTTGTCAGTTGAAAAATTTTATGAAAACAGTCTTTTCATTCCTTGGAGCTCTTGGGTGGTGGTTCTACATCACACCCTTGGATAAATTCAACATACTTGATACGTACTTCTTGTATCAAGAGGTATGAACTGGAAAAACCGAAATATTCATAAAGCATCTTGTAACGACAGTGTTTGGAAGCTGTTTTAAATTGTCTTATTGTTTTATTCAGTGTGCTTTGTAAATACGGTGATCCTTCAAAAGGCAGAAATGTTTGTTCTTTCGAGAACTCTTCTGTTGACCCAGGACGTTCGGATATGTGCCAGAAACTTTGCAGAGAAAGCACTAAAGTTAGAGGAGCTTTTAGCAGAACTGAATAGATGCTGGGGTTTATGGTTCGTTGCACATTCGGCCAGATGTTAAGAGTGGATTTACCATTTTTGTCCCCCTATCGCACTGTTGGTGAACCTTTTCGGCACTCAGTGCTGAAACGGGAGCATGTGCGCATGCTGGAAACTGGAAGAGCAGTTGCCCAGTGTGCATTCTCATGCCAAGCGGCTGCTCTTCCGGTTTCTGGCACCCGCGTGCTCCCTGGCCAGCTGGTCTTCATGTGTGCATGGGTGCCAGAAATTGGAAGACCAGTGACAGGTGCGCATCTGTGCGCCAGAAACTGGATGAGCAGCCGCCCGGCGTGAGAATGCGTGCCAGGCGGCTGCTCTTCCGGTTTCCGGCACTCCTGCGTGCGTGAAGACCAGCTGGTTGGCATGCCAGAACCCGGAAGAGCAACGGGCGAGGGCTCGCGTGCCCAGAGAAATGGCTCTGAGTGCCACTTCCGGCACGCGTGCCATAGATTCACCATCATGGCATCCTGTCCCTGAGTGAGGAGATGTGGATGTTTGATGGTCTTAAAGGTATTATTAAAAGGAAGTTGGATGAGTTTTGGAACAGTTCTTCCACGATAACGGAAGCCTTCGCTTATTGTGACAAGCGTCTTTCGCCCAAACTATCAAAAATTGTAGCAATAATGGCATTGCTAAAGACGGCGTTAGCTGCTCCTACATTGCAGTACTAGGTAGTCCTCACCTTACGACTGCAATTGAACCAGAGAATTTATGTGGCTAAGCGAGAAAATTTGAGGTCTTTTTTTCCCGTTTGATGACTTTTCCCGACACATTTGTTAAGTGAATCAACTGCGGTTGTCAAATTAGTAACAACAGTCGTTCTGGCTTCCCCATTGACGTTTCTTGTTCAGAAGGTCGCAAAAGATGGTTGCACAACCGTCATAAATATGAACCAGTTGTCAAGCCTCTGAATTTAAATCAGGTGACCATGGAGGTTTCTGCAAAAGTTATAAATGTAAACAACGGTCATAAAACACTTTTTTTCAGCACCGTTGTAACTTCGAACGGTCACTAAATGAACTGTTGTAAGTGGAGGACTGCTTGTACATACACAGTAGCTTGCCCTGCCGGTGTTGGTGGTGTTGTGATTTTTTTTTTCTTTGATCATTCCCTGACAAGGATACTGTCTTAAGCTTGCTTGATTGTTATCTCCAGGGTAGTTCCTTGATTAAAGAATTGGTTTCTGCCTGATTGTTTGTCTGGTGTTAATACATTCTTTTCTATTGGTTAAAAGAAGAACAACAGCAGCAGGAAAAGGCTGATGCAATGGTCAGAAGAGTGAAAAACGGTCATAAGTCCTTTTTTGCAGTGCCATTGTAACTTCGAACAGTGACTAAACAAACTGTTGTAAGATGAGGATTTACCTGTACCATCTACAGCAGTGGCCAAAACTGTGGAAACCTTTTGGGAAAAGTGTATTTTTGAGACTTGATGGCTAATAACACCACTATTTTGGGGGGAGTTTCAAGATAATCCTATTCCACTGCTGGAATAGCCTGGGAATAGTCCAGACCTTCACCCAATGGAAAATCTATGGAGCCGACTAAAGAAACTTGTTAATCAGAAGCGACCCAGCAATAAAACTCAGTTCATAGAAGCAATCCTTCAATCTTGGTTTCACATGAGAACAGCTGCAGAATTAAAAGACTTGGTTCACTCCATGGGAAGACGTTGTAAGGCCGTCATTCATGCTAAAGT
This sequence comes from Pantherophis guttatus, assembly GCF_029531705.1. The sequence continues at coordinate 223,421 of NW_026844016.1, read as the reverse complement.
TTACCCAACTAAGTATTAACTGACATGGTGATCATTTTTGTATAGCTCGTTTTTCTATGGTGATCATTTTTGCATATCTCGTTTTTTCTATGTGTTTTACTTTTCTTCTTTATACTGTAACTGCTATTCTAATAGCAAATCCTTCATAAAAGTTACTGCGTTACATTCTTGATTAAATTATCTTTCCATTGATATATAATTTTATGGTACTACTCTTAAAAAAAGTGCTGTGATTAGCTAGTTTTAGAAAATACACGTTTCTACTCAATATTACTCAACTTGGGAAAACTGGTATCAATGGATAGAAAATAAAAATAGAAAATATATAGATCAAAATAAGACATAAATTGTGTTTCCATATATTTGATCAGGAAGGAATATCTGAGCATATATGAATAGAGTTAAGAGTTGTGTACTGTTAGAATGATGTTGAATTGTACAGCTATAATCAGGGTGGATAAAAATCAATGATTTTTTTTAAAAAATCAGAAAAATCAGATTTTTTTATTTAAATCGGATTTTTTTTATTTTTATTGAATTTATTTTAATAAAAAACTTTTGGGGTAAAAATCTATCGTAAGATAGTTTTCTATTTAAGACACATAAATAATTTTTATTATTTATGTATCTTAAATAAAAAATAATATTTTTTTTAAAAAAAAAATCATTGATTTTTATCCACCCTGATTATAGCTGTACAATTCAACGTCATTCTAACAGTACATAACTCTTAACTCTATTCATATATTCTCAGATATTAAATTTTGTATCTGCATGTGTTTTAGCTCTGGCTGTTCACCGCCCTGAGTCCACTAGGAGAAGGGCAGTATACAAATTGAAATAAAATAAATAAATAAATAAATAAATTTAGTTTATTCAGCATGAAATGGAGCTTAGTTATGTAGCAGGAGGCTGTATATTCTGCAACACTGGGACTATCAGTGAGTCAACAGTGGGTCAAAGGAGTAGCAGAGATGACAGTTGCTCTTTAAAAATTATGATTTAAATCGAGTTGATTTAAATCAAGCCTTCTTACTAGTGATTTAAATCATGATTTAAATTGTGATTTAAATCAACTTGATTTAAATCAAATCCACCCTGGCTATAATGCATGTATTTTTGCTACAGATGTATTTGTATTTTAATATTTTAAATTTTAATAAAGGTTTTTTTGAAAATTAAAAAAAAAAAACACTTCTCCCAAAATACACTTTTCCACAATTTTGGCCACTACTGTATGTAATATGCATCTTTATAAAGTTTAATATTGCCAAGCCCCAATCGAAGTGAAGGCAGATTTTGTGATGTTTTCCAGCCTTAAGGCAAGAAACTGTAACGAGGGATGTAGATATGATGATCTACATAAAAAGACCATGGATTGAACTCTTTTGTTCCGTGTCTGAACTGAGCTGCGTGGAAGCAATCTTCCGGCAACATCTGTCTGCAGGGAAGTCTGCATTTGCACTTAAAATCCGAGAGTGACTCAAAAGAAGAGGAAGCTTGCATCAGGATGTCATTAAGAGACATCCCTTAGTACATCAGCCCATCAGGATGAAAGAGCTGGCGGTTAAAAATAGTTGGGCATTGTGGCACCAAATGTCTGGCAAGAGAACGGTTTTCCGTTGTCTTCAAAGTTGGTTTGATGCAGAGGAGGGCTGCTGGGGGTTCGCAAGGGTTCGGGAGAACCTGTAGCTAAGATTCTGTGCAGTTCGGAGAACCCCCAAATCCCTTCCTGGCTGGCCTACCCCCCCCCTCCTAGGAGACCCCACACGGCCCGTTTTGGATGCAGGTAAGTGCAGGGCACACATAGAGGCTCGGGGAGGGCGAGAAACAGGCCAGCCTCCAGAGGGCTGCAGTGTACATTATAGTTATAATAATAAAACACAAACACACATCCTTCACATTCTATACAATTGAATTGAAAACCCCTGATATTTCATTGATATTGCACTATACAGTAGAATTCAATAAAGTTACTGCCCTGGGATAGAAGCTGTTTTTCAGCCTATTTGTCCTTGTTTTTATGATCCTGTACCGTCTGCCAGATGGTAATAGTTCAAAAAAAAAAAGGGTGCCCAGGATGAGATGGATTTTTAAGAATGTTTTGAACTTTCTTAGTGGGAACTATAAAGCTCTTCCAAGGAGGGGAGAGGCAACCAATGATCCTCTGGGCAATGACATTGACCTCTGGAGCTCTGTCCTATCTGCCACTGTGCAATTGGCAAACCATACACAGGTGCAATAAGTTAAAATACTCTTTATGGTGCAGTGGTAGAAGGTCACCAGCAGTTTCTCATTCAATTGTTGTTTCCTGAGAAGTCTCAGGTAGTATAATCTCTGCTGGGCCCTTTTGACCAGTGCTGCAATGTGAGCGCCCCAGGTCAGGTCCTCTTTTAGGATAACACCCAGAAACTTAAAACTGGCCACTTAACTCCACTTATATAAGAAAGGTGGTGTGCTGTAAGGTTATTCCTACGAGATATATGCGGTCCGCCTACTCTGATGAATACTCATGTAATTATTACTAGACACTTATCCTCAAGGAGGAGCATGTAGGCCACCAGGACAATTGCAGTGTCGTTGGCGTCATAGTGGCAGGTTGGGTAGGGCGTCGCAATGACAAAGAAGTAAGGGAGAATAGAATATTGTATGTGATGCCGGAGGGAGGCAATTGGGGAATAGTGAAGAAAACCATTTTAGAAGAAGTCCATGGGTATGAGAAAGATATAATACTGCACAGGTGAGGCCACACTTGGAATACTGCATCCAGTTTTGGCCACCACAAAACATAAAAGAAGTTGGGACCCTAGAAAGAGAAGGGAACAGGAAGAGAAGAGGAAGGGATGGGAAGAGAAAAGAAGAGAGAAGGAGAAGATGAGAAGACAAGACAAAGGGGTGGGAAGAGAAGAGAAGAGAGAAGGATGGGAAGGGAAGAGAAGAGAAGAAAAGGAATGGGAAGGGAAGAGAAAAGAAAGGGATGGGAAGAGAAAAGGGATGGGAAGGGAAGGGAAGAGAAAAGAAAAGAGAAGGAGAAGACAAAAGAAGAGGAAGGGATGAGAAAGGAAGAGAAGAGATGAGAAGAGAAAGGGATGGGAAGAGAAGAGAAATGGGTGGGAAGATAAGATAAGAGAAAGGATGAGATGAGAAGGGAAAAGAAGGATGGGAAGAGAAGAGGAAGGGATGAGAAGAGAAGAGAAGGGATGAGAAGAGAAGACAACGGGATGAAAAGAGAAGACGAGATGAGAAGGGTGGGAAGAGAAGAGAAGAGAGAAAGGGATGAGAAGAGAGGAAGAGAAGAGGGATGGGAAGTGAAGACATGAGAAGAGATGAGATGAGAAGAGAAAGGGATAGGAAGAGAAGAGGAAGGGATGGGAAGAGAAGAGAAGACGACAAAGGGATGGGAAGTGAAGAGATGAGAAGAGATGAGAGAAAGGGATAGGAAGAGAAGAGGAAGGGATGGGAAGAGAAGAGAAGACGACAAAGGGATGGGAAGAGGAGAAGAAGAGATAAGAAGAGAAAGATGGGAAGAGGAGAAGAGAAGAGAAGAGGATGGGAAGGGAAGAGAAAGGGAAGAGAAGAGAAGAGAAGAGCAAGAAAGATAATTAGGGGTTGGAAGCTGAATTGTATGATGAATACAATTGAGAGAGCTATGAATGTCTAGCCTTATGAAGAGAAGGATTATGGATGATATCATAGCGGTCTACTGGTACTTGAGGAGCTCTCGCAGAGAGGTTAGACTTCTCCAAAGCAGAAAAGGACAGGACAAGAAATAGCAGGTAGGAAGATCATTAAAGAAAGATCTAACCTAGAACTAAAGAGAAATATCCCGACAGAGACAACAGTTAAATCAATGGAATAGCTTGCCTCTAGAAATTGTGGAACAGAATTATTCTTTTAGAATATTTTAGGGGAAAAAAAATATTCCTTTCATTGGGGAATTAAGACATAGGAATAGAACAGAACAGACTAACAGATTTAGAAGGCTTAAGTTAAATAAGGAGTTCAGTAAATTAAGTTTAAGAGTTCAGTATTGAAGAAGGGGATTTTTAAAATGCACTTTTTAAATGTCTTTGTTTTTTGTGTCTGTTTTTGTAAAAATAGAAACCCTTTTTTGGAGTTCTGTAATTTAACTTCAAAAAAAAAAAAAGGTAAAAAGAGGAAGGGGATATTGGCTATTCCCGTCAGACTGTCTGCATTGTGAATTTCCAGCCTGGAAGCTGGGCAGCCTTTAGCAGGAAATGATGTGCTCAGGATGAACTTGGGTTGATAGCCGTCAATATTAGGGATATGCATAATTTCGTTCAGACTGAAATTTCCCTGGGGGTGTTTCTGAAAGTGGAAATGTCTATATGACGTTAAAAACAAGCCACGAAGCTCGACGACTTTATATCTCAAATGCTGACTTGCTTAGCTGATCCGATGTTCCTGTTTGGGGAAAAAGGAGACTGAGGGATTTTTTTTGGACGTAGTAGAACGGAAGTGACTACGGAAAAAGTGGGAACCCAGAAAAACAACGACGGCAACAACACAACAGAGCTCGTTTGTGTTCTGACCTAGGCTTCCTGATACAGTAAGAAGCACACAATTAGTCCCCCAAACCCTCTTTTTATTTCAACGGCTATGAATTCTGTTTATTCATAGCCCATGCTGAATCACCAAGAGTTCATTTATTTATTTATTTATTTTATTGGATTTCTATACCGCCCTACTCCCAAAGGACTCAGGGCGGTGAACAGCCACAGAATAAAACACATAAATACAAAAATTTAAAATAGAATCAAAACGAATTAAATAATTTGGCTGAGACACAATTTAAAATACCCAATAATTTAAAAACAAATTAAAATTTACATTTAAAAGGGGAGAAGATTTAGGCCAGGCCAGCTTGATAAAATAAGAAAGTCTTGAGCGCGCGATGGAAGGTGCGCAGATCTGGGATCCTCCGTATCTCCGGGGGGAGCTCGTTCCAGATCGTAGTGCCCCCACAGAGAAGGCTCTCCCCCTAGGGGCTGCCAGTCAACATTGTTTGGCCGACGGCACCCAGAGGAGCCCCCCTCTATGGGAGCGTACTGGCCGGTGGGAGGCTATTGGTGGTAGCAGGTGGTCCCGTAGATAACCAGGTCCTAAGCCATGGAGCGCTCTAAAGATGATAACCAAAACCTTGAAGTGCACCCGGAAGACCACCGGGAGCCAGTGCAGCTCGTGCAGGAGAGGTGTTACATGGGAACGCCATGGCGCTCCCATAACCACCCGCGCGGCCGCACTCTGCGCCAGTTGGAGCCTCCGAGTGCAACTCAAGGGGAGCCCCATGTAGAGAGCATTACAATAGTCCAGACGAGAGGTGACGAGGGCATGAGTGACTGTGCGTAGGGAGTCCCGATCTAGAAAGGGACGCAACTGGCGGATCAGGTGAACCTGATGAAAAATCTTCCCGGTCACGGCCGTCAAGTGCTCTTCTAAAGACAGCCGTGAGTCCAGGAGGACGCCCAAGTTGCGAGCCCTTTCCGTGGGGGCCAATGATTCGCCCCCAATAGTCAGCGATGGCACCAGCTGACTATATCAGGACGTCGGAAACCACAGCCACTCGGTCTTGGATGGGTTGAGCCTGAGCCTGTTTGTAAAGAGTCCGACAGACATCTGCCACAGCCCTTTGGGATAAGGCTGATAAGCACCCACCTTTATCTCCCTTGACATGCTGCCAAAGACCTAATTGGCAATTAGCTTTGCAAGGACACACGAAGCACAGAGTCAAAACAGAGCTTCAGAATACAAACTGGCCAGCATCAACAACGTTGCTTCCTACAAAGGCTCAGGTGCCTTTGCTCCTCCTTTATGTCTTATGGGAGGGGCCAATCATCTCCAAGCCTTACTCCCGAGTCACCCCTTTTGTCTTAACTGTTCTTGCCTTCTGGCAGCTCTGCGCATGCGCGCACTAGGAACAGGCTCTCCCTGTTCCTCTGCCTCTCTGACATCAAACACTGGAGGCTCCGGAGTTAGCACATAACTCCCAGATGGCCCTGGCCCCATCTCTGCCTCCGACGCAGAGCCCTCATCCGAGCCTTTCCAGACTCCAGGACTGGCCCATGTTCCTCCCCAGCCTCCTCACTGTCCAACTCCGCTGCCAACTCTGCTGAATAGGTTGTAGAAAAAATGCTTTTAAAAGTTTTTTTTTTTAAAAAAAGACTCTGACGATCAGGCAGCTCAACTGCATGTTACTAACATGTATTTAGTGACACGGTTGTTGAATGAATCTGGCTTCTCGGTTGACTTTGCTTGTCAGGAGGTCACAAAATGACCCCGGAACACTGCAACCGTCATAAATACGAGTCAGTTATCAAGCATCCGAATGTAAATTACGTGATCGTGGAGATGCTGCAATGGTCATAAGTGGGGAAAATGGTCATAAGTCACTTTTCAGTGCCGTTGTAACTTTGAATGGGTAACTAAATGAATGATGGTAAGTGGTGGAGTACTTGTATCTTTTGTAAAGAAGTAAATAAATTGTGTTTTGTTTTTTCCCCCCTAATCTAGAAGGATAATTTTCTTTCCGTTTTTGGCTGACTCCTGCAAACCTGTGTTTTTTTTTCCATGGGGGTTAATGAAGCTAGTTTTTGCCATCTGGTGCTACTGCCTTCCTAGCTGGGATGAATATTGCCCACAGAGCTGTGCACTTCAGCTTTCACTCCCTTTCCACTTCTGCTTTTTTTGTTTTGTTCTGTTTTGAAACTGCTATTTTTGTTTGAGTTGTTATTGGGCTGTTAAAACCGGTTGCTCTTTCCTGAGCACCTGGAGGAAAGATCAAAGAGGCCACGAATCACTGTATTAAGAAGCTAGTTTCTTGATTATGTGAAGGGGAAAGTCATTTTTGGAGCGGTTTCTCCCTTTCCTTTTCCTTTCCCTTTCCTTTCCTCCCCTCTCCTTCCCTTCCATTTCCTTCCCTTCCCTTCCTTTCCCTTCCCTTCCCTTCCATTTCCTTCCCCTTTCCTTTCCTCCCCTCCCCTCCCCTTCCCTTCCGTTTCCTTCCCCTTTCCTTTCCTTGCCTCCCTTCTCCTTCCCTTCCCTTTCATTTCATTTCCTTCCCCTTCCCTTCCCTTCCCTTCCCCTTTCCTTTTCTCCCCTCCCCTCCCCTTTCCTCCCCTTTCCTTTCCTTCCTTTTCCTTTCCTTTCCTTCCTTTTCTTTCCCTTCCCTTTCCTTTCCTTTCCTTTCCTTCCATTTCCTTCCCTTTCCTTCCTTTTCCTTTCCCTTCCCTTCCCTTTCCTTTCCTTCCACTTTTCTTTCCTTCTCTTCCCTTCTTTTCCCCTCTTCTCTTTCCTTTCCTTTCCTTCCCTTTCCCTTCAGCTAACTCACATTTGCAACCGTTGCAGTGTCCCAGGGGTCACATGATCACCTTTTTTATGACCTTGTTATAAGCCAAGTCAGTGGAAACCTGATTCACTTAACAACCATGTTAATACGTGTTTCCCCAAAAATAAGACCCGGTCTTTTATTTTAGGGGGGGGCACCAAAATAAGCACTAGGGCTTATTTTTGGGGTAGGGCTTTTATTAGGCACATGCTTTAAAAAAACCAGACTAGGTCTTATTTTTTGGGGTAGGTCTTATTTTTGGGGGAAACAAGTAATTTAACAACTTCAGCGATTCACTTCAAAAAAGTGGCAAGAAGAAGTTGTAAAATGCGAGCGAAACTCACCTACCAAATTTCTCACTTAGTAAATGTAAATTTTGGGCTCAGTTGTGGTCGTAACCTGAGGACTATCTGTATTGGTTTGACGTTCCTTTACGGTCTGGAAGATACATTAGAATATGTATGATCATTATCAGCTATGCCAGTGATGGCTAACCTTTTTGCCATTGCGTGCCAAGAGAGGGGTGGGTGGGGGAAGTTCACGCGTGCGCGTGCCCACACCCATAATTCTATGTGCCCCCTGCGCATGCACGCGCAAACCCCCCACCCGCCGCTTCTGGCACGCAATGGCTGATACGCCCATTTTTCTTTCTTACCTGGCTCCAGATCCTCTCTATGCATCTGGGAAGGGTGAAAATAGCCTTTCCCACTCCCTCAGAGGCCCTCCGGAGGCCTGGAAGGGCCCATTTCTCGACTCCTGGTGGGACAGGAAGTGACGTTTTTTGCTGTCCCCAGCCTCCAGAGCCTGGAGTTTTCCGATGCTCTAACTCTAAAGTCTGGCAAACTCGGATAAGGTGAAAACATGGTATAAAAGAGATTTACGTTACCTAATAGCTCCATCTGCTGTCTCTTTTTCTTTTTTCCTCCTGTCCAGACTTCATCTTCTGCATCCAATGTGTTTGTTTATTTCTGGAAAAGCTTTTATATGCCACCAGTTTCACAGCTAGCTTCCTTGGCAGCTACTACATTGCAATAATTTCTAGATGCTTTTAAATAACATTTATGCAGAAAGAACATTATTACCATCCTCCGTCCATAAGTTTTTTTCCTTTTTCTCTGCTTTTTATAAAGTCCATGAAGGATACACAGTCCTAGGCTGCATCAAAAGAGGGATACAATCAAAGTGTTAGTACCATTTTATGATGCCTTGATAAAAAAACGACACTTGGAATATTGCATCCAGTTCTGCTCACCATGCAACAAAAAAGTTGAAACTTTAGAAAGAGTTCAGAGAAAAGCAGCAAAGATGATTAGGGGACTGGAGGCTAAGCATACGACGAATGGTTGTGGGAACTGGGTATGTCTAATGAAGGGACGCGGTGGCTCAGCGGCTAAGACGCTGAGCTTGTCGATCGAAAGGTCGGCAGTTCAGCGGTTCGAATCCCTAATGCTGCGTAACGGGGTGAGCTCCCGTCACTTGTCCCAGCTTCTGCCAACCTAGCAGTTCGAAAGCAGGTAAAAAATGCAAGTAGAAAAAGAGGGACCACCTTTGGTGGGAAGGTAACAGCGTTCTGTGTGCCTGTGGCGTGGAGTCATGCCGGCCACATGACCACGGAGACATCTTCGGACAGCGCTGACTCTTCGGCTTTGAAACGGAGATGAACACCGCCCCCTAGAGTCGGGAACAACTAGCAGATATGTGCGAGGGGAACCTTTACCTTTACCTTTAATGAAAAGAAGGACTAAGGGTGACATGATAGCAATCTTTCAATATTTGACAAAGAAAAGGGGAGGTCGATCTATTTTCCAAAGCACTTGAGGGGGGAGCAGAACAAGAAATAATGGATGGAAGCTTATCCAAAGAGAAATCCAACGTAGAATTGGGGAGAAATTTCCTGTCAGTGTGAACAGTTTCATCAGTGGAACAGCTTACCTCCAGAAGTTGTGGGTGCTCCATCACCAAAGGTTTTTGAGAAGACATTGGACAGCCATTTGTCTGGAATGGTATAGGGCAGTGATGGCTAACCTTTTTGCCATCGCGTGCCAGGAGGTGGGAGAGGGTTGCGCGTGTGCATGCCCACACCCATAATTTAATGTGCCCCGGCCCTGCGCATATATGCGAGACACCCCCCCACTCCCCCCCGCATCTGGCACGCGATGGCCCGGTAGGCCTGTTTTTCTCACCTGGCTCCAGAGCCTCTCTAGGAGTCTGGGGAGGGGGAAAATGGCCTCCCCACCCCCGGAGGCCCTCCAGAGGCCAGAAACGGTCCATTTGCCAACTTCCGGTGTGACCGGAAGGCCTGTTTTTTTGCTGTCCCCAGCCTCCAGAGTCTCTCTAGGAGTCTGGGGAGGGCGAAAACGGCCTTCCCCATCCCTCTGGAGGCCAGAAACAGCCCTTTTGCCAACTTCCAGTGGGACCGGAAGTTGGCAAATGGGCTGTTTTCGGCCTCCGGAGGACCTTGGGGGGGGGGAGGGCGAAAACGGCCTCCTCAGACTCCTAGAGAGGCTCTGGAGCCAGGTGAGAGTGAAAAACGGGCTCCCCCCCCGATGCCCTCCGGAGGCAGGAAACGGAGCCTGGATAGCTCAACAGACAGAGCTCTGCAATTTAACACCAGCTATCTGCAATTAAAGTAAGATCGAATCCCGCCAAGCTCAAGGTTGACTCAGCCTTCCATCCTTTCGAAGGTAGGTAAATTGAGGACCCAGTTTGTGGGGGCAATAAGCTGACTTTGTATAAATATACAAAAGTATGAAGGCTATTGCTTAACGCATTGTAAGCCGCCCTGAGTCTCCGGAGAAGGGCGGCATATAAATCAAATCAAATAAATAAATAAAAAAAACCTGTTTCCCTACTTCTGTTGGGCCTAGAAGGCCCAAAAATCAGATGGCCAGAGTGTGCATGCGCGCCGGAGCTGAGCTCGGGTGCCCACTGATGTGGCATGTGTGCTATAGGTTCGCCATCACGGGTTTAGGGTCTCATGCTTGAGCAGTGGGTTGGACTAGAAGACCTCCAAGATCCCTTCCAACCCAGTTATTTTGTATTCTCTAAGGGTTTCCCCCCCCATCCCCATGTTGTTTCAGATCGATCACTTTGGTTTTGCTGAAGACCGCACATTCAAACAGCGCTACCTCATCGCAGATCAGCACTGGAAGAAAGACGCCGGCTCAATCCTTTTCTACACTGGCAATGAAGGGGACATCGCCTGGTTTGCAAATAATACGGTACAGGACTTCCGGATTTTGTAACAGCTTTGTTCCCTATATGCCATCCGTCTGGTAAACTCACACAAGATTCGTTTTTCTCGCCATAAACATGTAGAACTAGACTGGGTTGTTTCTCTGTGTCGTATAATATATGGGGGTATATGCATAATTTTATATTTATCTTGTCTTGTTGATGTAGCGTAAAATTGGAGGTGGTGACCCTTTAAGAAATTTCATTGTTAATGTATGCCAATTAGTGTACATTCAAAGCAGCTGTGGGTTTCACATGTTACTACTGGTTTGCCCCGCTTGTGCACCGCTCACACGCATCCGGTTTGCACGCGCACCCGCCTTCCGCACATGCGCCCGGCCTTTCGCACATACTCTTTGCTCACACGTGCGCCTTTGCACATGCTCTTGGCTTCAAAAAGTGCCTAAATAGGATGGCTTATAGCTGGGGCGCTACGGTTTGGGCAAACTACTCCAAACCGGCTGAATACCACCTCTTATTCAAAGTGACAGTAATTCTATTCTATTCTATTCTATTCTATTCTATTCTATTCTATTCTATTCTATTCTATTATATCTATTCTATTCTATTCCTATCCCTATTCTATCCCTATTCTATTCTATCCTATCCTATCCCTATCCCTATCCCTATCCCTATCCCTATTCCATTCTATTCCTTTTTCTTCTTTTCCTATTCCTATTCCTGTTCCTATTTCATTCTTTTCCTTTTCCTTTTTCCTTTTCCTTTTCCTTCTTTTCCTATTCCTACTCCTATTCCTATTCCCATTCCATTCCATTCCTTTTCCTTTTTCCTTTTTCCTTTTCTTTCTATTCCTATTCCTATTCCATTATTTCTATCTCATATCCTGTTAAAATATTTCAGGCTTTTTTTTACAGTATATACATTTGAAAGATTGAAGATTATTCTTTACTGAATTTTTTTTTTTTTTTTAAAAATGACGATCTTTGCTCCATTCCAGGGTTTCATGTGGAATGTGGCCGAAGAATTGGATGCCATCCTGGTTTTTGCCGAACACAGATACTACGGGGAATCCTTGCCGTTCGGAAATAAGTCATACACCGTAAGTATCACTCCCAATTCAAAGTAGTCACAGATTGACTACTCATACGTTGAACTCGGCTCTACAGGCAGTCCTCGGCTTACAACAGTTCATTTAGTGACCATTCAAGGTTACAACGGCACTGAAAAGAATGATGTATGACCAGTTTTCACGCTTATGACCGTTGTAGCATTCCCCATTGTCATGTGATCAAAATTCAGACGCTTGGCCAGAGGTGGGCTTCAGCATGTTCTGACCAGTTCTGGAGAACTGGTAGCAGAAATTTTGAGTAGTTCGGAGAACCGGTAGTAAAAATTCTGACTGGCCCACCCCCATCTATTCTCTGCCTCCCAAGTCCCAGCTGATTGGGAGGAAATGGGGATTTTGCTGTAACCTTCCCCTGAACTGGGGAGGGAATGGAGATTTTATAGTATCGTTCCCCTGAACTGGGGAGGGAATGGAGATTTTACAGTATCCTTCCCCTGCCCTGCCCACCAAGCCACACCCACAGAACTGGTAGTAAAAAATTTGAAACCCACCACTGCACTTGGCATATCTTAATTGCAACTAGAATCGTATTTGCACAACAATGGAAAAATGATGAGATTCCGTCTGAGGGAAATGTTATTAAGAAAATATTAGAATGCGCAGAAATGGACAGATTAACGCTCGCTATTAAGGATAAAGAAGAAACCGAATATTTTCTGATATGTGATATATTCTATCAATGGCCAGACAATAGAAACCGAAGTTAGAAAGGAGGAGAAACAAAAAGAGGAAATGTGGTGGAGAATTGTTAAAGAAGACGATGTTAAGTATTATTGTTATTATACCATCTTTTCCCGAAAATAAGACCCTGTCTTATATTTTTTTGAAGCCTGAAATAAGCGCTTGACCTTATTTTCAGGGAGGTCTTATTATTTTGAGGCACATGGAGCTGTTTTACCTGATTTCCAGCTCTGTCTTCCTAACCCTAACCCAGGGGTCTGCAACTTTAAACACTCAAAGGGCCATTTGGACCCGTTTCCCACAGAAAAGAAAACACCGGGAGCCACAAAATCCTTCCCGTGCCTGACTATTTCTTGAGCGGCCACAAAACTAGCATATGTAGTTGAATTAAAGGTTCTGTTTTCTTCTGAGACTTTTCTTTTCTTGGATTTATCCATGGTTGGCCTACCATGAAAAGCTCAATAAATTGCGTACCGGCGGGTGTCGCACATTGGCGGTTGTGACGCATATTTTGAGTGACGGGGCCGCAGCAGAGGGGTGAAAGAGCCACATGTGGCTTCAGAGCCGCAGGTTGCTGACCCCTGCCCTAACCAGAGGAAATGGCGGGGACCGACTGTTTAAATATTTTCAGGGAGGGCTTATTTTCGGAGGAGGGTTTATTTTAGGGGGAGGGCTTATCAGGGGAGGGCTTATTTTCGGGGAAAACACGGTATTATTATATTATATTATTAATATTATCGTGATGAATATTATAACAAATATGGGGACTATGAATGTTTAAAAATAACTGTACCCAGATCGCACACTGTTGGATGGAAATTGAATGTTATATAAATAAAACAATAAAAAACACGGAAAAAACAAAAACAAAATTCAGATGCTCGGCAATTGACTCATATCTATGACAGTTGTGGGGTCACGTGATCCCATTTTTTGTGACATGACAAACAAAATCAAAATCTCCCAGAAGTTGAAGTCCACAAGTCTTTTGACGGGCAGGAAAGGTGAGTAAATATACTAAGAGCGCCATACAAAAGTTTTGTGCTCTCGTTTCAGGATGCTAAGCACTTGAATTACTTGACTTCGCAGCAAGCTCTGGCTGATTTTGCGGTACTTATCCAGCACTTAAAAAATACGATTCCTGGAACGCAGAATACTCCAGTGATAGCCATAGGAGGGTCTTATGGCGGAATGCTTGCTGCCTGGTTCCGAATGAAGTACCCCCACGTAGTAATTGGGTAAGTCTGGAGCAACTTGGCACTCTCTGCTGTGGAACCACAGAGGAACCAGCTAGTTTCTGAATCTCGCTTCATCTTCCTCCGCTGGTGGTTTTTCATTACTACTACTTCGATCAATACTGCTTTTGATTACTACTTAGATTTAGAGTTTAGCGGTCACGATGCTGGAAAGCGGAAGGCTGTGAGTTCTAATCCCGCCTTAGGCATGAAAGCCGGCTGGGTGACTTTGGGCCCATCATAAGGAGACTGTGAGTTCTAGTCCTGCCTTAGGCGTGAAAGCCTGCTGGGTGAATTTGGGCCAATCATGAGGACACTGTGAATTCTAATCCCGCCTTAGGCGTGAAAGCCGGCTGGGTGACTTTGGGCCAATCATGAGGAGACTGTGAGTTCTAGTCCCGTCTTAGGTGTGAAAGCCGGCTGGGTGACTTTGGGCCAATCATAACGACACTGTGAATTCTAATCCCGCCTTGGCGTGAAAGCCGGCTGGGTGACTTTGGGCCAATCATAAGGACACTGTGAATTCTAGTCCCGCCTTGGCGTGAAAGCCGGCTGGGTGACTTTGGGCCAATCATGAGGAGACTGTGAGTTCTAGTCTCGCCTTAGGTGTGAAAGCTGACTGGGTGAAATGAGGCCAATCATGAGGAGACTGTGAGTTGTAATCCTGCCTTAGACATAAAAGCTGGTTGGGTAACTTTGGGCCAATCACGAGGAGACTGTGAATTCTAGTCCGCCTTAGGTGTGAAAGCCAGTTGGGTGACTTTGGGCCAGTCATGAGGAGACTGTGAGTTCTAGTCCCGCCTTAGGTGTGAAAGCTGGCTGGGTGACTTTGGGCCCATCAACAGGAGTTCTAATCCCGTTTTAGGCATGAAAGCTGACTGGGTGAAATGTGGCCAATCACCAGGGGACTGTGAGTTCTAATCCCGCCTTAGGCATGAAAGCCGGCTGAGTGACTTTAGGCATCTGAATGTAAATAACATGACAAACGGTCATAATTGTGAAAAACGGTCATCGGTCCCTGTTTTCAGTGCCGTTGTAACTTTAAACCGTCACTAAGCGAACTGTTGTAAATCGCGTATTACCTGTATTTTGTCTCTTCGGTTGCAGAGCTCTGGCTGCATCGGCCCCCATTTGGCAGTTCGACAGCTTGGTTCCCTGTGGTTCCTTTCATAAGATAGTGACCGAAGATTTCAAAAAAAGCGGGGTTGGCTGTTCGGAATCCATCCGAAATTCCTGGGCGGCCATTAAACGTATTGCTGACACAGGTAGGAAGCTAACAGCGAGTAATTGCTAAGCTGGGGGATTCTGGGTGTTGAAGCCCATTCATCTTCAAGTGGCCAAGAGTGAGTAACTCTGGTGTAGAATAGAATGAGCTGGAAGGGACCTTGGAGGTCTTCTAATCCAGCCCCCTATTCAAGCAGAACCTATGCCAGGGATCTGCAACCTTAAATACTCAAAAGAGCCATTTGGACCCGTTTCCCACAGAAAAGAAAAGACCGGGAGCCACAAAGTCTGGGTGGGCGTGGCCAACTCAATGTCACTCACTTCCATTAGTCACATGACTCCCCTCGTAGCCACGCCTACTCTGCCGGTCATTAGGGCAGAGAACCACAAAATCCTTTTGACATCTCTCTCTCTCTCTCCTCTTCCTCCCTCCCTCTTTCCCCCCCTCCATCTCTCTCTGTATTTCTCTATCTCTCTCTCCCCTCTCTCTGTATCTCTCTGTCTCTATCCTGGCTGCTTCTCCATCCCCCACCGTCACCCTTACCTTCTCGGGCAGACGAGGAGTGACTGGGAGAGGAGGGTGAGGGGCGGGGCTAGCCAATGGTGGGATCACCTGACAGGGAGCCACAGCAGAGGGCCCAAAGAGCCGCATGCGGCTCCAGAGCCACAGGTTGCTGACCCCCTGACCTATACCATTTCAGATAAATGACTGTCTGGTTTCTTCTTGAAAACATCCTGTAATGGAACATCCATGATTTCTGGGGGCAAGCTGTTCCACTGGTTAATTGTCCTCACTGTTAGGAAGTTTTTCTTTAATTCCAGGTTGCTTCTCTCTTTGCTTAGTTTCCATCCATTGCTTCTCGTCCTGCCCTCTGGTGCTTTGGAGAATAATTTGACCCCCTCTTTTCTGTGGCAGCCACTCAAATATTGGAATACTGCTATCATTTCACCCCTAATCCTTCTTTTCTTTAGACTAGCCAGACCCAAATCCTGCAGCTGTTCTTCATAAGTTTTAGTCTCCAGGCCTTCGATTATCTTAGTCGCTCTTCGCTGAACTTTTTCCAAAGTCTCAACCTCTTTTTTTCCAGTGTGGTGATCAAAATTGGTTGCAGTACTCCAGGTGTGGCCTTACTAGGGATTTACAAAGCGGTGCTAATACTTCATGTGATCTTGATTTTATGCCTCTGTTTATTCAACCCAGGATTGTATTAGCTTTTTTGGCTGCTGCTGCACACTTCTGGCTCATATTCAAGTGATCATCCACTAGGATATATATATATATTATCAGCTGATAAAGGGAGGAGAACTTGTGACTCAGAGGTTAATACAACTGCCTAATATGCAGGCAGCCCAAGTTCGAATCCGAGTAAGGGTACGGCTAGCTGATGAGAGTGAAATAGATCTATACTAGTCTCCCTTTATTTTTTTATCAGCTGATAAAGATTTTTTTGATAAAAATATATTTTGCTGATAAAAGAAATAAAGGGATACTAGTATAGATCTATTTCAAGCTTTTTAGCTTTCATCAGCTAGCCCAGGGGTGGGCAAATGTGGTCCTTTTACAACCTGTGGACTTCAACTCCCAGAATTCCTGATTTGCCCACCCCTGAGCTAGCCATACCCTTACTCAGATTCGAACTTGGGCTTCCTGCATGTTTAGGCAGTTGAATTAACCTTCTGAGCCACAAGTTCTCCTCCCTTCATCAGTTTGAGCCAGGAGAAAGATTAAGTGTTTTTCTATCGAGATACCTGGTCTACCCCAACATTCTGCTTAATCTTTCACTTAATTTTTCCCCTGGCTCAAACTGATGAAGGGAGGAGAACTTGTGGCTCAGAAGGTTAATTCAACTGCCTAACATGCAGGAAGCCCAAGTTCGAATCCGAGTAAGGGTATGGCTAGCTGATGAAAGCTTGAAATAAATCTATACTAGTCTCCCTTTATTTCTTCATCAGCATATAAATTTGGTATAAAATGGTTTGTCGTGAATGCGACTGCTTGAGGGCTCCTGGACTTGAGCTGAAAGGCAAAAGGGAACAGAATGCCCCTTCCCACATGTTGGGGTAGACCAGGTGTCTCGATAGAAAAACACTTAATATATATATGTGTGTGTGTGTGTGTGTGTATAAACACATATATATGTGTGTTTAAATATATACACAGAGAGAGAGAGAGAGAGAGAGAGAAACTGTAATTTCTGGATTTTTTTTCTTTTTAGAGAAAGGTTTACAGTGGCTTTCCCACACATTTCGTTTGTGCAGCCCCTTGAAAACCACAACAGATGTCATCAACTTCAGAGAATGGCTAAGTGGGACGTGGATTTACGTGGCCATGGTAGACTATCCGTATGAAGCCGCCTTCTTACAGCCTCTCCCTGCCTGGCCTGTTAAGGTAACTGAACCCAAAGTGACTGTTTTGTTTTCTATGATCCACCCCAAAATCGGCCTTTTCCAGAAACAGGTAGTATTCAGCCGGTTCGTACCAGTTCAGGCGAACCGGTAACAGAAAGAAATTGCCCGCCCACTCACCGCGGCTCTATGCCATCCTATTTAAGCACATTTTTGAGGCCAGGTGTATGCACGGAAGGCGCGCGAGTGAGCAAAGTGCATGCGCGGAAGTGTACGTGCAGCGAACCAATGATAAGAATATTGGAAACACACTCCTGTCCAGAAGACGCCAAAATTAAATTCCTGAGGGGGAAAAAAGGGATCCGATTGCATCATGAATAAAAATTATCCATATTCTGGTCCTTGTGACCATTCGTTTAGTGACTTTGAATGGTCTAATATGTAACAAGACAAACACATGGCAAAGTAGCTCAAGAATTGATCATATCTGATGGGGGAAACCAAGAGTTGCAGCTAAATTTATGAAAAATGCCTTGCACTGTTACTGGAAGGGGCCAACATTGCCCTGTTGAGCTTGCTGGCTGAGGAATTCTGGGAGTTGAAGTCCGCCCATCTTTAAAATAGCTAAGCTTGAGAAACGCTGTTTTTTAGGCTCTCTGATTTTGGAATGGAATAAGAATGAATAGAATAGAATAGAATAGAATAGAATAGAATAGAATAGAATAGAATAAGAATTGGAATAAGAATTGGAATAAGAATTGGAATAAGAATTGGAATAAGAAAGAATAGAACAGAACAGAACAGAACAGAACAGAATAGAATAGAATAAGAATGAATAGATTAGAATTCTTTATTGGCCAAGTGTGATTGATTACACAAGAAATTTGTCTTTGGTGCAGATGCTCTCAGTGTACATAAAAAGAAAAGATAAAATATATTCATCAAGAATCATAAGATACAACACTTAGTGATAGTCATAGGATACTAATAAGCAATCAAATCATACTAGGAAACAATAAAAACAATATAAGTTGTAAAGGTACAAGCAACATGGATATAGCCATAAGTGGGAAGAGATAGGTATGTACTAGTAAGGATGAGAAGAATAGTAAAACAGTTTTAGTAGTTAATTTGACAGTGTTGTGGGAATTATTTGTTTAGCAGAGTGATGGCATTCAGGAAAAAACTGTTTTTGTGTCTAGTTGTTCTGGTGTGCAGTGCTCTATAGTGTCGTTTTGAGGGTAGGAGTTGAAACAGTTTATGTCTAGGATGCGAGGGGTCTGTAAATATTTTCACAGCCCTCTTTTTGCCTTGTGCAGTATACAGGCCCTCAATGGAAGGCAGGTGGGTAGCCATTGTTTTTTCTGCAGTTCTAATTATCCTCCGAAGTCTGTGTCTGTCTTGTTGGGTTGCAGAACCAAACCAGACAGTTATGGAGGTGCAGATGACAGACTCAATAATTCCTCTGTAGAACTGGATCAGCAACTCCTTGGGTAGTTTGAGCTTCCTGAGTTGGCACAGAAAGAACAGCCTTTGCTGTGCTTTTTTGATGACGTTTTTTATGTTAGGCGTCCATTTTAAGTCTTGAGATATGGTAGAACCTAGAAACTTGAAGGTCTCTACTGTTGATAACTTATCAAAAGCAACCCTCGAATACTGGCTTGTTAAGATTTGTCAATTATGATTTGAGCTTTCTGGGTGCCCTTGGTGCTGGCAGCCTTTTTTTTTTTTTTTTTAATAAAAAGGTTTGTTTATTTTTGAAATGGTGATGGTGGGGCTTCCCTTGAGAAAACCTTTTCACACGAGATCTTCCAGTCCATCCAGGGTCTAAAAATCAAGAAGGGTTTTTTTTCCTCTTTTGTCAAATCCTTTAAAAAAAAAAAAAACCTAACGTATTCAGCTTCCCTGGGTGGCGTAAGCTTTTTCCAGTCACTTCTTCTTCTTCTTTTTTTTTCTTTGTTTAGAAACCCGGAGAGTTTTCAGTGACCCAACTAATGTGATTATTCTGAGACTGAGCCGGAGAGCTATTGAGTAGCTAGAAAGGTGGATTCATTCAGCTGGCTTGAATACATCGGTTTAATCCTCTTCAGTCATGGGGCCGGGGTGGGGGTGGGGAATAGTCCCCTTAGGGAAATGGGAGGCTCTGTGTCTCTAGTTCCCACTGCTCTCCATAAAAGTCGCAGCCTCTTAAAGCAACTCTTTTAACTTCCGTATGGCCCGTCTGTAGGAGCAGAAATGTTTTGGGAAATCCGGGACTTTCCAGCTGAGAAAAAGGATTTCGGACAACTGGAAAAAGCTTGGAAAGTGATTATTTTAATATTTTAATATTTTAACATTTTTAATATTTTAACATTTTTTTATCAAACACGTATAAGATAACAGATAGAAGTATACTGTCAAGTTTCCGAAAGATGCCCTAATTAATTCATGAGCCATGATCCAAACTTCAAAGGAAATATATTCATTTATTAGGAGCACCATTCCAGCAATACTTGGATGCAGTTAGGACTGATCCTACATAGATTTACGTTCCCCTATGACCCTGTCTCTCCCCTCCTCTCTGGCCATGTCATACATCACATTCTCCAATTAACCACTTTGGCTGGCTGTGAAACCTAACACCCTCCTTCTGATTGCGGTCAGAAAGAATGTATGGAATTCACTTCAGTTCTCCCTCCCTCCTGCTCATGGCAACTTGAAAGCTTTGCAAGTTGACATATACTG
Source organism: Pantherophis guttatus (assembly GCF_029531705.1). The sequence continues at coordinate 203,545 of NW_026844016.1, read as the reverse complement.
TAAACCAGTGGTTTACAGTATATGTCGCCGCCACTACCAGATCGGGTGAACTGGTAGTGGCGGCGGCGGGAGTCTCCACCCACCCGCCCGGACAACACTGTGCATGCGCAGAAATGTCGAGCGCGAGCGCCTGCGTGCCTACGAGCAAACCGGTAGCGACGGGAGTTGAATCCCACTACTGGTATAAGCATGATTATGAATACAGGATAAGGATACGAATACATGGGGACAGTAGGACAGGGGCGGTAGGCACGCTGGTGCGCTTATGCACACCCTTTACAGACCTCTTAGGAATGGGGTGAGGTCAACAGTAGACAGTCTAAGGTTAAAGTTTTGGGGATTTGGGGAAAAAACCACAGAGTCAAGTAATGCATTCCAGGCATTGACCACTCTGTTACTGGAGTCATATTTTCTGCAATCGAGTTTGGAGCGGTTTACCTTGAGTTTGTATCTATTGTGTGCTCATGTATTGTTGCGGTTGAAGCTGAAGTAGTCATTGACAGGTAAGACGTCATAGCAGATAATTTTGTGTACTATGCTTAGGTCAGACCGAAGGTGACGTAGTTCTAAATTGTCTAATCCCAAAATTTCAAGTCTGGTGGCATAAGGTATTCTGCTGTGAGTGGAGGAGTGGAGGACTCTTCTCGTGAAATTATCTCTGGACTCACTCTATTGTGTTAATGTCTGATATGCAGTGCGGATTCCAGACAGCTGAACCTCCCCCCCACTTCCATGGGCCTGTCCAATGGCCAAAAAATATTGGTCAAAGATAAAAAGGTGGTTAGAAGAGATTAGATCTAAAACCAGGACTATTTTTATTAGGCATACTACCGGGGAAATATAATAACAGAATCACTTACTCAATGTTACATGTAATAACAGCAGTTAGAATCTCATATGCACAAAATTGGGGGAAAATGAAAGGATCCCTATAGATGAAAAGGTAATAAAGGAAATACTAGAATGTGCTGAATTGGACAGATTAATGATGGAATTTAAGAAAATCCAGAGTATTACTCAATTTATTGTACAAATGGTTAGATAACAGGTGCAGAGATTAGTTATTTAATAATGAAAGAAGATTAACAAAATAGAAATAAGACTTATATAGATATATATATAAGAATATATATTGTAAGAAATATTAATATTGGACTGTACATGACTATAGATTAAAATGTATAGAATGATAAATACATAGAAGGTTATGGTATAATTATGAGAATAATGGTTGTATCTATGATATACAACATTATGCATTTAAAAGAGACTATTATAGAGGGGTGGGCTTCGAAAATTTTAGCAAGATGTTCTCTGCCCAGTTGCTGGGTGGGCGTGGCCTAGTCAGCCTCCTGCACTACGGCGAGGAGGGGTGTTTTTGTCCTCCTTGGGCTCCGGAGGCCTTTCTCGAGCCTCCGGGAGGGCAAAAACAGCCTCCCCAGGCTCCGAAGGCCCTCTTGAGGCCGGAAATGGGCCCATTTCTGGCCTTTCTGAACTTCAGGTAGGCCCGTTTTTCACCCTCCCCGAGCCTCCGCGCATGCCCTGCACTTACCTGCATCCGAAACGGGCCATGTGGGGACTCCTGGGAGGGGCAGGGTGGGGTGAACGGGGCCAGCCAGGAGTGGGATTTGGCGGTTCTCTGAACGGCACAGAATTTTAGTTAGAGATTTTCCCGAACCCCCAGTAGCCTACCCCGAGACTATAATGTATGATTAATGTATGATTATAACCAGGGTATGTGATACTATATATACTTGAAAAGGACTGGATACTGGTCATTTGCATTCTTTTAGAGAGTCGTTGAGGCCGCTTGGAGGTTTGTCTGCACCCTCGGGGTTTGCAACACAGTCTTTTCAGCAGTTCCAAGAAGGCTCCACACCCGTTTGCACTACTCAGGTGACCCCAAGGACACAGACAAACCTCCAAGTGGCCTCAATGGCTCTCGAAAAGGATGCAAATGACCAGCTGTCTGCAAGGAATATCAATCCTTCCATTCCCCACCATCCAGTCAGAGCTGAAGAAGCTTCTTGGATGAGAAACGAAACCTCTTCAAAGAAAAACAAGGAAGTCCAGTTGCCTCCTGGAAAAAGCACCTTCGGGACAATGAACGGTTGAGGGAGCTAGGTATCTCAAAGAGAAGGGTTAGGAGGAACAGGATAACTGTCTTCCAGTTTTTGAGGGGCTGACACAGAGAAGAGGGAGTCAACCTATTCTCCAAGGCACCTGAGGGCAGGAGAAGAAATAAGAGATGGAAACTTATCAAAGAGAGAGCCCATCCCCATCATCATCATCATCACGTGATCAAAATTCAGATGCTTGGCAACTGTTTCATATTTATGACCGTTGCTGTGTCCCGGGGTGACGGGATCCCCTTTTGCAACTTTCTGACAAGCAAAAGTCCCTGGGGAGGCCAGATTCACTTAACAACTGTGTTGCTAACAATTCAATTCAAATCTTTATTGTCAGTGCACAACATTTTTTTTTTTTTTTGCTTTAATTTATATGCCGCCCTTCTCCGGAGACTCAGGGCGGCTTAAATGCGTTAAGCAATAGTCTTCATACTTTTGTATATTTATACAAAGTCATCTTATTGCCCCCACAAACTGGGTCCTCATTTCACCTACCTTTGAAAGGATGGAAGGCTGAGTCAACCTTAAGCCTGGTGGGATTTGAACTTGCAGTAATTGCAAGCAGCAGATGTTAATAACAGTGCATTAGTCCACTGTACTACAGGTTCTATATGTACAATGAGATTGGTTGAGCTCCCTCAGTGCAACCCCCCTCCCAAAATAATACAGTGAAGACAGAAAATCCCTAACCCAATAAATCATATTAACAAAACACCCAGTCCTATTGCACCACTTATCAACTGCAATGATTCACTTAACAACCGAGGGCAAGAAAGGTCGTAAAACTCTTTAACAAATGTCTCGCTTAACAACGGAAATGTTGGGCTCCATTGCGGTCATAAGTCGAGGACTGCCTGTGCTTTGCAGATGTGCCAAGAATAAGCTTCTCTGCGCGGGATTGGATTGTGTAACTCTCTCCTAATTTGGGGAGACTCAATTCTTCTCTATTGCTTTTTTTTTTTTCCCCTCTAGGTTATCTGCAAATACCTGAAAAACCCCAAACAGCCAGACAGGTTGTTGCTGCAGAATATTTTCCGGGCTGTAAACATCTACTACAATTATACTGGACATGCATCCTGCTTGAACTTAACTCGGACTGCTACTAAAAGTCTGGGCCTCAAGGGCTGGTCTTATCAGGTGGGTGTGTACCCCGTAATCATCGTAGCAATAATGGGAGGGGTGGGTGAAATGGCAATTGTGATGTAAGGCACCCCTTTTTCCAATGTAAAAGTCATACAGTAGTGGCCAAAATTGTGGAAATCTTTTGGGAAAAGTGTATTTTCTAAAACTAGCTAATAACACCACAGTAGTACCATAAAATTATATATCAATGGAAAGATAATTTAACCAAGAATGTAATGCAATAACTTTTATAAAGGATTTGCTATTAGAATAGCAGTTACAGTATAAAGAAGAAAAGGGAAAAAGTAGAAAAAATGAGATATACAGAAATTATCACCATAGAAAAAACGAGATATACAAAAATGATCACCATGTCAGTGAATACTTCATTGGGTAACCTTTAGCATGAATTACGGCCTTACAACATCTTCCCATGGTGTGAACCAAGCCTTTGAGTTCTGCAGCTGTTCTAATGTGAAACCAAGATGGAATTATGGCTTCTATTAACTGGGTTTTATTGCTGAGTCGCTTCTGACTAACAAGTTTCTTTAGTCGGCTCCGTAGATTTTCCATTGGGTGAAGGTCTGGACTATTCCCAGGCCATTCCAGCAGTGGAATAGGATTATCTTGAATCTCCCCTGAAAAAAGTGGTGTTATTAGCCATCAAACCTCAAAAATACACTTTTCCCAAAAGGTTTCCACAATTTTGGCCGCTACTGTAGTCATTTTTTCAATTTGTAGCTTTTTGTTCTAATCTTTTTAGCGCTTTTTAAACGTTTCATTAACTTACAATACAGGTAGTCCTCAACGTACAACCACAGTTGAGCCCAAAATTTCTGTCGCTGAGGGAAACATTTGTCAAGTGAATTTTGCCCCGTTTTTGCGACTTTTCTTGGCCCAGTTGGGAAGTGCATCACTGCGGTTGATAAATCAGTCACACGGTGGTGGAGTGAGTCTGATTTCCCCATTGACTTTGCTGGGTCAGAAAGTTGCAAAAAAAAAAAAAAGAGGGTGTGGTCACGAGACACCCCCCCGGCTCCCCCCCCGGACACTGCAACTGTCATAAATACGTACCAGATTGCCAAGTGTCTGAATTTGGATCACGTGACCGTGGGGATCGGGTGGATTTCACACATTGTTGCCACCGGTTTGCCGCGTGTGCCTTCCGCGCATGCGCCCGGCCTCGAAAACGTGGCTAAAGAGGACGGCATTATGTCCCGGTGGGTGGGCGGATCCACCCGCAGTCGCTGCTACCTGTTTGCCCGAACCGGCTTAATACTAACTCTGGTGGGAATGCTGTAAGTGTGAAAAACGGTTGTAACTGTTGTGGCCCGTACACGGCCTGTGCAGCTGGCACTTGAGTCAGACAATGAGGAGGCTGGAGAAGATGTGGTGCCAGAGGCAGGGATTCAGCCAGGGCCTTCAGAACCTCCAGAAGCTCCCTTAAGTGAAGAGGACGAAGAGGAGGAGCCTCTTCTCAATGCACGGGCGTGTAGAGCTGCCAAAAGGCAGGAGTGGCTCCTCAGGAGGAGGTCTCCTCGAGAATAAGGCTTGGAGCTAATTGGCCACTCCCTTAGCTTATTTAAGGAGGAACGCCGACTGAAGCAATTTGCAGGGAACAACTTCGTTCACATACCTTCGTGTCTTGTCTTGCTTATCTTATCAGCTTCCTGCAAATTGCTTCTGGGCATTCTGCCAACCACAGTAAGCTTTCAGTTATTATTCTTTGAATTCTTGGCGGCTGTTGATGCTATTAATTAACAGCCGTTGTTGTAAAAGACTGGTTTATTCAGTACACTAGGGTTTGAACGGACTTTGTGCTGCGTTCTTTGGGGTCCGTAGCTGGGGCAGAACAGTAACTCCCTTTTTTTTCAAGTGACGTCATAACTTTGAACGGTCACTAAATGAACTGTTCTAAGTAGAGGACTACCTGCATTGTAAGCCTACCCGTGGTTGCTGTATTAGTCAGATGGCAGCCTAGAAATTTAATAAACAATACAAAAATCTTTAAGAGTTCGCATTTTTAGGGATTCACCTATGAAGGTCAGTCTCTCTGACAGAGCTATTCCAAGCCAGGAGATCTTATCAGATGAAACTCTCCTATTTCCTTTCTCGTCTCCAAGGCTTGCACTGAGATGGTGATGCCCATGTGTTCAGATGGTATCAATGATATGTTTGAGCCACAGAAATGGGACTTCCATTCTTACTCGGAGAGCTGTTTCAAAGCCTGGGGGGTACGGCCACGCCCTTCCTTGATTCCCACCATTTACGGTGGGAAAAACATAAGCGCTCACAGTAACATCATTTTCAGGTGAGTTTGTGTTGTATCAATAACCAATAGCAGTAGCATTTAGACTTATATATCGCTTTACAGCCCACTCTAAGCGGTTTACAGAGTCAACCTATTGGCCCCAACAATCTGGGTCCTCATTTTTTTGACCTCGGAAGGATTGGATGGCTGAGACAACCTTCAGCAGGTCAGGATCGAACTCCTGGCTGCGGGCAGAATTAGGCTATAATTCTAACCACTGCGCCACCACAGTTCCCTTTATATACTGTACTGTCCCATAGTGCTTTACAGCACTCTCTGGGCAGTTTACAATGTAGTACCGTGTTTTCCTGAAAATAAGACCCTGTCTTATATTTTTTTGAACCCTGAAATAAACACTTTTTTTTTTTTTTTAAATTTGATTTATATGCGCCCTTCTCCGGAGACTCAGGGCGGCTTACAATGCGTTAAGCAATAGCCTTCATTCTTTTGTATATTTTATACAAAGTCAGCTTATTGCCCCACAAACTGGTCCTCATTTCACCTACCTTAGAAAGGATGGAAGGCTGAGTCAACCTTGAGCCTTGGAGAGATTCGAACCAGCAGAAATTGCAGGCAGCTGTGTTAATAACAGGGTGCACTAAACCACTGTACTATCAAGGCTTGGCCTTATTTTTGGGGAGGTCTTATTATTTTGGGGCGCATGAGCAGGACGGGGTTCCTCTTGCCATCTTACCCGATTTCCAGCTCTGTCTCCCTAACCCTAACCGGCTTGACGGAGGATCCCAAAACAGTGAAGATGAGCAGAGACGGTTTTTTTAAAAATTTGATTTATATGCCGCCCTTCTCCGGAGACTCAGGGTGGCTTACAGTGCGTTAAGCAATAGCTTTATACTTTTGTATATTTATACAAAGTCAGCTTATTGCCCCCACAAACTGGGTCCTCAATTTTACCTACCTTAGAAAGGATGGAAGGCTGAGTCAACCTTGAGCCTTGGCGAGATTCGAACTTACTTTAATTGCAGGCAGCTGGTGTTAATCACAATGCTTTTAGACTGCAGAGCCACCAGGCCCCTCGTTTGAGCGGGGATGGGAGACCACCAGGAAAGAGAGGTGGGGAGGCGGGACCTCATCCTGGGTAGGACAGTTGAGCCCCAGAATCCAAAAAAGGGGAAGCAGGGACCAGCTACGCATGCATTTAAATATTTTCGGGGAGGGCTTATTTTGGGGGGAGGGCTTATTTTCAGGGGAGGTTTTATTTTCGGAGGAGGGCTTATTTTCAGGGAAACACCGTAGCATTATTTGCATATTGCCCCCCAAAATCCGGGTTCTCATTTTACCGACCTTGGAAAGATGGAAGGCTGAGTCAACCTTGAAGCCCAGTCAGGATCGAACTGCTGGCAGTCGGCAGAGTTAGCCTGCAGTACCGCGTTCTAACCACTGCGCCTGCCCTAAGTATGTTTGCCTACTTGAGTAATTTTATAAAAATAAAAAAGATGGGATATAAATAAAGAAAAATAATCAGGTACCGGGATGGGTACAGAAGAAACTGTCTTCTGATCCTTGATGTCACAATTCAAGATGCTTGATGAGAGAGATGCCCCCAGAGATCCAACCCAAATCGTGACCTGAGATGAAATTATTGTGCGGTTACTGTTTCTCTGCATTTGTTCTGTCCCCGTCTCACACACGCACACAAACAGATAGCCAGGGGTTAAATAAAACTGGCAGACAACAAATTCTTTCGATAAAGAGGATTGGCAGCAACCCAGTAGCTGCTTGCCAAGAACTTTACTCATAGAGGGAGGAGTTATTCCTCCGACAGATAAACCCAAACAAGATACACACAGTTCAAGAATTGTTAAGTCCAGTCCGTATTAAATCCAAGTCAGATAACGTTGTTTCAAAGATACAATGTGACTCGCTAGTTGTTTAGTTTTGTCCGTCACAGAGCCTGAATGGCCACCTCACCCCCTTTTATCCCTTGTGGGGTGTGGTCCAGTGACTCAGCTTAATCTCTGGCACGCCTCCTTTTCTGCTGCGTGCACCTGTCTCTCTGACGCTGGCGTGGATCCAGCCAAGACTTATCTCCGTCACTGTCTGACTGCGAGGAGATACCTGGCTCCTGGCCAATCTCTTCTCCTTCGGGAGACACCTGAGGCATTGCCAGAGAGGAGGGTCCTGGAGAGGGAGGCCTGGCCAATTCCTCTCCTTCATGTTCGGAGCCTTCTCCCTCCGATAAGTCAGCCTCAGGGGTCGGAGTCACAACAGCATTCTCCTTGATGCCCACATATGCCATTCACACCTGTCTTCTCCATTCTCTGCCAGCAACGGAGGGCTCGATCCCTGGTATGGAGGTGGCGTGACAAAGAACATCACGGATACTCTTGTGGCCATCATGATCCCGGAAGGAGCTCATCACCTGGATCTGCGTGCCAAGAACCCCTCTGACCCAAGCTCCGTCCGGCAGGCTCGCCTCTTGGAAGTCCACTACATGAAGTTGTGGTTACAGAAGCACAAGAGGGTTAAAAAATGCCCAAAGTAACTGGATAGTAGTTGGGGGTTTGTGTAGCAACGGTTATCCTTTGGTTGATTGTCTCCTTTCTGGATTGTCTCTTCTTCGTCTTGCTTTTTCTGAGCATTCTTTAACTTCTCCTGATTCGTCATCAAGATGTCTGTTTGAGACAAGCTGGAATCGACATGGCTCACCTTCGGTTAGTGACGTCCCATCCATGTCTCTCTTTACAGGAAGCCAAGACGATTTCTTCCTGTTCTTCACTGAGCTATAGGACCCACAAGTGGGAAAGGAGAATGCTTCTTAATCCCCTTTGCCTGCCCCACTTACTTAGCTGTACAGGGAGCTGGACTCTCTACAGGTAGTCCTCGACTTACGAAGCACCACGGAGCCCTAAATTTATCTTGCTCAGTGAGAAATTCGTTGAGCGAGTTTTGCCCCGTTTTACAACTTTTTCCGCCACGTTTCTTAAGCGAATCATAGAGTGGTCCGGTGGCCTAGAGGTGGTGCTCTCGCCTCACAATCAGGAGGCTGTGAGTACGATCCTAGGCAGAGGCAGATATTTCTCTCTCCGGGCACGATGAGAATATATCTGCTGAATGTAACTCCCCACTGGCAACAGGAAGGGCATCCGGCCAGTAAACACTCCGCTCCGTTCAGTTGCCCAGACTCCATCCCGCAAGGGATTACGGGGTCCTTAAAAGATTTCTTAAGTGAATCACTGCACTTGTGAAACTGATAACACGGTTGTGAAGTGCGTCTGGCTTCCCCCCCGTTGACTTTGCTCGTCGGAAGGTCACGGAAGCGGATCACGTGACCCTGTGGCCGTCATAAATGTGAGTCAGCTGCCAAGCATCCGGATTTTAATCCCGTGACCATGGGGATGCTGCAACCGTCGTAAGTGTGAAAAACGGTCATGGGTCATTTTTTTTTTGGCCGGGCCGTTGTAACTTCGAACCGTCACTCCATGGCCTGTTGTAAGTCGAGGACTACTTGTATTGTCTTAATTTAAGGAATTCAGGGGACCAACAGGTGGCAGGGCGGCTGATAATTTAGGAGGCGACTTTAAAGGAAGAATAGACAAATTTGTGAAGGAACCTTTGCCCTCAAAATACTTGAGGTAATATTTTGCTGTTCCTTGCCATTGGCTGGAAGGCGCTCTACTTGAATAGATCCCGCTCTTGATTTTGGCTGTTTACTTTGAAATCTAGTCACCAGGAAGCACTATTACAGCAGAAGCAGGGGTGAAATGCTCCCGGTTCGGATCGGATCGCCCGATCCGGTAGCGATGGAGGCGGGTGGTTCGGGGAACCGGTAGCAAAAATCCCTGCCCCCCTCTCCATGCCCAGCTGAGCCGCGCAATCATCAGAGGCTTTTTTTTATTATTTTTAAAAGCATTTTTTCTCCAACCTTTGGCCGAAAACATGCTTTTAAAAGTAAAAAAAAAAAAAGCCTCTGATGATCGCACGGCTCAGCTGGGATCATCAGAGGCTTTTAAAAGCATTTTTTCTACAACCTCTTCGGCCGAAGAAGTTATAGAAAAAATGTTTTTTTTTTAATAAAAAGAAAGCCTCTGCCGATCAGGCAAGTCAGCTGGAATCGTCAGAGGCTTTAAAAAAGAAAAAAGCCTCTGCCGATCAGGCAACTCAGCTGGGATCATCAGAGGCTTTTAAAAGCATTTTTTTTTACAACTTCTTCAGCAGAAGAGGTTGTAGAAAAAATGGTTTTAAAAGTAAAAAAAAAAAAAAAAGTTGGCCACGTCCCCTCAGTCATATTATCCTCCCAAGCCACGCCCACAGAACCGGTAGTAACAAATTTTACATTTCACCACTGAGCAGAAGACTTGTGTCTCTGCGTGTTGTTTGGTTGCAAGTATGATCCCAAAGGTGCTTTTTTTCAGGAGGCAACTGGACTCTCTTGTTTTTTTTTTCTTTGAAGACGTTTCGCTTCTCATCCAGGAAGCTTCTTCAGCTCTGAGTGGATGGTGGGGAATGGAAGGATTGATACTCCTTGCAGACAGCTGGTCATTTGCATCCTTTTAGAGAGTCGTTGAGGCCACTTGGAGGTTCACCTGCGAAATGCTAATGGTTCCTGTAGTCTGCAATCTTTTCTGGAAATCCGTTCATACCAGTGTTGAAATCCAAATTATTTTACTACCGGTTCTGTGGGCGTGGCTCAGTGGGCGTGGTGTGGTATGGTATGGTGGGGGTGCTTGGTGGGGGTGGCAGAGGAAGGACACTGTAAAATCTCTATTCCCACCCCACTCCAGGGGAAGGAAACTGCAAAATCCCCATTCCCATCCCACCCCAGGGGAAGGATACTGCAAAATCCCCATTCCCACCCCACTCTGGGGCCAGCCAGAGGTGGTATTTGCCGGTTCTCCGAAGTACTCAAAATTTCCACTACCGGTTCTCCAGAACCTGTCAGAACCTGCTGGATTTCACCCCTGGTTCATACTTCCACACCATTTGAAGGGGTTTCATCCCAAATTGCATAGCTTAAAACAACGGATTTCCAGGGGTAGGGGGAAATGCAGACTACCGGAACCATTTGCACCACTCAGGTGACCCTGAGGACACAGATAAACATCCGAGTGGCCTCAACAACCCTCTAAAAGGATGCAAATGACCAGCTGTCTGCAAGGAATATAAATCCTTCCATTCCTGTTCTGCCCCAGCTACGGACCCCAAAGAATGCAGCACACACAAAGTCCGCACAAACCTTGCTTTAGTAATTAAGGACTACTAATGAGCTTTCTTAGTAGTTGTTCGAACACAAGTACAGTTTAAACCAGTCTTTTCTGAACAAGGGCTGTTAATTTAACTTCATTAACAGCCGACAAGAATCCAAAGAATAATAACTCAATTCTGAGGCACGGTATTTCAAATAACCGTAATCTTACTGTGCTTGGCAGAATGCCCAGAAGCAATTTGCAGGAAAACTGACGAGAGAAACAAGAGCCGAATCAAACGTTTCTGGAATCAAGACGCGAAAGGAATGTGAACGAAGTTGTTTCCTGCAAATTGCATCAGTTGTCGTCCTTCCTTAAATAGGCTAGGGGAGTGGCCAATTAGCCCCAAGCCTTACTCTCGAGGAGATCTCCTCCTGAGGAGCCACTCCTGCCTTTTGGCAGCTCTGCACGCCCGTGCATCAAGAAGAGGCTCCTCCTCTTCATCCTCTTTACTTAAGGGAGCTTCTGGAGGTTCTGAAGGCCCTGGCTGAATCCCCGCCTCTGGCACCACATCTTCTCCAGCCTCCTCATTGTCCGACTCGAGTGCCAGCTGCACAGGCTGCTGGTGCAGCACCACACCAGCCTCCTCGCTGTCGGAATCAGCTACTAACTGCACAGGCCGCTGACAGGCCACAACAATTCCCCACTATCTACTCAGAGCTGAAGAAGCTTCTTGGATGAGTAGCGAAATGTCTTCAAGGAAAAACAGAAAGTCCAGTTGCCTCCTGAAAAAGCACCTTTGGGATAAACATGACCTGGATATGATGGAGAATCGCTACAGACTTTTACAAGGATGATGCTAAACAAGATGTGTCTGTGATGGTGGGAGGCGGGTAGGAGATGGTCCTGCAAATAGTCAGTTTGTTCCTTCTCTGATTGCAAGAGTTGACCTATTCATTTCTGCACACTCTAATATTTTCCTAATCGCATTCTCATCCGTAGGAATCTCTTCACTTTTCCAATTTTGTGCAAATACAATTCTAGCTGCAGTTATTACATGGATAATCAAATACACATTGTCTTTACTGTAAGTTTCTGGTAAAATCCCCAACAAAAATATTTCGGGTTTCAAATCAATATGTTGTTGTACTGTGTTTCCCCGAAAATAAGATCCTGTCTTATATTTTTTTGAACCCCGAAATAAGCGCTTGGCCTTATTTTCGGGGAGGTCTTATTATTTTGGGGCGCGTGGAGCAAGATGGGGCTCCTCTTGCCGTCTTACCTGATTTCCAGCTCTGCGTTTAAATATTTTCAGGGAGGGCTTATTTTTTGGGGGAGGCTTATTTTAGTGCATGCGCTCAAAGGCCCAATTGGGCTTATTATCAGGGGATGTCTTATTTTCAGGGAAACAGGTTATCATCTTCTGTTGTAAATTGAGGACTACCTGTGCCTTCTTTCTGAAAAAAAGAAAAACAATGTGAAATTCTATTTATAACATGGACTTAAGGGGGCAGTATTGTATTTAAGAAAACATCCCGACTTTGGGAATAAAATGTAATTTATTTCCTTTAAAAAAAAAAAAAGAAGAAGTTTTTCCGATTTAAGACACCGTAACGAGTTATTCTAGATGGGTCTCCAATTTTTTGCTCGAAGAAAAAAAAACTTTTTTTAAAAAAAAGAGCACGATTTTCAGAGTTTAGAAGGACTTGGATGAATGATTTTTAAATTGGGTGTTTTAAATTTTTGGGGTTTTAAATCTGAGCCGAAATTATGTAATAATTTTAATTAATTTTTAACTGATGTCTGTCTTTGTGTTTTTAATAGGCTGTACACCGCCCTGAGTCCTTCGGGAGAAGGGCGGTATAGAAATAAAATTATTTATTTATTTTATTTTATTTTGGAAAAGGGGGAGATTTGAGGCACCAAATTCCTTCCGTTGGGCCTTGTTTTTTCCTAATCTGTGGAACCCCATTGGGAGTTTAGGCCTCTGCCATAAAGAGGAAGGGAGACCTTTTAATGACAAAAGTAATGTGATTATCGGGCTGAATGTGAGGAGGGGGGCGTGGATGGAAGGCTTAGAGAAAATCTGTTAGAATAGCTGAATGTATCAGCTTAAATCTTTTAAGATGGCTGCACAACGGTTGCTCTTTCTTTTAAACGCTTCGTCTTCGGAGGAAGGCAGCCAGTCGCTCGAGGGGATTTGAAATATCTTTCTTCTTTCCAATAAAATCTCTCCACAGAACTCGAGGCGGGGTGGAAATACTTTTAAATCCAAATAACAGGTAGTATCTTCGATTTACAACGGTTTCGTTTAGCGACCGTTCGGAGTGACAAACGGCCATGAAAAAAAAAGTGACTTACGGCCGTTTTTTCTCACTCGCAGCGTCGTTTGGTCACGTGATCAAAATTCGGACGCTTGGCCACTGACTCACATTTATGACGGTTGCGGTGTCTTAAGTTCACATCATCACCTTTTGCCAGCTTCTGTTAAGCCAAATCGATGGGGGAAGCCAGATTCACTTAAAAACCGTGTGACTAACTTATAACAACCACAGCGATTCGCTTAACAACGGCAGCAAGGAAGGGCGTAAAGTGGGGCAAATCCCACTTAACAAATGTCTTGCTTAGCCAACAGCTAAAGAGCCTTGGTGACGCAGCAGATTAAAGTGGTGTTAAGTGACACCAGCTGCCTGCAATTACTGGAAGTTCGAATCTCACCAGGCTCAAGGATGACTCAGCCTTCCATCCTTCCGAGGTAGGTAAAATGAGGACCCGGATTGTGGGGGCAATAAACTGACTTTGTATAAAAAAGAACACTGCTTGGGCGGGCCAAAAGCCCTACTAAGCAGGTATATACAAAAGTATGAAGGCTATTGCTTAACACATTGTAAGCCGCCCTGAGTCTCTGGAGAAGGGTGGCATATAAATCGAACCAATAAATAAATAAATAAATAAATAAATAAATAAATAAACAAATAAACAAACAAACAGAAATTTTGGGCTCGATTGTGATTGTAAGTCGAGGACTACCCTGTAGTTGAGTCAGAACTAAAGAAGCTTCTGGCATGAGAAGCGAAGCATTTTCCAAGATAAAAGTAAGAAAATCCAGTTTCCTTTTGGGGGAAAAAAAGCACTTTGGGGAAAGTTGAGACAAAAAAGGCAATAGCACTTAGACTTATATACCACTTCACAGTGCTTTTGTCTTCAATCAATCAGAATAGAGCTGGAAGGGACCTTGGAGGTCTTCTAGCCCAACCCCCTGCTCAAGCAGGCGGCCCTATACCTATACCACGTGACTGTCCAGTTTCTTCTTAAAAACCTCCAGTGTTGGAGCACTCACAACTTCTGGTGGCAAGCTGTTCCACTAGCTAATTGTCCTCATTGTTAGGAAGTTTCCCCTCAATTCCAGGTCGCTTCTCTCCTTGATTAGTTTCCATCCAAAGGTGGGACAGAAATAAATAAATACAGGCCGTCCTTGACTTACAACAGTTCGTTTAGTGACCATTCAAAGTTACAAGTAACTTCGAAGTTACTTGTGCCGAAGTAGTGGCACTGAAAAAAGTGACTCTTGACCATTTTTCACACTTATGACCGTTGCAGCTTCGGAGATTTACATTCGAAGGCTTGGCAGTTCCTATTATGACGGTTGCAGTGTCCCGCGGTCACACAATCCCCTTTTGCGACCTTCTGACCATCAAAGTCAACGGGGAAGCCAGATCCACTTAGCCACCATGCGACGAATTGAACAACTTGCAACGATTGGCTTAACAAATGTGGCGAGAACAGTCGTAAACCGGGGCAAGACTCACTCAACAACTCTCTCACTTAGCAGCATCAATTCTGGGCTCATTAGTCAACGTAAGTCGAGGATCATGCCTGCGTTAAACAGCATGGATCTTGACAGATCTGAACAGTGGGCCCTATCTTAACAAAATGAAATTCAATGTAGAGAAAAGTAAAGTCCTACATTTAGGCAAGAAAAGCCAAAAGTACACATATAGACTGGGTGAAACCAGGCTTAATAGCAGTAACTGGGAGAAGGATCTTGGAATCTTAGTGGACAACCAGCTAAATATGAGCCAGAAGTGTGCAGCAGCAGTCAAAAAAGCCAATGCAATCCTAAATTGCATTAACAGAGCGATACAATCAAGATCCAGTGAGGTACTAATACCACTCTATAAAGCCTTAGTAAGACCAGCCTTAGAATACTGCATCCAATTTTGGTGACCACACTATTAAAAAGATGTTGAGACTCTAGAAAGAGTGCAGAGAAGAGCAAGAAAGATGATTAGGAGACGAGGCTAAAACATAATGATGAACGGTTGCAGGAACTGGGCATGGCTAGTCTAGTGAAGAGAAGGACCAGGGGAGACAGGATAGCAGCCTTCCAATATTTGAGGGGGTGCCACAGAGAGGAGGAAGGGGGTCAAGCTATTTTCCAAAGCACCTGAAGGCCAGACAAGGAATAATGGATGGAAACTGACCAAGGAGAGATTCCATCTGGAAATAAGGAGAAATTTTCTGACAGAACAATCAACCGATGGAACAGAAGTTGTGGGAGCTTCATCACTTGAGACTTTCCAGAAAAGATTGGACTGCCATTTGTCAGAAATGGTGTAGGGTTTCCTGCTTGAGTTGGGGGTTGGACTAGATGACCTATAAGGTCCCTTCCAACTCTGTTAATCTGTTAAAATGAGAGATTCAATCTGGAAACGAGAACTCTTCTGACAGTGAGAACAATCAACCCATGGAACAGCAGAGTCCTGTCCAGAACAACCAACTCGAACTGGCTTCTTGATTCGGAAATCGGGGCCAAGCTTCTCGTTTTGCAAAAAGACCAAAAATCAGACTCTTGACGTCCTGAGAAATCAATATGTGGGAGGCTGAGAGAGAGAGAGACAGCAGTTCAATAAACCGAGCAGCTTGAGTTATAGTAGCTCCCTGCCGAAATCCTGGGTCACCAAGTAATTTACCGAGGAGGCTCAAGGACAATTTGGACAGCCCAGAGCCTTCGCTGTCTGCTGACTACCGCTGTTCATATTATTAATCCAATCAACCAACAGCAGGGTGCTGGGCCGGGAAAAGCCACTCGGCTCGAGCAACTAAGCTGGAGGTGGCCACCGATCAGTGGAAAATCCAGAATTAAGAGCTAATGGGAAGGTTAAAAGAGAGAGAGAGAGAGAGAGAAAGAGAAGGGGGTGGGGGGAGGTTAGAAATCTTCCTTGCTCTGATTACCACTTTTACAAAGTTTATTTTTTTTCTAGATGGATTTCTGCAATTTAGGGAGTCGCCTATATAGGTCAGTACGAGGGGTCCTTGGTGCTGTCTGAGCTGGCTTGTTTTCCTGTAGACGTTTCATTACCCGAACTAGGTTACGTCATCAGTGCTGGCTAGAAGCGTCTGCAAGAAATGAAGCAAGCTCAGAGAGCATCAAGGACCCTGCAGTTCTCCTCTTCCTCCTCCTCCTCTCCTCCTTCTCTTCCTCCTCCATCTCCATCCTCCACTCCACAAACCCCACTTCCTTCTAACACTGATGATGTTACCTAGTTGGGTAAGGAAATGTCTGCTGCAAGAAAACAAGCAAGCTCAGATAGCACCAAGGACCCCACAGTCCTCCTCCTCCTCCTCTTCTTCCTCTTCCCTCCTCCTCCCTCCTCCCTCCTCCACTCCACAAACCCCACTCCCTTCTAGCACTGATGATGTTACCTAGTTGGGTAAGGAAACATCTGCAAGAAAACAAGCCCCTGCTTAGGCAGGAAACCCTACACCCACTTCAGACAAATGGTTATCCAACGTCTTCTTAAAAACCTCCAGTGATGGATCACCCACAACTTCTTCTGGTGGCAACTTGTTCCACTGGTTAATTGTTCTCACTGCCAGGAAATTTCTTCTTCATTCTATGGATGGGAAACACCTTAAGGAAACATGGCTGCGAACATCTGGATTTGCAGTCGGATCAATCCCTGTCTTTGCATCCTGCCTACTTTCACGGGATCTGCTTCTGCGCTGAGCATTTTGGGCAAAAGATGGGATTTAAATGTTCCTTCCAAACAGCAGTGGGTCAAAGGGGGGGGTAGGGAGTAAGTTGCCATCTTTTCTGTGGTTGCTTAGCTACCTTCCCCCCCCGCCCCTAATTCCCCATCAGCCCTTTGGCATTAATCGAGCAACTGGGACTTGGCAACCTGGTTCTATCGGTTGCCAGCGCTCCACATTATTTCTTCCTCCGCTCTCCCGGTCCTGCGTGTGCCATGTTTTCGATGCCACCCAAACTAACTTCTGCAGCCACATTTCCCAAGAAACGGGGCTTTTCTTTTCTTGGGCCTCTTCCTGGTTTCCTTGCCGTTTCTCCTTTGACGCTCCGCAGCGGAAAAAACTGGCAAGGCTGGGGTTCGGTTTACACAGGAAACCTGTTGCCATGCCTGTGATTTTTTTGGCTGGCTTTCTCCAAACGATCACCAAATATTTAACCCCCAAAGTTGGAGCCCTTGGCTTAAGGTTTATTTGTTTATTTGTTTATACTCCGCCGTCATTTTCTTTCTTTCTTCTTCTTTTTTTTTTTACACAAATAACTCAAGGCGGGGAAACCTATCCAACAGACCTTCCTCCCCTTATTTTCCTCACAACAACCCTGTGAGGTGGGTTGAGCTGAGAAAGGGTGACTGGCCGAAAGTCACCCAGCCAGCTTTCATGGATAAGGTGGGACTAGAACTCTCCGTCTCCTGGTGATTGGGCCAAAGTCACCCAACCGGTTTTCATGCCTAAGGCGGGACTAGAACTCACTGTCTCCTGTTGATTGGCCCAAAGTCGCCCAACCGGCTTTCATGCCTAAGTGGGACTAGAACTCACTGTCTCCTGTTGATTGGCCCAAAGTCGCCCAACCAGCTTTCATGGATAAGGTGGGACTAGAACTCTCCGTCTCCTGGTGATTGGCCCAAAGTCACCCAGCCAGCTTTCATGGCTAAAGTGGGACTAGAACTCTCCGTCTCCTGGTGATTGGCCCAAAGTCACCCAACCGGTTTTCATGCCTAAGGTGGGACTAGAACTCACTGTCTCCTGTTGATTGGCCCAAAGTCGCCCAACCGGCTTTCATGCCTAAGTGGGACTAGAATTCACTGTCTCCTGGTGATTGGTCCAAAGTCACCCAACTGGCTTTCATGCCTAAGTGGGACTAGAACTCACTGTCTCCTGTTGATTGGGCCAAAGTCGCCCAACCGGCTTTCATGCCTAAGTGGGACTAGAACTCACTGTCTCCTGGTGATTGGTCCAAAGTCATCCAACCAGCTTTCATGCCTAAGTGGGACTAGAATTCACTGTCTCCTGTTGATTGGTCCAAAGTCACCCGGCCAGCTTTCATGGCTAAGGTGGGACTAGAACTCTCAATCTCCTGGTGATTGGGCCAAAGTCACCCAACCGGCTTTCATGCCTAAGTGGGACTAGAACTCACTGTCTCCTGTTGATTGGGCCAAAGTCACCCAGCCAGCTTTCATGGCTAAGGTGGGACTAGAACTCTCCGTCTCCTGGTGATTGTCCAAAGTCACCCAACCAGTTTTCATGCCTAACTGGGAGTAGAACTCACTGTCTCCTGTTGATTGGGCCAAAGTCACCCAGCCAGCTTTCATGCCTAAGGCAGGACTAGAACTCGCTGTCTCCTGGTGATTAGTTCAAAGTCCTCCAACCTCCTTTCATGCCCAAGGCAGCACTAGAACTCACCATCTCCTGGTGATTGGTCCAAACTCACCTCGCCATCTTTCAGACCTAAGGTCTGATAGAACTTGTGATTTTCGGTTTATAGCCTGGTGCCTTAACCACTAGACCATATTGTTTTTCACAAACCACACTGGTTACCAATTGGCTTTGGGGTGCAATTCAAGGTGCTGGATATCACCTTTAAAATCCTGTTTTTTTGATGTTACCACCTATTCTTTCTGCCTGTACGGTCTTAGCAACCAAAGTGAATGATTGGACTGCCATTTGTCCTGCTTTGGAGGGGTTGGGGGTTGGACTAGATGACCTTCAAGGTCCCTTCCAACTCCGTTAATCTGTAATCTGTAATTATGGATGGACTGCAGGTTCCATCCATCAAACCTGGCCTTCTTATTTGATCCAGCAGACGGCAGAGTGCCTGCCCTCCGAAATGATATTTTTTTTCCCCAAAAAATTCCTGTGCCGCCCACTTTTATAACCATCCAGAAATTTCTTTTAAAAAAAAACAACAACCTGGTTATCCCATCAGGCTTTGGGGGCAGGACGGTCGAGAGAAGCCCCTTTTAATTTTGCTTAATTTTGTTCTTCCGGTTGACTGTGCTGCCTCTTTTATTCCCATTGTTTCTTTTCATTTTATCTGGAAACCTCCCAAACGGTTGGGCGGCTTTGAGATGGGAATTAAGTTAAATAAATAATTTATTCACAGTTGGATAGCCCAAGGATTATGTGGATTTCATTCCCGGATGGGATAACTTTTAAGAAAAAGGAAAAAAAAAAAAAAGGAGAAAACAGAACGTTTGATTTTGGAAGAACTTTTAAGGGCGGGAGAGGTGGAGAAAGCTAATAAATGAAATCGAAAGATTGGCAGTGATTGCCTCTTTGGATAATTTCTCTCACTCTGCTTAACAACTGAAACAATTTCCAAAGCAACAACGTGTGTGCTTCCTAGTACAATTACACCACGCATTCAAATCAGGGGTCTGCAACCTTAAACACTCAAAGAGCCATTTGGACCCGTTTCCCACAGAAAAGAAAACACCGGGAGCCACAAAACTCTTCCCGTGCCTGACTATCTCTTGATCCGCCACAAAACTAGCATATGTAGTTGAATTAAACGTTCTGTTTTCTTCTGAAACTTTTCTTGTCTTGGATTTATCCATGGTTGGCCTACCGGGGCTTGCAAACCTCAATAAATCATGCGTTGGCAGGTGTCGCACATTGGCGGTTGTGACGCATATTTTGAGTGACAGGGAGCCGCAGCAGAGGGGTGAAAGAGCCACAGGCGGCTCCAGAGCCACAGGTTGCCGACCCCTGATTCAAACAGATCAAAGAAGCTCATTAACCACATGCAAAACAGAGACAGGGGCCTTTTTCTCATTGAACTTTGCCCAGCTAATACTAAAGTTGAAAAATTCTTCCTGCAGGAAATAAATACTTTGCAGGACACACAGGAATTTTTTTTTTTAACAAGGACAGCAGTGTTTGCTAGGGTTCTATGGGCAAGGAAAGATGGATGGCATTCCAGAAGTTGAGCTGCCATCAGCCCCAATGCAGTTATTTCTTTATTTTTAGGTTTTTATCCTAACTTTATTACTTGATAAATAACTCAAGGGGGCAAACATACCTAATACACCTTCTATTTTCTTGCAACAACCCTGTGAGGTAAGTTAGGCTGAGAGAGAGTGAGTGGCTCAAAGTCACCCAGCTGGCTTTCATGCCTAACGCAGGACTAGAACTCACTGTTGCCTGGTGATTGGCCCAAAATCACATTGATGTCTTTCATACCTAACGTGGGAGTAGAACTCACAGCTTTTTTGGTTTCTGGCTGGCTTTCCAGTTATTGCCATCTAAATTAAAATTCAGCCTTACAAAAAATGAGGGAAGGAGGAAAAACTATGTATTTGATGCAAAACATAATATAATTATTGACTGTTGGAATGAAAAACAACCACTCCCTGTAACCAGTGGTGAAATCCAAATTTTTTTACTACCGGTTTTGTGGGCGTGGCTTGGTGGGCGTAGCAGGGGAAGGATATTGCAAAATTGCAAAATCTCCATTCCCATCCCACTTCAGGGGAAGGATACTGCAAAATCTCCATTCCCACCTCACTCTTGGTGGAGCCTTGGTGGTGCAGCGGACTAAAATGCTGTTAAGTAGCACTTAGCTGCCAGCTGCCTGCAATTACTGCGAGTTCAAATCTCACCAGGCTCAAGGTTGACTCAGCCTTCCATCCTTCCGAGGTAGGTAAAATGAGGACCCGGATTGTGGAGGCAATAAGCTGACTTTGTATAAAAAGAACACCGCTTGGGGCGGCCGAAAGCTGTACTAAGCAGGTATATACAAAAGTATGAAGGCTATTGCTTAACACATTGTAAACTGCCCTGAGTCTCCGGAGAAGGGCAGCATATAAATCGAACCAATAAATAAATAAACAAACAAACAAACAAATAAATAAACTCTGGGGCCAGCCAGAGGTGGTATTTGCCGGTCCTCCGAACTACTCAAAATTTCTGCTACCGGTTCTCCAGAACCTGTCAGAACCTGCTGGATTTCACCCCTGCCTGTAACTGTCAATATTTCCTGCCAGGCACATAATATGATGCACTTGGTAAAACAAGAAATGAATATTTTGCTATAGACAACTAACTATCCCTAGATAAGTGCAGTTAAGTTCTATCCTGACACATAAATATATATACATATTTAAAATAAAAGTGGCCTTTTAATTTAAGCCACCATGAGAAAGGGGTGGTGGTGGGGAAAAGGAACATTTTAGGCATTTTCCCAGATCTGTCTCTTAGAAATCATTTCTTGGCAGTCGTGATTTGGCTCCACAGCCTTCCAGAAGCTGCTTCTATTGTTGGTTGAATCCAGAGATAAATAAGAGTGAAAAAAGACCGGCTCTCTCTCTTTCTCTCTCTTGCATACAATTCTGCCTTTATCGCTGGAAAAAGATTCAGCGCTGAAATGTCAGAATCGCACTTATTTTCCCTTTTGTGCTCGGGCACAGATGTTGTGCCAGATACTCGCTGGATTTTATTTATGTATTTATTTATTTAAATAAAGCCGGTGTTATCAGTATTTTCCACTGTATGCCATAGAAATGCAAATATGCTTGGTGCAACGAATGGCAGATCTCTCGCTGTATTATTGTTATTATTTTTTATTAGCTCTCACTTCCTTGGAGCACGGCTGGATGTGGAATTCTCTTCCACCCTCTTTCCATCCTTGCATTTTTTATTCTTCTTCTTCTTCTTTCTCTCCTTTCTACTCCTTTTTTCCCCCTCTGGTCAGTGTATTTGTTTCAAAATATATATATTTTTTATTAACCCTTCCAAAGGCCCCTACATGGGGCTCCCCTTGAGGAGCACCCGGAGGCTCCAGCTGGTCCAGAATGCAGCTGCGCGGGTAATTATGGAGGTGACATGGCGCTCCCATGTAACACCTCTCCTGCGCGAGCTGCACTGGCTCCCGGTGGTCTTCCGGGTGCGCTTCAAGGTATTGGTTCTCATCTTTAAAGCGCTCCATGGCTTAGGGCCTGGATACTTACGAGACCCGATAACCTCCCACCGGCCAATTTGCTCCCACAGAGAGGGTCTCCTTAGGGTGCCGTCGGTCAAGCAATGTCGACTGACGACCCCCAGAGAAGGGAAAGCCTTCTCTGTGGGGGCACCCGCCCTCTGGAACGAGCTACCCCCAGGAATACGACTGATCCCGGACCTCCGTACTTTCCGCCGAGCGTTGAAGACTTTCTTATTCCAGAAAGCCGGGCTGGCTTAAAATTTTAATGGGCTATTTTATGGGCAAAGGGTTTTAAAAAATTTAGGGAAGCCAAACTGATTTAATTCTGTTTTAATTTATTTTAATTTTTCTTCTGTATGTATTTTAATTTTGGCTGTTCACCGCCCTGAGTCCTTCGGGAGAAGGGCGGTATACAAATTTCATAAAACAAACATTTTTCTAAATCAGGAGTGGAAAAAGAAGGCTGCAGTGGCAGGTAACAGAAGTTCAAACAGTAAGCACAATTTAACGCAAAAGAAAATTGAATACTGTTCAAGAATTCAAATGATTCTTTGAGGGCTGCATGTCACACCCCTCAAATTTATTTATTTGTTTGTTGATTCAATTTGTTTGCCACCCATCTCTCCGCAAGATGATGTTTTCAGAGTGATTACAGGTAGTCCTTGACCTACGACCACAGGAACGGGGTTGTTAAGTGAGTCACGTCCAATTTTACAATCCTTTTTTTTTTGCCATGGTTATTAAGCGAATCACTGCAGTTAAGGGAATCATGAGGTCGTTAAGCGAATCTAGCTTCCCCCGTTCACTTTGCTTGTTGGAAGCCGGCTGGAAAAACGATGATGATCATTGCAAACCATAATCACATTACCTGGAATGCTGGTTGCCCAGTTCCAAAATTTTGATTCTCTGACCATGGGATGCAAATTCCTTAAATTTTTCTTCTTTGATGATTGTAAATGCTGTAATGTATCCGGTGGGCATAAACTTGCTATCCAGTTTTCCGAAGAAGAGAAAAGAGAAGGGAAGGGGAGAGAAGGGAAGGGAAGGGAAGGGAAGGGAAGGGAAGGGAAGAGAAGAGAAGAGAAGAGAAGAGAAGAGAAGAGAAGAGAAGAGAAGAGAATTAGGGGACTAGAGGCTAAAACCTGAAGAACGGTTGCAGGAACTGGGTATGTCTAGTTTAATGAAAAGAAGGACTAGGGGTGACATGATAGCAGTTTTCCTTTTTTAAAAAAAAGTTTTTATTAATAAAAGATATACAAATAAACATAAATACATTAAGACAACAAACAAAACAAACAAACATCAATTCAGTCCCATGACTGACTCTTAAAGTTACTATATCGGTGGGTTATTTTTCTATTTCTCTTATCTTTCTCTATTTGTATCTATATCTATATTTACATATTTACATATTTGTATATAAAACATTATGGTTCACTCTTTGTTTAATTCTATACATTCCTATTAAGTAATCAAAAACTATTTTTATATTCCTATTTTTCCCTCCAGCCAGCTGTACCATCTTTGCCACACTAAATAGTAATCCGTATCGTCTTTCTCTTGTAGTTCTTTTGTAAGCCTGTCCATTTCTGCGCATTCTGTAATTTTAGCGATTATTTTAACTTCTGTTGGTAACTGCTCAGATTTCCAATTTTGGGCAAAGAGTATGTGTGCTGCTGTGAGGATATGGATAATCAGATATTTTATTTCTTTGGTGTATTGTGCTGTGATTATTCCCAATAGAAAAATTTCCGGCCTCATTTCCAACTTTTGTTTTGTAATTTCTTCAATCATTGTCTTAATTTCTTGCCAGTATTGTTTTGCCTTTCGGCATGACCACCAGAGATGATCGTATGTCCCTTTCTGTGATTTACATTTCCAACACATTGGAGACGTATTTGGGAACATCTTGGCCAAACGCGCTGGAGGGATGTGCCATCGGTAAAACATTTTATAAAGGTTTTCCTTATAGGGTATAGACATTGTCATCTTATAATTTATCTTCCACAATTTTTCCCAGTTATCCAATTCAATGTTATATCCTATGTTTTTAGCCCAAATTATCATGTTTTCTTTAACCACCTCCTCTTCTAAATTGTATTTTATTAGATACTTATAAATTTTGGTTATCATTTTCTCATCTGTACCTTGTAATATTTTATCTAATTCATTTGGTTCATTTTGAAATTCGAATTGTGCCCGATCTGTTTTATATCTTGATTTTATTTGCAAATATGGCCACCAATCAATGTCTATACTCTGATTTTTTTAATTCTTTCTTGTTTGTAGATCTCCTTCATTATTCAATAATTCTTTATAACTTCTCATTTTCTCTATGTCCATGGCGTTGGGGTAAATTAGTGCTTCCATAGTTGATAGCCATCGTGGAATTTTAGTGTAGTGTTTTCTAATCTTTTGCCATGTTTTGTACAATGATGATAGCAGTTTCCAATATCTCAGGGGCGGCCACAAAGAAGAGGGAGTCAAGCTATTCTCCAAAGCATCTGACGGTAGGACAAGAAGCAACGGATGGAAACTAATCAAGGAGAGAAGCAACCTAGAACTAAATTTCTTGACAGTGAGAACAATTAATCGGTGGAACAACTTGCGTCCAGAAGTTGTGAATGCTCCAACACTGGAAGTTTTGAAAAAGAGATTGGATAACCATTTGCCTCAAAGCCGGCTGGGTAACTTTGGGCCAATCACCAGGAGACTGTGAGTTCTAGTCCCACTTTAGGCATGAATGCTGGCTGGGTAACTTTAGGCCAATCACCAGGAGACTGTGAGTTCTAGTCCCACTTTAGGCATGAATGCTGGCTGGGTAACTTTAGGCCAATCACCAGGAGACTGTGAGTTCTAGTCCCACCTTAGGCATGAATGCTGGCTGGGTGACTTTGGGCCAATCACCAGGAGACTGTGAGTTCTAGTCCCACCTTAGGCATGAATGCTGGCTGGGTGACTTTGGGCCAATCACCAGGAGACTGTGAGTTCTAGTCCCGCCTTAGGCATGAATGCTGGCTGGGTAACTTTAGGCCAATCACCAGGAGACTGTGAGTTCTAGTCCCACTTTAGGCATGAATGCTGGCTGGGTAACTTTAGGCCAATCACCAGGAGACTGTGAGTTCTAGTCCCACTTTAGGCATGAATGCTGGCTGGGTAACTTTAGGCCAATCACCAGGAGACTGTGAGTTCTAGTCCCACCTTAGGCATGAATGCTGGCTGGGTAACTTTGGGCTAATCACCAGGAGACTGAGTTCTAGTCCCACCTTAGGCATGAATGCCGGCTGGGTAACTTTGGGCCAATCACCAGGAGACTGTGAGTTCTAGTCCCACTTTAGGCATGAATGCTGGCTGGGTAACTTTAGGCCAATCACCAGGAGACTGTGAGTTCTAGTCCCACTTTAGGCATGAATGCTGGCTGGGTAACTTTAGGCCAATCACCAGGAGACTGTGAGTTCTAGTCCCACCTTAGGCATGAATGCTGGCTGGGTAACTTTGGGCTAATCACCAGGAGACTGAGTTCTAGTCCCACCTTAGGCATGAATGCCGGCTGGGTAACTTTGGGCCAATCACCAGGAGACTGTGAGTTCTAGTCCCACCTTAGGCATGAATGCTGGCTGGGTGACTTTGGGCCAATCACCAGGAGACTGTGAGTTCTAGTCCCGCCTTAGGCATTTCGGTTCAGCATCTTCCTGTTTTTTTTGTTTTTTTTCCCCCTTTCTTTTTCTTCCAAATACGGGATATCACATCAGCCCCATCAGGTCCCAACCTCTGCTGCATGACTGTGTTCCCTTAAGAAACCCGGGATCTAAGCCGGCGATTGTGTCCTTCTGAAGAGGACGTTTTTCTGAAGCAACCCCCGATTCCCATTGAACAATATGTCCTTTTCTTTTCCTGCCTTTGGAGCCCGGCCCAACTGCCCTTCTGGACAAAGCCGGGGGGAAAAGAATCAATGAACCAGTCCGGGGCTCTTTTTCTAAAACCGAGCCATGTCTGACTTTCAAGCTGTCGGTTATGTTTGGAAAACTTTGGATGACGGGGGATGCTCTCCTTTCTTTCAACGGAGAAAAGGAAAGTTGGGTGGGGGGGAAGGAAAGGATTTAAAGGAAGTGGGTCTCTTTAAAAACAGCCAAAGACGTTAATTAAGTATCTCATTCATTTAACTCTCCCCCCCCCAGAGCATTAATCAGATTTCTGATTAGCATCTGGGCCAGTGCGGGAATTCAATTTTTTTTTTTTTTTTTACTACCGGCTCTGTGGGCGTGGCTTGGTGGGCGTGGCAGGGGAAGGATACAGCATAATCTCCATTCCCGCCCCACTCCAGGGGAAGGTTACTGCAAAATCTCCATTCCCACCCCACTCCAGGGGAAGGATACTACAAAATCTCCATTACCACCCCGCTCCAAGGGAAGGATACTGCAAAATCTCCATTCCCACCCCACTCCAAGGGAAGGATACTGCAAAATCTCCATTCCCGCCCCACTCCAGGGGAAGGATACTGCAAAATCTCCATTCCCTCCCCATTCCAGGGGAAGGATACTGTAAAACTCTCCATTCCCATCTCACTCCAGGGGAAGGTTACTGCAAAATCCCCATTCCCACCCCACTCCAGGGGAAGGATACTGCAAAATCTCCATTCCCATCCCACTCCAGGGGAAGGATACTGCAAAATCTCCATTCCCATCCCACTCCAGGGGAAGGATATTGCAAAATCCCCATTCCCTCCCCACTCCAGGGGAAGGATACTGCAAAATCTCCATTCCTACCCCACTCCAGGGGAAGGTTTCTGCAAAATCTCCATTCCCATCCCA
This sequence comes from Pantherophis guttatus, assembly GCF_029531705.1. Next base: position 176,801 of record NW_026844016.1, on the reverse strand, counting down.
CTCCAGGGGAAGGTTACTGCAAAATCTCCATTCCCTCCCCACTCCAGGGGAAGGTTACTGTAAAATCTCCATTCCCTCCCCACTTCAGGGGAAGGTTACTGCAAAATCTCCATTCCCACCCCACTCCAGGGGAAGGATACTGCAAAATCCTCATTCCCACCCCACTCCAGGGGAAGGATACTGCAAAATCCTCATTCCCACCCCGCTTCAGGGGAAGGATACTGTAAAAATCTCCATTCCCACCCCACGTCAGGGGAAGGATACTGCAAAATCTCCATTCTCACCCCACTCCAGGGGAAGGATACTGCAAAATCTCCATTCCCACCCCACTCCAGGGGAAGGATACTGCAAAATCCCCATTCCCACCCCACTCCAGGGGAAGGATACCGTAAATATCCCCATTCCCTCCCCACTCTGGGCCTAGCCAGAGGTGGTATTTGCCGGTTCTCCGAACTACTCAAAATTTCCGCTGCCGGTTCTCCAGAACCTGTCAGAACCTGCTGAATACCACCCCTGATCTGGGTGATGAAACAAAATAATTTCACTAGACAGGTAATCCTCGACTTACAACAGTTCGTTGAACGACTGTTCAAAGTTACGACAGCACTGAAAAAAAGTGACTTAGGACCATTTTCACACGACTGTTGCAGCATTGTCACGTGATCAAAATTTAGACACTTGGCAACTGATACCTACTTATGATGGTTTTAATGTCCCGGGGGTCACGGGATCTCTTTTGCGACTTTTTGACAAGCACAGTCAATGGGGAAGCCAGATTCACTTAACAACCATGGCAAGAAAAGCCATATTAACAAATACAGGGATTCACTTAAGAAACGTGGCAAGAAAAGCCGTAGAATGGGGCAAAACTCAACTTAATAAATGTCTCAGTTAGCAACATAGATTTTGGGCTCCATTGTGGTCGTAAGTCGAGGACTACCTGTGGTGCAGAGGTAGTCATTTGAGTCTCTTGCTGGGATGCCAAAATGGGGTGACTCAAGAATTAAATACAAGTAGTCCTCGACTTATGACCCAAATTGGAATCATTACATCTGTTGTTAAGTAAGGCAGTTGTGAAGTGATAAATACACGCCGGTTGCCAAGGCGTCCGAATTTTGATCACGTGACTGTGGGGAATGTTGCAAAGGCCGTAAGTGAGAGGACAGACCGCAAGTCACTTTTTTACAGTGTGGTTGTAACTTTGAACCGTCCCTAAATGAATCGGTGTAAATTGAGGTGTAAGTTACTTACCAATGTGTGTTGTGTCTATATCAGGGGTAAAATCCAGCAGGTTCTGACAGGTTCTGGAGAACCGGTAGAAGAAATTTTGAGTAGTTCGGAGAACCTGCAAATACCACCTTTGGCTGGCCTCAGAATGGGGTGGGAATGGAGATTTTAGTTAGTTTAGTTTATTATATTTATATACCGCCCTTCTCCCGAGGGACTCAGGGCGGTGAACAGCCATGGTAAAAACAATGTACAACAAAAATTAAAAGCGTGTTAAAATAATTCAATCATTCGGCCAAATTTAAAACATCCAACTAAAATCATTTTAAAACCCCTATCAAACCCCAATTTAAAAAACCTTTATCCGGTCAGACCAGCTTGCTGGAATAATAGGGTCTTCAGAGTGCGACGGAAGGCACGGAGGTCGGGGATCCTTCGTATGTCCGGGGGTAATTCATTCCATAGGGCTGGGGCCCCCACAGAGAAGGCTCTCCCCCTGGGGGTCGCCAGCCTACATTGTTTGGCCGACGGCACCCTGAGGAGGCCCTCTCTGTGGGAGCGTATTGGTCGGTGGGAGGCAATCGGTGGCAGAATGCGGTCCTGTAGGTAACCAGGTCCTAAGCCATGGAGCGCTTTAAAGGTGGTAACCAACACCTTGAAGCGCACCCGGAAGACCACCGGGAGCCAGTTCAGCTCGCGCAAGATGGGTGTTACATGGGAGCGACGAGTTGCCCCCATTATTACTCGCGCGGCTGCATTCTGGACCAGCTGGAGCCTCCGGGTGCTCCTCAAGGATTTTGCAGTATCCTTCCCCTGGAGTGGGGTGGAAATGGAGATTTTGCAGTATCCTTCCCCTGGCATGCCCACCAAGCTACGCCACGCCACGCCCACCAAGCCACGCCCACAGAACTGGTAGTAAAAAAAATTGGATTTCACCTATCATCTATCTATCTATCTATCTATCTATCTATCTATCTATCTATCTATCTATCTATCTATCATCTATCTACCCCCTCTCCTATCTATCTATGTATCTATCTATGTATCTATCTACCCCCTCTCTCCTATCTATCTATCCATCCATCCATCCAACTATCAATCAATCAATCAATCTATCTTCTATCTACCCCCTCTTCTATCTATCCATCCATCCATCCACCTATCATCTATCATCTATCTATCTATCTATCTATCTATCTATCTATCTATCTATCTATCTATCTATCTATCTATCTATCTATCTATCTACCCCATCCTATCTATCTATGTATCTATCTATGTATCTATCTATGTATCTATCTATGTATCTATGTATCTATCTGTCTGTCTGTCTGTCTGTCTACCCCCTCTCTCCTATCTATCATCTATCTATCTATCTATCTATCTATCCATCCATCCACCTATCATCCATCCATCTATCTATCTACACCCTCCTATCTATGTATCTATGTATCTATCTATCTACCCCCTCTCTCCTATCTATCACCTATCTATCTATCTATCTATCTATCTATCTATCTATCTATCTATCTATCTATCCATGCATCCATCCATCCATCCATCCACCTATCATCCATGCATCCATGCATCCATCCATCCATCCATCCATCCATCCATCCATCCATCCATCCATCCATCCATCTATCTATCTATCTATCTATCTATCTATCTATCTATCTATCTATCTATCTATCATCTACCGTCTCTCTCTCTCTCACACACACACACACACACACACCTGATCTATCTCAGATATATACGTGTCTCTATGATATCTACCTGCCTGCGTTTGTCTGCCTATCAGTCTTTGCCCTAAAGTTTTGCAAAAGTTTATCCTTAGAAGATAGCTGTGGGAAAATTCACCGCCACTCAATTCATGGTTTGGATCAGCCTCAAAGACAGGGAAACTGATTCATAGAGAAAACTCTTTGGGTTTTTCCACCTCTCTCTCTCTCCTTTTCTTTCTTCAGCACTGAAAGCCGGGGGGGGGGGGGAGGGATGCCCATAAAATTGTCCTTTGTGCCCAGAAAGGAGTTGTGTGCGTGCGGGTGTGTGTTTTAAACTGTTGCTATGTTGCCTTTTGTTTCCCGCTTGTGTTTTGTGGTTGGGGGCAACCTTCCTTCGAGGCCTCTTTCAATGAAATTCTTTATTTGGGGCTGCAGATAATTAGATCATTGGTATCATTTTCACTATCCTCTCTTTCTCCCTTACCCCCCAAATCTGGCTGAATTTGCATCAGAATGTGTGGTCTCCCTGCTCCTCCTTTCCCCACCAAAAGGGCTGAATTCAAATAAGAGAGAATGAAGTACGTTGCCTTGTTTTAGTAAAACAAGGCAACAAAACATCTGTGTTGAAACCCTTGTGAATTTCCCAAAATCTCTTTTCTTCCATACAACAGGATTAAACAGAATTAGCCAGCAAGATTGGATCAGGAGCTTAATACCAAAACAAAGATATTTCGCCTTCTCTATCTTATCAAGAACCAGTGTGATTCCATGCCAGTTTGTGGGGGTTTGGTTTCCAACAGGCCTGTCGAAGATAAAGGATTTTGGGACTCTGGAAAGAGTGCAGAGAAGGATTAGGGGGACTAGAGCTAAAACATATGAAGAATGATTGCAGGAACTGGTCTGTCTAGTCTAGTGAAGAGGGACACAGTGGCTCAGTGGCTAAGACGCTGAGCTTGTCGATTGAAAGGTCGGCAATCCAGCGGTTCGAATCCCTAGTGCCCCGTAACGGGGTGAGCTCCCGTTAGTTGTCCCAGCTTCTGCCAACCTAACAGTTCGAAAGCACGTAAAAAATGCAAGTAGAAAAAATAGGGACCACCTTTGGTGGGAAGGTAACAGTGTTCTGTGCGCCTTTGGCATTGAGTCATGCGGTCACATGACCATGGAGACATCTTCGGACAGCGCTGGCTCTTCGGCTTTGAAACGGAGATGAGCACCGCCCGCTAGAATCGGAAACAACTAGCACATATGAGCGAGGGGAACCTTTACCTTTACTCTAGTGAAAAGAAGGACTATGGGTGACACGATAGCAGTCTTCTAATATCCAAGGGGCTGCCACAGAGTACTGAATTTTTTTTTAAAGAGGAAATATCTAAATATCCTTCTAATTTTTTTTCCTTAGGAAAAAAAATAGAATAGCAATAGCAACTTAGACTTATATACCGCTTCCCGGTGCTTTACAGCCTTCTCTAAGCGGTTTACAGAGTCAGCCTATTGCCCCCAACAAGCTGGGTCCTCGTTTTACCGACCTTGGAAGGATGGAAGGCTGAGCCAACCACCTTGAGCCAGTCAGGATCGAACTCCTAGCAGTGGGCAGAGTTAACCTGCAATACTGGGGTGCCGCAAGGGTCGGTCCTCTCGCCTCTCCTGTTCAACATTTATGTGAAGCCGCTGGGCGAGATCATCCGTGGTTTCGGGGTGGAGTACCATCAGTACGCTGACGACACCCAGCTGTACATCTCCACCCCGGATCACCCCAACGATGCCCTTGAAGTGATGTCCCGGTGCCTGGAGGCCGTACGGATCTGGATGGGGAGGAACAGGCTCAGGCTCAACCCATCCAAGACTGAGTGGCTGTGGTTTCCGACGTCCCGATATAGTCAGTTGACGCCATCACTGACTATTGGGGGCGAATCATTGGCCCCCACGGAGAGGGCTCGCAACTTGGGCGTCCTCCTGGACTCACGGCTGTCTTTAGAAGAGCACTTGACGGCCGTGACCGGGAGGATTTTTCATCAGGTTCGCCTGATTCGCCAGTTGCGTCCCTTTCTGGATCGGGACTCTTTACGCACGGTCACTCATGCCCTTGTCACCTCCCGCCTGGACTATTGCAACGCTCTCTACATGGGGCTCCCCTTGAGGAGCACCCGGAGGCTCCAACTGGCGCAGAGTGCGGCCGCGCGGGTGGTAATGGGAGCGACATGGCGTTCCCATGTAACACCTCTCCTGCGCGAGCTGCACTGGCTCCCGGTGGTCTTCCGGGTGCGCTTCAAGGTTTTGGTTACCACCTTTAAAGCGCTCCATGGCTTAGGACCCGGGTACTTGCGGGACCGCCTACTACCACCAATAGCCTCCCACCGGCTGGTACGCTCCCATAGAGAGGGGCTCCTCCGGGTGCCGTCAGCCAAACAATGCCGACTGGCGGCCCCCAGGGGGAGAGCCTTCTCTGTGGGGGCACCTACTATCTGGAACGAGCTCCCCCCAGAGATACGGAGGATCCCGGATCTGCGCACCTTCCGCCGCGCCTTAAAGACCTTACTATTTCACCAGGCCGGCCTGGCCTAATTTTCCCCCTCTTTTATAAAAGATTTTTAAAATTTTAAATTTTTTTAGTATTTATATATTCAATTTTAAATTGGTTTTAAAAGTTTGGGGTTTTAAATTTGTCGGGGCCAAAATTATTTAATTTGATTTTATTCTATTTTTTAAATTTTGTATTGTATGTGTTTTTATTGTTTGGCTGTGCACCGCCCTGAGTCCTTCGGGAGTAGGGCGGTATAGAAATCTAATAAATAAATAAATAAATAAATAAATAAATAAATAAATAAATAAATACTGAATTCTAAGTACTGTGTCACCAGGGCTACCTTCCTTCCCTCCCTCCCTCCCTCCTTCTCTTCCTTCCTTCATAATAGCACTTAGTCTTATATACCGCTTTACAGTGCTTTATAGCCCCTTTCTAAGCGGTTTACAGAGTCAGCATACTGCCACCAACAAGCTGGGACCTTATTTTACTGACCTTGGAAGGATGGACGGCTGAGTCAACTTTGAGCCTAGTGAGATTCAAACTGCCAAATTGCAGCCAGCCTGCAGTACTGCACTCTAATCACTGTGCCACCGTGGCTCTAGAGTAGGAGTCAAGCTATTCTCCAAAGCACTTGAAGGCAAGACAAGAAGCAATGGAGGGACATTAACTTTACTTCTTCTTCCATAGTTTTACTTGTATATAGGATTTGCTGCTCTAGTAATTCTTGTCTCTCTTGGTTCTTTCACCCTTGCTCCTTCTCTTATTGTTATTTCCTCCATGCCTTTTGCCTCTTTTTTCTGTTGTTTGTCCCTCTCTTCCACAAATTTTTCCTGGTGTCTAAACTTTCTCTCTTCTCTTAATCTCTCCTCTTCTTGCAGTCCCAAATATTCGTCATAAAATTGTTCTGCTTTCTCTACTGAATCTAACCTATGTCCAGGGATGAAATCAAGCAGGTTCTGGAGAACCTGTAGCGGAAATTTTGAGTAGTTCGGAGAACTGGTAGCAGAAATGTTGAGTAGTTCGGAGAACTGGCAAATACCTCTGGCTGGCCCCAGAGTGGAGTGGGAATGTAGATTTTGCAGTATCCTTCCCCTGCCATGCCCACCAAGCCACACCACACCCACCAAGCCACGCCCACAGAACTGGTAGTAAAAAAAATTGGATTTCACCACTGCCTATGTCTTTGCTCCTGCCATGTCACCAGTACTCCCTCTGGTATCAACCATCTAAAATTCACTCCTTTTTTTGATCAAACACTTCGTCAAAAACTGGTATTCTCTTCTTAAATCTCTAACTTTCCTCAGAATTTGTTTTAACACTACTATTTCTCTACCTTTATACTTAATCGGATTGTCTCTTGCTTTCTGTAGAAGCTCATTTTTTATTGCTTTCTTGGTGAATCTAACACGTACCTCTCTAGGTAATTTATTTCTCATTGCATGTTAAGTGCAAGGACTGAGTGTAAGTCACTTCTTTCAGTGCTGTTGTAACTTCGAACCGGTCATAAGGCGAGGATTACCTGCGTCTGTAACTTTCGAAAGTTTTTTTTCCAGGCCGCGCCGCATTCTCTGACTGAAGGTATGGAAAACACATGGTTAAGTATTTAGTTATCAATCAATAAAAATAATTTGGCCAATTTTTGCATCGTCTTCTTCCCCTTGTGCGATATCCATCATCGGACATTGGCGATCATGTTGGCGATCCTATTTTTATCAACAGTTAGTTAGTTAGTTTACTTTATTGTCATTGCACCTCATACAACAAAATTAAATGCCATCCTCAGTGTACATTATAACTATAAAAATAAAACACAAACACACATCCTTCACATTCTATACAATTGAATTGAAAACCCCTGATATTGCATTGATATTACACTATACAGTAGAATTCAATATAGTTACTGCCCTGGGATAGAAGCTGTTTTTCAGCCTATTTGTCCTTGTTTTTATGATCCTGTACCGTCTGCCAGATGGTAATAGTTCAAAAAAAAAAAAAAAGTGCCCAGGATGAGAAGGATCCTTAAGAATGTTTTGAACTTTCTTAAGGCAGCAAGAACTATAAAGCTCTTCCAAGGAGGGGAGAGGGCAACCAATGATCCTCTGGGCAATGACGTTAACCCTCTGGAGCGCTGTCCTATCTGCCACTGTGCAATTGGCAAACTATACACAGGTGCAATAAGTTAAAATACTCTCTATGGTGCAGTGGTAGAAGGCCACCAGCAGTTTCTCATTTAGTTGTTGTTTCCTGAGAAGTCTCAGGTAGTATAATCTCTGCTGGGCCCTTTCGACCAGTGCTGCAATGTGTATGCCCCATATCAGGTCCTCTTTTAGGATAGTACCCAGAAACTTCAAACTGGCCACTTGCTCCACTCGGTCTCCATTAATAAGCAAAGGCTGGCTATCCGATCTGTTCCTTCTATAGTCCACTATAAGCTCCTTGGTCTTATTGGTGTCAAGGACCAAATTATTGTCTCCACAAAAAAAAGTGCTGCTGAGTTTTGTCCAAACCCAGTCCCTTAGATTGTTGAAACCATGATAGTTATTCTTCTGCCTGGATCACTTTTCCATGGCCCAGCAAATGATCTGAACCTTGGTCTTCCCTACCCACAGAATAGAATAACAGAGTTGGAAGGGACCTTGGAGGTCTTCTAGTCCAACCTCCTGCTTAGGCAGGAAACCTTACACCACTTCCGACAAGTGGTTATCCAACATCTTCTTAAAAACTTCCAGTGTTGGAGCATTCACAACTTCTGGAGGCAAGTTGTTCCACTGATTAATTGTTCTCACTGTCAGGAAGTTTTCTCCTTAATTCTAGATTGCGTCTCTCCTTGATTTGTTTCCACCTACTGCTTCTTGCCCTGCCTTCAGGTGCTTTGGAGAATAGCTTGGCTCCCTCTTCTTTGTGGCAGCCCCTGAGATATTGGCAGACTGCTATCGTGTCTCCCCTAGTCCTTCTTTTCATCAAACTAGACATACCCAATTCCAACAACCGTTCTACATGTGTTTTAGCCTCCAGTCTCCTAATCCTCTTTGTTGCTCTTCTCTGCACTCTTTGTAGAGTCTCCGCATCTTTTTTACATTGTGGCGACCAAAACTGGATGCTGTATTCCAAGTGTGGCCTTACCAAGGCCTTATAAAACGGTATTAACACTTCACGTGATCTTGATTCTATCCCTCTGTTTATGCAGCTTAGAACTGTGTTGGCTTTTTTGGCAGCTGCCGCACACGGCTGCCTCCTATTTAAACGGTTGCCCACTAGGACTCCAAGATCCCTTCTCACAGTTACTACTACTGAGCGAAGTACCACCTATACTGTAACCTGTGCATTTGGTTTTCTTTGCCTAAATGCGGCACCTTGCTTTTTTCCACCGTTGAATTTCATTTCGTTAGATAGCGCCCAACGTTCAAGTCGAACATTTCCAGCTGCGTCCTGCCGAAAAGTTACGAGGAGAAGGAGGAGGCACACGGAGTCGTCCCCCACCCCCGCATGCCTCAAATTGGGGTTGCAAACTTTTGCAGGCAGAGGCCTCCTTCCAGTTTTGTAAAAATCCTACACACACACACACACACACACACAGAGAGAGAGAGACAAACATCCAGAGCACACCAAGATCTCCCCCCTTCCCCTTTTAGGTCACTCAGCCCAAAGTGCCCTTGATTTCCCTTTAATTTAACAGCTCTGGCTCCTTTTGCAGTTAAATGGAGTGTTCATTATTGAGGGGACCTCCTTCCCTCTCCCCCCACACCGCCCTTTCTTATCCTCCTCCTCCTCCTCCTCCTCCCCCCCAGCTTTCTGAAGGTCTTGTGTGGTGCAGTTTAATGAATATTTGGCACAAAGCTCTCTTTCACGCAAGGCAAAGAATAGGTTGGCCTGTTTAGGTCCTGGAAGGCTGTATGTCAAAGCCTTCCCATAATGCTTGTCAGGCAGGGAGAGAAATTCCCACTGCTGACTTACTCGATTGACGAGCAGATTAAGACGCAAGCAGGAAATGAGATTGTATGTGGGGGGGGAGGGGGGGAAGGGCGGGGGACACCTGTTTGGCTGCTCTCATTTTCCCATCGGCCGGGGCCGGAGGGAGAAAGGAAGAAAGAAAAGAAAAGGGGGGACCCACTTTGATCAAATTAAAGAGAGAGAGAGAGAGAGGGAGAGAGAAGGGAGTGAGAGAGAGAGGTGGGGGGGGGGAAAGAAATTCTCACTTTGGCCATGCTCCATCCCTCATCGTTGTCGTTGTTGGTCTCTTTCTGTCCATCTTGTTAACTTGGGTGGGTATGGGTGGGGGAAACTCTTTGCAATTTAGGATGGTTCTGATGCAACCAGAATCAACAAGGCAGCCCAAGCAAAGTGGGATAGATAGGTACCGTACGTAGGTAAATTTCCATATTGAAAGAGAGAGTTGAATAGGTAGGTAGGCAGGCAGGCAGAGATAGGGGGGGATCTATCATCTATCTATCTATCTATCTATCTATCTATCTATCTATCTATCTATCTATCTATCTATCTATCTATCTATCTCTATATCTATCTATCTATCTATCTATCTATCTATCTATCTCTATATCTATCTATCTATCTATCTATCTATCTATCTCTATATATATCTCTCTCTCTATATATATCCATATTTGTAGATAAAGAGATAGAGATAGATAGATAGATAGAGAGAGAGAGAGAGAGAGAGATTAGATATATAGATACATCTGCATAGTTGGATGGAAGGATGGATAGAGATAGAGATTTCATTATTTGTAGTATAAATAGATATACCATAGATAGATAGCTATATTTGGATAGAAGGAAGATAGATAGATAGACAAACATTTTTCTATATTTAGATAGATAGATAGATAGATAGATAGATAGATAGATAGATAGATAGATAGATAGATAGATAGATAGGCTGGCAGGCAGGCAGGCAGGCAGGCAGATAGATATAGATAGTGACAGATAGATTTCCGTATTGTCTGTCTGTCTGTCTGTCTATCCATCCATCCAACCATCCATCTTTCTATCTATCTACCTATCTCTCTCTATCTCTATCCATCCATCCATCCATCCATCCATCCATAATATATCTGCATATTTGGATAGATAAACAGCGATAGATATAGATTTGATTATTTGTAGAGATAAATAGATATAGAGACTGGTAGATCTCGGTGTTTGGATGGATGGATGGATGGATAGCTAGATTAATCAATCAATCAATCAATCAATCAATGCCCTGTACTAAAAGCTTCCAACTTTGTTATTCTCTCTTTTGCTTTTTGTGCCCTTTTGCTTACTCCTGGTTGATCCCCCTCCCCCTCCATGAGAGACCACCAGGAGACCTCAAACCTGGAAGCCGGCCTGGAAAGTGTTAAAAACTGTAGAAATTCCCAGAAAGTGGCCCTGGCAAAACTTCCTTTCTGAATCCAACCCCCCACCCCCACCCCCCAAAAAACCCCTGCCCCGAGGTTCTCACGAAGAGTCAAAAACTCGCCCGGAAGAATGTCCCACCTCCCTTTTCTACAGACATCAAATAACTCTCTCTCTCTTTCTTTCTTTCTTTCTTTCTCTCTCTCCCTCCCTCCCTTTCTCTCTCTCTCTCTCCCTCTCCCCCTTTCTCTCTTTCCCTCCCTCCCTTTCTCTCTCTCCTTCTCCACCTCCTTTTCTCTTTTTCCCTCCCTCCTTTTCTCTTTCTCTTTCCCTCCCTTTCTCTCTCCCTCCCTCCTTCTCTCCCTCCCTTGTTTTCTCTCCCTCCCTTTCTCTCTCTCTCCCTTTCTATCTCCCTCCCTTTCTCTCCCTCCCTCTCTCCCCCCTCCCTTTCTCTCTCCCCCTCCCCTTCTCTCTCTCTCCCTCCCTTTCTCTCTCCCTCTCCCTCCCTCCCTTTCTCTCTCTCCCTCCCGCCCTTTCCCTCCCTCCCTCACTTTCTGTCTCTCTCTTTCCCTCCCTCCCTTTCTCTCTCTCTCCCTTTTCCTCCCTCCCTCCTTTTCTCTCCCTCCCTTTCTCCCTCCCTTTCTCTCTCTCCCTCCCTCTCTCCCCTCCTTTTTTCTCTCTCTCTCCCTCCCTTTCTCTCCCTCCCCTCCTTCCCCTTTCTTTCTCTCTCTCTCCCTCCCTCTTCTCTCTCTCCCTCCTTCCCTTTTCCTCTCTCCTTTTCTCTCTCCCTCCCTCCCTCCCTTTTCTCTCCCTCTCTCCCTCCCTTTCCCTCCCTCCCTCCCTCCTTTTCTCTCTCCCTCCCTTTCTCTCTCTCTCTCTCCCTCCCTTCCTCTCTCTCTCTCTTCCTCCCTCCCTCTCTCTCCTCCTCCTTTTCTCTCTCCCTCCCTCCCTTCCTTTCCCTCTCTCTCCCTCTCCCCCACACCCACACCCTTCGGCGCTCGAGGCCATTCAAGAGTTAACCGCCCCCTCCCCTCTCCGCCCCAGACGAGCCCCCTTCCCGTCCCCCTCCTCCCTCCTCCTCCTCCTCCCGCCAAGTGAAAGCCGAGGGGTGGGGAAAAAAGAAAGAAAAAAAAAAAAGAAAAAAAGAAAAAGAAGCAGCAGCCGCGCCACCACCAGCGCTTCGCAGCTTCCCGGAGTTTGCAGAGGCGGCGGCGGCGGCCCCCGGCAACAGGCAGCCCGGCCCCGTTGCCCGGCCAGGCCCCGCGGCTTCCCAACTTCCCTCCCTTGTCCGGGGCGGCAAGATGCGGGGGCCATCGGGGCAGGCTCTCCTTCCTCGACGCCCGTCGCGTCCTTTGGCCCGAAGCCCGCAGTAAAAAACAAAACCTCTCCGGCGATGGCGGTGCAAGCGGCGCCTCTGCCGCCTCCCCACCACCAGCCCTTCGGCCCCTTCGGCTTCCCGACGGCCGAGAGCTGCTACGGCCCCGACGGCAACGGCGGCGGCGGCGGGGCGTTGCTGTTGCTGGAAGGCGGCGGGGGCGGCGGCGTCGGGGCTCCCGACGGTGGTTGCCCCGAAGCGGCGGATTTCCGCGAAGCCACCCGGGACCTCTTGAGCTTCATCGATTCGGCGTCGAGCAACATCAAGCTGGCCTTGGACAAGCCGGGCAAATCCAAGCGGAAAGTCAACCATCGGAAGTATTTGCAGAAGCAGATCAAGCGCTGCACCGGCCTCATCGGAGCCAACGCGGAGGCTGCGACGGCAACGACGACCGCTTCGGTTGCAGGTTCGAGTCCAACCGCCGCCCCCGCGAACAAGCCACCCTCGGCCTCCCCGGCGCCTTCCGCCTCGACGGCTCCCTCCTGCAAGCCTCCTAAACGGGAAAGCAAAAGCCTAGCGGCGCTTTTCGACTCCTGCTTGCGCTCCGCGCCGCCTTTCCAGCCCGGCGGAGCCCCGACGGCGGCCGTTGCAACCGCGGCCGCTCCTACCTCCAACGGCCAGGAGCATCATGCAGGCTCCGCTCCGACGGCTCCCGTCGCCTGCAAGAAAGTCCCACTGCGGAACCGTAACCTGCCCCGCTCCTTCTTCACCGAGCCGGCTCCCAACCGAGCTCCCAACCCCGCCGGCTTGGAAGGAGGAACCGTCCCGTCGGTGGCCGAAGAGCTCTTCGATCTGCTGGCCGCTCCCGATTACCGAGCCTTGTTGCAAGAAGCGACGGAGCCGCATCCGCAGCCGCCCGTCTTTCCGACCGAGCTGCCTCTGGAGCCGCCGTTGTACGAGCCGCTGCCGTCGTTGGCTCCCCTGCTGTACGCCGAGACCCCCTTGCGACCCCTGCCGGCTCTCTACGCCGCCGCCGTCGCCGTGTCGGATCCGACGGCGCCCTTCTTCGCGGATTGCCCGCTGCCGCCTCCGCCGTCGATGCCCTACGATTACGGTTACAATCGGGGGGCGCCTTACCCCAGCCTTTAGTCCTGGGGAGGGGGGGCTCGGAAGACACGAGGAAGGGGGGGTGAGGGTGGGGAATGGGGGGACCCCCCAGATAAGGGACAAAAAGGGCAATGTCTGGACTTGGGGGGGGGGCGAGAGACCCCTGGAAGTGGGCACCCCCTCACTGGTAGGACAAAGAAGACTACTTGGGAAAGATTTTGGGCAGCCTTTGCCCTGCCTGATGCCCTCTGGAGGTCCCACCCTCCTCTTCCAGCCTCGCCTCCTCTGGTTATGCAGACTTGAACTTCGGAGGGTCCCGAAAGCTTTTGACATCAAAGGAAAGTTGGATGGTGATGGTTGAAGAGTGATTGGCAGGAGAATCATTAGTCTCTTAAAAGAAGGATCCATCTGTCCCAAGAATTTGGGGGACCACCGATATAAGGGACAAAAAGGGCGAGGTGTGGACTTGGAGGGCGAGGGACCCCTGGAAGTGGGCACCCCCTCACTGGTAGGACAAAGAAGACTACTTGGGAAAGACTTTGGGCAGCCTTTGCCCTGCCTGATGCCCTCTGGAGGTCCCACCCTCCTCTTCCAGCCTCGCCTCCTCTGGTTACGCAGACTTGAACTTCGGAGGGTCCCGAAAGCTTTTGACATCAAAGGAAAGTCGGATGGTGATGGTTGAAGTGTGATGGGCAGGAGAATCATTAGTCGCTTAAAAGAAGGATCCATCAGTCCCAGGAATTTGGGGGACCACCGATATAAGGGACAAAAAGGGCGAGGTGTGGACTTGGAGGGCGAAAAGACCCCTGGAAGTGGGCACCCACTCGCTGGTAGGACAAAGAAGACTACTACGGGCAGCCTTGCCCTGCCTGATGCCCTCTGGAGGTCCCACCCTCCTCTTCCAGCCTCGCCTCCTCCAATTACAGGGTCCTGAAATGTTTTGACATCAAGGAAAGTCAGATGTTGATGGTTGAAGTGTGATTGGCAGGAGAATCATTAGTCTCTTAAAGGAAGGACCAATCTGTCCCAAGAATTTGGGGGACCCTGATATAAGGGACAAAAAGGGCGAAGTGTGGACTCGGAGGGCGAGGGAACCCTGGAAGTGGGCATCCACTCGCTGGTAGGACAAAGAAGACTACTGTGGGCAGCCTTGCCCTGCCTGATGCCCTCTGGAGGTCCCACCCTCTTCTTCCAGCCTTGCCTCCTCCGGTTACACGGACTTGAACTTCGGAGGGTCCCGAAAAGTTTTGACATCAAAGGAAAGTTGGATGGTGATGGTTGAAGATTGATTGGCAGGAGAATCATTAGTCTCTTAAAAGAAGGACCCATCCTTTTCCAGGAATTTGGGGGACCCCCCTTCCCGGACCCCCGATATAAAGGGGCAAAGAGGGTGAGGTGTGGACTTGGAGGGCGAGGGACCCCTGGAAGTGGGCATCCACTCATTGGTCGGGCAAAGAAGACTACTTGGGAAAGGCTATGGGCAGCCTTGCCCTGCCTGATGCTCTCTGGATGTCCTGGACTACATCTCCCATCCTCCTCTTCCAGCCTCGCCTCCGATTACGCAGACTTGTGTTGAACTCCAGAGGGTCCTGAAAGGGTTTTGACATCAAAGGAAGTTGGATGTTGATGGTTGAAGAGTGACTGGCAGGAGAATTATTAAGGCTTTTAACAGAAGAACCCATCTGTCCCAGAATTTGGGGGATACCCCCACCCCTCCCAGGACAGTTAAGCCTGTGTAAAGTCTTAAACTGAGATTGCTCTGAATTGTAACATTTTCATACCCTTATGGGCCAGTTTTGTCCAAGCTGAATAAGTCTTGTTATTTTGTGGGGGGCGGGAGAATTGATGTTGGACTTGGGGATTTGCATGCCTAGCTTAGTTTCCAGAACGAAATCATAAAAGCGACACTGTGGCCTAGTGGCTAGAATGAAGTATTGCAGGCAAACTCTGCCGACGGCCAACAGTTTGATCCTGACCGGCTCAAGGTTTGACCCGGCCTTCCATCCTTCCAAAGATGGGAGGTCCCAGATTGTAGGGGCGATATACAGGTAATCCTCCACTTACGGCTGCGTTTGAGGCCCAATTTTTGTTGCTAAGTGAAACATTGGTTAAGTGAATTTTGCCCCATTTTACGACCTTTTGTGCCACAGTTGTGAAGTTAGTAACGTGGTTATTAAAGTGAATCTGGCTTCCCCATTGATTTGCTTGTCAAGTGCTCTGCAAAAGGGGTTCACACGAGACCGGGAGACTTCAAGCGTCATAAATGTGAGTCAGTTACATTCAAGTATCCTGAATGTAAATCACACAATCATGGGGATGCTGCAACAGTCATAAGAGTGGAAATTGTTCCTAAGTCACTTTTTTTCCAGGGCTGTTGCAACTTTGCACGGTCACTAAATGAACTGTCGTAAGTTGAGGACTACCTGTACATAGTGACTTGGCTTGATATATTAAAAAAAATTACCATATTTTTCGGAGTTTAAGACGCACTTTTTTCCCCCTAAAAGGGGGTGAAAATTTGGGTGCGTCTTATACGCCGAATGTAGCCCCGCCCACTCACTGGCCCCCCACCCTTTGGCCTCTGCCTCCCAGCAATTTACCTCCTTTGCAGCAAGTAGCAAGAAGAAACAAGCCTGTTTCAGCTTCAGCACAGCCTAATTAGCACAAGTTGATTGGATCGGCCTCCCGACTCTCAGCTGTTTTGCTCTCAGCTGTTTTGCGCCGGCCTCTGCTGCTTGCTGCAAGGAGGTAAATTGCTGGAAGCAGATTTTTTTTTTTCTTGTGCCTATCAAGCTATGCTGAAAACGAAAATGAAAGTAAACCAGGCTGTTTGCTGCAATGAGGCAAAATTGCTGGGAGGCAGAGGCAGATTTCTTTTTCTTATTTTCTTCACCAAAAAAGGTAGGTGCGTCTTATAGTCCGGAGCATTTTATACTCCGAAAAATACGGTAATTTGTAACATTCTTTGTATTGTATAGGCAGACCAGGCTATCTGCAATGACAATCTGCAAACTTTATTCCTCTTTTCTAAACTGCAAGCAAGTGAATGGAAAAAAAATAATAATCATCTGCTTTACAGGAAGTCCTTGACTTATGACTGTAATTGAGGATGGAAATAATAGTCACAAGTTGGGCCACATTGACCAGACCTGATTCTATGATCTTTTTTGTGGAAGGAAAAAACTTAAATCATGATTATAGGACTCTGCAAAGAGTTGTAAATCAGTGCCAGTTTGCAGAGTGGCCGAATTTGTGGTCACAGGAATGTGAGGTGGGGTGATGTCGGAACATCAGAATCAGGTCATAAGTCCCGTTTTCAAACAATTGCTAAGAGGCTGGTCATAAACCGAGGACTGTAGGTAGTCCTGGAGTTACAACCATTCACTTAGTGACTATTCAGAGTCACAACCACACTGAAAAAAAAAGCAACTTACGACCCTGTTTCACATCTACGACTGTTTTGGCATCCTCCCCCAAATTCAGACGCTTGGCGGCTGGTTCCTCTTTATGACGGGTTGCAGTCAGTCAAGATGCCCTTTTGCGACCTTCTGACGAGCGAAGTCGACGCGGGAGCCGCAATCCCTTAACCGCCGTGTCGCTAACTCGACAACGGTGACCAGGAAGGTTGTAAAATGGGGCAGAAGAACTCCCTGAACAAACTGTCTCGCTTAACAGCGGAAATGTTGGGCTCAATCGTGGTCGTAAGTCGAGGACTTCCTGCCCCTCTGTTTCATAATGTTACATATAACCTACCGTCCCTTAAGCTGTATAGGTGTTACATCCCTATTATGTCTCTGTCCACAAGATTTTACCTGACTGTTTACATGGAACATATTTGTTTTTCACAATTAATGTTCTCTTTGGTGATAATTCAGTTATATTAACCTTCTGGAGGGTGTTTTGTATCCTTTTCGGGGCTCTAGATGTACAGAAAATATTTTTTTGGCAGGGTTCAAACCCTCTTAATGTATCAGGAATTGAATTCATGGGCCGTTGTGCTTTATATGACCACGTACAGGTAGTCCTTAAAGAGTGGTGCGGTAGCCTAGAGGTGGAACTCTCGCCTCACAATCAGGAGGCTGCGAGTTCGATCCAAGGTAGAGGCAGATATTTCTCTCTGGGGGCACAATGTGAATATATCTGCTGAAAAAAAAACCTCTGCATTGGCGACAATAAGGGCATCCGGCCAGTAAATACTCAGCAGCTCCATTCAGTTGCCTAGACTCCGCCCCGCAAGGGATTTAGGGGGTCATTAAAAGAGGAATGATGATACAGGTAGTCCTTAACTTACAACCATTTGCTTTAGCGACCTTTCAAATTTACAACGGCAGTGAAAAAAGTGACTTACGACTGGTCCTTGCCCTTACGACCATCGTGGTCACTCTTGGCAACCAAGCATCTATTTTATGATGGTTGCAGTACCCGAGCGTCATCTGATCGCTGGCTTTCTGTCAAACAAAATCAAAGGGGAAAGTCAAACTGTGATTCGCTGAACAACCGCACTGATTCGCTTAACAACTGCACCCCCAAAAGGTCGCAAAATGGGGCACCACTCCCTTTACACCTAATTTGCTTGGCAATGGAAATTCTCGTCCTAACTGTGATTGTAAGTCAAAGAATGCCTGTATAGCATGTTAGTTTTAGGATCTGTCCGGGTTTTGCTGCCGAGTGGTGTTTCGCTATGCACACCTGACGATTCCCAGTAAGGATGAAACTGGTCATGTCCTGCTTTGCTAATGCTTCATGCTTCATTCATGTACAGCACAAAATTGTGTGGCTAACAACGTGTGGATTTTTCTCATAACCACATTCATAATTTTTAGTTTAGTGTGTGCATGCAGATCAGGCTAGAACATAGAACATAAAATTAACAGAGTTGGAAGGGGCCTTGAAGGTCTTCTAGTCCAACCCTCTGCTTGGGTACAATTTCAGACAAATGGCTGTCCAGGCTCTTCTTAATATCCTCCAGTGATGGGGCACCCACAACTTCTGGAGGCAAGTTGTTCCATTGGTTGATTGTTCTCACCATTAGGACATTTCTCCTTAGTTCTAGGTTGCTTCTCTCCTTGTTTAGTTTCCACCCATTGCTTCTTGTCCTGCCCTCAGGGGCTTTGGAGAATAGCTTGACTCCCTCTTCTTTGTGGCAGCCCCTGAGATATCGGAAGACTGCTATCATGTCTCCCCTAGTCCTCCTTTTCATTAAACTAGACATACTCAATTCCTGCAACCATTCTTCATATGTTTTAGCCTCCAGCTCCCTTAATCCAGTGGTGAAATCCAGCCGGATCGATCCGGTTCGTGCAAACCGGTAGCGCTGGCAGCGGGAGGCTCCGCCCACCTGCCGGGACGTCATTACGTCCCATTTTTGACCCTCTGCGCATGCGCACAGAAGAGAATCGTAAAAGAGGCGCACAGGCTCCATTCCCGAACCGGTAGCAAAGGTAAACGGATTTCACCGCTGCCTTAATCATCCTTGGGTCTCTTCTCTGCATTCTTTCCAGAGATTGTATTTTAGACAGGTGTTTCTTAGCACTTTATTGGACGTTATCAATCACGAAAAGGTGACTTGTGCTTGACACGTTGGCTGGGGGAATTCTGGGAATTGAAGTCCACGGATCTTAAAAGTCGCCAAGGTTAACCATGCCTGATCTAAACTCTACCTTGAAAATGACGTGGCAGAATTCCGATCTAAGCTATATCTGATCTAAGCGGATCGGAAAATCTGTAGTCCATTCAAACTCCCTGAAGTAACTCTTTGAGATGCCTCCTTCTGTACCGATTGGGAGTTTACTGTATGAGGTATCAATGCAGTCTAAATTGGTAGCGCAGGATCCCACTTCATTTTACAAAAAGCGTGACTCAGCAGTTAAATTTGCAAAGTCGGGATTGGTTAGGTCTGTGGAGATTCTCAGCCATTCCTGGTCATGGTTGTCCCCAAAGTGCTTTTTCAAAAGGCAACTAGAATGTCTTTGTTTTTCTTTGAAGACGTTTCGCTTCTCATCCGAGAAGCTTCTTCAGCTCTGGCTTGGATGGTGGGGAACGGAAGGATTGATACTCCTTGCAGACGGCTGGTCATTTGCATCTTTTTTAGGGAGTCGTTGAGATTAGATTAAAAATGAAAGCCCCAATCCAATCACTCATTTGCAAAGTTTATACAGCTGGTCCTTAAGGGGACATGGTGGCTCAGTGGCTAAGATGCTGAGCTTGTCGGTCGAAAAGTCGGCAGTTCAGCGGTTCGAGTCCCTAGTACTGCGTAACGGGTGGAGCTCCCGTTACTTGTCCCAGCTTCTGCCAACCTAGCAGTTCGAAAGCAGGTAAAAAATGCAAGGAGAAAAATAGGGACCACTTTTGGTGGGAAGGAAACAGCGTTTCGTGCGCCTTTGGCGTTGAGTCATGCCGGCCACATGACCACAGAGACGTCTTCGGACAGCGCTGGCTCTTCGGCTTTGAAACGGAGATGAGCACCGCCCCCTAGAGTCGGGAACGACTAGCACATATGTGCGAGGGGAACCTTTACCTATACGCTGAAGTTATGGGGAGGCAACTTCCAAGAAAATCTGCTAAGTAGAGTCCACTCAGAAATAAAATGTTTTTTTTTTTTAAAAAAAAGAACACACTCCCTGTGTCTATTGGAGCTGACACAGAAGAATTACTGGATTTTCGGAGTGTGGTTTTCATCAGTGGTGAAATCTAAAATTTGTTACTACCGGTTATGTGGGTGTGGCTCGGTGGGGGGGTAATGTGACAGGGTGGGCGTGGCCATTTTTTTTTTTTTTACTTTTAAAACCATTTATTCTACAACTTCTTCGGCGAAGAGGTTGTAAAAAAATGCTTTCAAAAGGCTCTGACGATCCCAGCTGAGTTGCCTGATCGGCAGAGGCTTTTTTTCTTTTAAATGCCTCTGCCGATCAGGCAACTCAGCTTGGATCGTCAGAGGCATTTAAAAGAAAAAAAGCCTCTGATGATTGCGCAGCTCAGCTGGGCATGGGGGAGGGGGGGCAGGGATTTTTGCTACCGGTTCTCTGAACCACCCGCCTCCATTGCTACCGGATTGGGCAATCTGGTCCGAACCGGGAGCATTTCACCCCTTTCATCCTCAGGATAATGATACATGCTCCACATTGGACGATGATAGGATAAGTCAGATGGAGTTAGTAAAACATACAACATCCATATCACTTCGATGGAGCGAAGAACAGGATTATGAGTCACCTCCAAAAATAAACATAAATGCAACACAGGTAGTCCTCAATTTACAACGGTTCATTTAGTGACCGGTCGAAGTTACAACGGCACTGGAAAAGTGACTTATGACTGTTTTTTCACACTTAACAACCGTTGTAAAGCATCCCCATGGTCACGTGATCAAAACTCAGTCACTTGGCAACCGACTCATATTTATGACAGTCGCAGTGACCCCCTTTTGCGACCTTCTGACAAGCAAAGTCAAGGGGGAAGCCAGATTCACTTAACAACCGTGGGACTCACTTAACAACAGCACTGATTCACTTAACAACTGGGGCAGGAAAGGTCGTAGAGTGGGGCAAAACTCGCTTAAGAAATGTCTCGCTTAGCAACAGAAACTTTGGGCTCAGTTGTGGTCATAAAGTTGAGGATTACCTGTACACATTTCGGGGAGGTGGGGGTGGGGTCCACGCAAAGGACTAGAAACATGCCACATTTGTAGAACGGCTTGCCAAATCCTGAGAAAGGACTAGGTTTCATTCATTTTGTTGAATAGAGTCAAAATGAATGAACTTTCATTTAACTTGTACTTCCCTCTGATCGAAAACACGAGATCTAAAAACCCTTGGAAAACTCCGCAAATGCAAATTTCATTTATAATGCTATAAATTTGGACCGTGAATGTAATTGTCTGCTTCTGGCAAAACCATTTTGAGAATATCTTCCGCTCCTTTTCTAGAAGTTTTGGGCCATAATTTTTGACAATTTTTCTACAAATGCAGAGTTACATTTTTTCTGGATCACAGCCAGGGGCGGGTTCTAATTTTTTTTACTACCGGTTCTGTGGGTGTGGCTTATTTTGTGGGTGTGGCTTATTTTGTGGGCATGGCTTGATGGTCATGTGACAATTCTTTAGGATTTAGCAGAGGTACTAGTCTACCAGGCTGTACCAGTCTACCCATTTATTTTTGCAGGCACCGGTCTACCCATTTATTTTTGCAGGCACCCATCTACCAGGGTGGATTTGATTTAAATCGAGTTGATTTAAATCACAATTTAAATCATGATTTAAATCATTAGTAAAAAGGCTTGATTTAAATCAACTCGATTTAAATCATAATTTTTAAAGAGCAACTGTCATCTCTGCTACTCCTTTGACCCACTGTTGACTCACCGATAGTCCCAGTGTTGCAGAATATACAGCCTCATGCTACATAACTAAGCTCCATTTCATGCTGAATAAACTAAATTATGTATGTATCTTAAATAGAAAACTATCTTATGATAGATGTTTACCCCAAAAGTTTTTTATTAAAATAAATTCGATAAAAATCAAAAAAATCTGATTTAAATAAAAAAAATCCGATTTAAATCAAAAAAATCTGATTTTTTTTGATTTTTTTAAAAAAATCATTGATTTTTATCCACCCTGCGGTCTACTCATTCGTTTTCTTTTAACACTGATCAGCTGTAGGGCGGCCCTTTGAAGCCCCGCGGCAAAAGTTTAAACAGTATTTTCCCCTCTAGCCATCAGCTGGGACTCAGGAGGCAGCAATAGATTGGGGGTGGGGCCAAATAAAAGGTAAGAATAACGCGGGGATGGGGGAGGGACGGGAGGCAGCAGAACCGGTTCGGTGACGTCATATCATCACCGCTACCGGCTCGGCGGAACCGGGAGGAACCCACCACTGATCACAGCAGATAAGAGTCCAATCCTGACCCCATTTTCTTAAGAAACATTTACCAGCAATTCATTTCTCTCCCTTCCTGGTGTTAACCAATGTTCAGAACCCCCGTTGTTAAATATTTCGCGATGTAAAATGGAGAGGCATTTAATTCCTTGGATGTGTGTGTGTTTTGATATAATGCAATACATGGTGTGGCTAGAGAGTTCCTTAGCCTTTAGTTTAACTTTTAACTGTTGGCGACTGGTAGTATTGTTTCTGTTAACTTCCTTTGGACCAGAGGCTGTTCTTTTTCAGCCGTGACTAATGAGTTTCAACTGTGGGAAGAAATATCCATCTGGGTTCAGTTCCAAGTGGGGAGAAAGACACCGGAAACATGGAGGCTGATTGGAAAGATGGTTTATCGATGAACAGGACCACATGGGTTTGAGGTCCTGGTGTAGCTGAACACATGGAGAGGAGAGCGAGAGGTATTTATACCCTCTCTTGGGCTTTGAACTTGAGCTTCCTATTCCTGTGGCAAGGGCATGTATTCTATTGGTTGTTGTAGGGGGTCACTGCTAACTTTGTAGGCTGTCTGAGATACGTTTCGTTGAACCTTGCTGGGTGATGCAATGTCCTTAGGAAATTTTGAGCCCTGCTGCTAGATGGGTAGAGGGCTAATCCTATTATGTCCTAAGGGGTCATGTCTTAATCCCATCACCCTGGAGCTGAAGGTCTAATTGTCTTGTAGATAGGCTGGCCCAGTCTTTCTCAACAGGCAGCAAATATCTGCTCTTAGTTTCTGTCTCCCTTCAGATTTTTTATTTCTCTTTTAGGGGAAACATCCTTCCTTTTTAATATTTTCCTGAAGTATTTCATTCTTCCAGGAGAGGGGTCGGTGCTAACTTTCTACACAACTTCAGTTTTTCAACAACAGCCGTCTCCCTCCTCCGTCCGTTCCTGTTCTTGAGGTGTCGTTGTCTATTCCTGTATATTGTGATTCTGTGTTTTCATTAATGGGTGCCAACAATATTCCTAATTGAAGAAAACGGTGTTGCGCTTGTGACTAAATCCTGAGAACTTCAGCCATCGTCAGGTTGCACTAAATTTTTTTATTGCAGAGTGCTGTTTAAGCCGATAGATATTAAACCCCGTGGGCTAAGCCTGTCTTTGCTAACCATGGTTTGTGACTAAAAAGTGGCCGGGTTCTGCAATGCACAAAGCAAGGGTGAAATGCTATCGGTTTGCTCCGGTTCGGGAAAACCGGTAGTGATAAAAACTACCAGTTTGGGCAAACCCAGTGGTGGGTTCCAACCGGTGTGACTACCGGTTCTCTTCGCGCACACGCTTTGCGCGCAATCGCCGTGCAAACTTGCGCTCTGCGCAAGCACGTTAGGTTTCTGGCCAGCTGAGGTGCGGCAATCCACTCTGCCGTGCCTATCAGCTGGGCTCAAAACCAAGAAATAAAGGTAGGAATAAAGCCGGGGCGGGCGGGTGGGCCCAGCTCCCAGTCACAGAGAACCGGTTCGGTGACGTCACATCGTCACTGCTACCGGCTCGGCCGAACCGGGAGCAACCCACTACTGGGCAAACCGGTAGTTAAAAAAAGCTACCGGTTCCTCTGAACTGGTATTTCCGACGATCAGCTGTGCAGTAGGTTTAGCTGCTTTCTAGCAAAGCTAAATCGTGCGCCACAGCTGATCCTCCCCTCGTTTCTGCTTAACCTGCACAGGTTTGGTGTGCACTGCATATACTGTGCATGCACGGCCAGCAAACCAGTAGCAAACCGATTCGGATTTCACCCCTGGCACAAAGCCATAAATCATGGATGGCTGAACTGTGGCTTGTCACAGGGCAGGAAGCTAAAAACAAAAACCACTGTTAGTTTAGAGCCATGTGCAAAACCCAAGGCTACAGATCCCAGAGACTTAATCTTAATCTGTTTTTAGGTTTGCAACGGGTTAACAACGTATCAAAAGATACTGCAAAAAAAAATCATTTGGGGATTATTCACTGCAAATCGAAGCCTTGATCCCGTTTGTAACATCTCCAGAACTTGTGCAGGCCATGCAAAAATATAATTTTGAGAATTAAGTTATGCTAATTCAACTCCGTCAAGCTGCACCGTGCTGTAATGATTAATGACAAGCAATTGGGGAGGGTGGGGGGAGAGGCAATACAGAGAGTGCCTTGATCTACGGCCCCAACCCCCCCTTCCCCCAATACGAGTTGTAAAGTGAGTTGGAGAACTTCAGGTGTAGAAAAATCCTTGAAATAAATACGTTCTTAACTCTGGTTAAAGTGGTTGATTTGTGAGTTGTTTGCTTTCCTGCATCTTCAGGGTTTTATTTTTTTTTAAAAAATAGGTTGGGATTTTGCACAAGCTGTGGCTAGGAAGAATCATCGTTCATGTGGAAAGCCAGTTTTATAACAGTCATGACAGTCAAATACTACTATTATTACTACTACCATTATTATTACTAATTTTTGTTGAGATCAAAGGGAAACAAAAGGAAGGCGCTGTACCAAATTCAGAGTACACCAAGAACCACAGCTGACCACAGTTCAACCCTGTTACACATATTGTAATATATGTCTCTGTGCAAAAACAACTAGACACACAGTCAGTGGTTTTCCTCATGCTGAACACTTAATTTAACCTAATTTAAATTTTAACACTTAAAACACTAACCAACTCGTCCTCTGTCATCCCCTTCTCCTTCTCCCTTCCACCTTTCCCAACATCATCCCAATTCACGCTTAAATCTGGGTAGAATGTAGCACCCAGTACATGGCGCACAGTTTTCAAAGATACTCATTGTTCTGTCCCCGTACCACACACGCACCCCTACGGACGGCCCGGAGTTAATAAGCCACACGACAAAACTCTTTGAAGATAAAGCTGGCAGCAACCCAGTGGCTAGCTGCCAATTCAGACTTTACTCACACAAAACAAAGATTAGACTGCAAGCATTCCGATAAAGCAGGCAGAGTTTCAACAATACAAGGATTAATCCAAATGCAGTCCGATAAAACAGGCAAAGTCCAGTAATGCAGAGATCATGGATTATTTCTAGTTTTTGCTCATCACAAACTGAACTGGCCACCACACCCACATTTATACCCTGTGGGGTGTGGTCCAGTGACTCAGCTAATCTCTGGCACGCCTTCCCCTCTGCTGCGCACGCTTCTCCCTGCGCCTCTGCCGAGGGTCCAGCCAGCACTTATCTTCCTCGTCACTGTCCACCTGTGGCTGCGGGGACGTGCTTGGCTCTGAGCCTATCGTTTGGCCTTCGGTGTCCTGCGGAGGCATTGCCAGAGAGGAGGGTCCTGGAGAGGGAGGCCTTGCCAACTCCTCTCCCTCACTCTCAGAGTCTGCATCTGTCGATAGCCCAGGCTCAGGCAACGGAGCCACAACACTCATATGATTGTAACTTTGTCTCATATATAGGTAATCCTCGAGTTACGACAGTTCACATAGCGAACATTCAAAGTTACGACATAACTCCCCCCTCCAAGTACTTACGAAACGGTCCCAAAGGTACGAATGTTGCAGCACCACGACAGTCATTCCTCCTTACGAACGACCGCAGAGAAACGGCAACATTCGCACTGGACCTGTGGATACTCACCTTGCGAAGATCTAGCGAGCCTTTGGTTTCCTGGACGGTTTCAGTGCGTCAGGTCCTTCCGTGCGTCCGCAGACAGCGGAGGCCTAAAGTACCGCTAGATCTCGTGAGATCAGTAGCGCGAGATCTTGTGCTACGGATCGCGCGTGATCTCACGGTACTTTAGCCCTCCGTTCTCTGCAAACAGAAGCCTGGATGACATCTGTGGCAGAAGGCTTAGCAAACGGAGGGGAGGCCTGAAGCACTGAAGCCTTCCCTTCATTTGCAAAGTCTTTTGCCATCTTTGCAAAAAGACTTTGCCGATGAGAACGGAGCCCGGGCAGGGTGCGTGCATCCTTCCGGCCCTCCGTTTACAGCAACAAAGGGCTTTCCTCAAGTCTTTGACTTACAACCGTTTGTTTACAGTAGTGGCCAAAATTGTGGGAATCTTTTGGGGGAAAGTGTATTTTCTAAAACTAGATAATAACACCACTTTTTTTTTGGAGTAGTACCATAAAATTATATATCCATGGAAAGATAATTGAATCAAGAATGTAATGCAATCACTTTTATGAAGGATTTGCTATTAGAATAGCAGTTACAGTATAAAGAAGAAAAGTGAAACACATAGAAAAAAATGAGATATACAAAAATGATCACCATAGAAAAAACGAGATATGCAAAAATGATCCCCATGTCAGTTAATACTTAGTTGGGTAACCTTTAGCATGAATGATGGCCTTACAACGTCTTCCCATGGAGTGAACCAAGTCTTTGAATTCTGCAGCTGTTCTAATGTGAAACCAAGATTGAATGATGGTTTCAATTTTTTTTTTTTAAATTTGATTTATATGCTGCCCTTCTCCGGAGACTCAGGGCAGCTTACAATGCGTTAAGCAATAGCCTTCATACTTTTGTATATTTATACAAAGTCAGCTTATTGCCCCCACAAACTGGGTCCTCATTTCAGCTACCTTAGAAAGGATGGAAGGCTGAGCCAACCTTGAGCCTTGGAGAGATTCGAACCAGCAGTAATTGCAGGCAGCTGTGTTAATAACAGGGTGCGTAGACCACTGTACTATCAAGGCTGGGTGTTATTGCTGGGTCGCTTCTGACGACAAGTTTCTTTAGTCGGCTCCATAGATTTTCCATTGGGTGAAGGTCTGGGCTATTTCCAGGCCATTCCAGCAGTGGAATAGGATTATCTTGAAACTCCAAAAAAAAATAAAAAAAATAAAAAAAAAGTGGTGTTATTAGCCATCAAACCTCAAAAATACACTTTCCCCAAAAGGTTCCCACAATTTTGGCCACTACTGTAGTGACTAAAGTTACAAAACCACTGAAAAAAAGTAACTTACAATTGAGCCTCACACTTATGACCGTTGCAGTTTCCCACGGTCACATGATCAAAATGGAGTCGCTTGGCAACTGCCGTGCATTTATGACAATCAGCATCCTGGGTTCAAATGATTACCGTTTGCGACCTTCCCAACTGGTTTCCAACCAGCAAAGTTAATGGAGAAAGACAGATTTGCTTAACAGATGCCGGATTCATTTAAGAACTGAAGTGATTCGCTTAACAACCGTGATCATAAAACTGAGTGTGATTCACTTAGCAGCTGCCTTGCTTAGCGATGGAAATTATGGTCTGAACTGTGCTTGTAAGCCAAGGTAGTCCTGTATGTAGGCAAAATGAGCCACTGACGTGTTCTGCAGAGGCTGACCATTTTGAAAAAAACAAAAACTAGAACTCACCGTGTCCTGGTCATTGGCCCAAAGTCACCCAGCTGGCTTTCATGCCTAAGGCGGAACTAGAACTCACTGTCTCCTGGTGATTGGCCCAAAGTCACCAGCCAGTTTTCCTGCCTGTGGTAAGACTAGAACTCACTGTCTCTTAGTGACTGGCCCAAAGTCATCCAGGTAGCTTTCATGTCTAAGGCGGAACTAGAATTCACTGTCTCCTAGTGACTGGCCCAAAGTCACCCAGCAGCTGTGAAAGCCTAAGGCAGGATTAGAACTCACCATTTCTTGCTGATTGGGTCCTAAGTAAGCCAACTTGCTTTCATGGCTAAGGCCACTGTCTCCTGCTGATTGGCCCAAAGTCACCCAGTGGCTTTCATCCCTAAGGCAGAACTAGAACTCACGGTCTCCTGGTGATTGGCCCAAAGTCACCAGCCAGTTTTCCTGCCTGTGGTGAGACTAGAACGCACCATCTCCTAGTGACTGGCCCAAAGTCACCCAGTGGCTTTCATCCCTAAGGCAGAACTAGAACTCACGGTCTCCTGGTGATTGGCCCAAAGTCACCAGCCAGTTTTCCTGCCTGTGGTGAGACTAGAACGCACCATCTCCTAGTGACTGGCCCAAAGTCACCCAGTGGCTTTCATCCCTAAGGCAGGACTAGAACTCACAATCTCCTGGTTTCTAGTCTGGTGATTTATCCACTAAACCAAACTGGAATTGATGCTAATCAGTGGGATTATTACAATGTTCATCTACAACTCTTAGTGCCAATCTTAATAAGGTTTCTCCTAGCATGGGGAAAATTATGATGATGGGCATCCACAGCCCGAATGATAAATTCACAGTGGTTGGAGACACTCATCCAATTGTCGCCTGAAAACTATAGAGAGAACTTCTCCTACTGTAAAATATGCACCTGTATTTCAAGGGCAGGGAAATATTTAATAGACAAAGTCCTTTAGCACCATCTGCTGGACTTCTATGGATACTACATCCTCTCTGTTTATTTTCATAATTTGAACTGGGTTAGCATCCTAATAAGCGGACGGAGCTCTAAACGAGACTTGCAAGTAGTCAGAAAAGAATTTTAAATCCATGAACATTTTGCTTGAAATTGCCAAATTTCATTTGCCAGAGATTTTATAGAGCACAATCATTTTTTTGGTGCTCTAGGAGTGAAATGTGAAGATAAATTGTTTCAACATTTGGAAGATGTGATGGGAATTTCAAGTAAAAAAACCCTGTGGCTTATCTTTCCCCAAATAGTATCTGAAAAAAATAAATAAAAATCAGATACCTCCTCATACAAGTGATCT
This sequence comes from Pantherophis guttatus, assembly GCF_029531705.1. The sequence continues at coordinate 148,027 of NW_026844016.1, read as the reverse complement.
TTGACTAATAGCCATTTGGTTAGAGACCGTTCAGTTACAGTGGCACTGAAAAATGTGACTTATGGCCATTTTTCACACTTATGACTGTGGCCCCATGGCCAGGTGATCAAAATTCAGATGCTTGACAACTGGTATGTTTTTATGATGGTTGCATTGTCCTGGGGTCATGTGATTATCCTATTGTGACCTTCTGACAAGCAACGTCAACGGGGAAGCCGGATTCACTTAACAAATGTCTCACTTAACAACAAAAATGTTGGGTTCAACTGTGGTCGTAAGCAGGGGAGGGCTGCTGGGGGTTTGCAAGGGTTCAGAGAACCTCTAGCTAAGATTCTGTGCAGTTCGGGGAACCCCCAAATCCCACTTCTGGCTGGCCCTGCCCACCCTGCCCTTCCCCTCCCAGGAGTCCCCACACAGCCCGTTTTGGATGCAGGTAAGTGCAGGGCACGCACAAAGGCTCGGGGAGGGTGAAAAACGGGCCTACTAGAAGTTCGGGAAGGCCGGAAAACGGCCTGTTTCTGGCGTCCGGAGGGCCTCTGGAGCTTGGGGAGGCCGTTTTCACCCTCCCGGAGGCTCGAGAAAAGCCTCCGGAGTCCAGGAAGGACAAAAACACCTCTCCCCGCTGTGGTGCAGGAGGCCGACTAGGCCACGCCTACCATGGCCACGCCCACCCAGCAACAGGGCAGAGCAGAGCAGAGCAGAGGTGGATTTCAGCAGGTTCTGACCAGTTCTGGAGAACCGGTAGCGGAAATTTTGAGTAGTTTGGAGAACTGGTAAATACCACCTCTGACTGGCCCCACCCGCATCTATTCTCTGCCTCCCGAGTCCCAGCTGATCGGGAGGAAATGGGGATTTTGCAGTATCCTTCCCCTGGAGTGGAGAGGGAATGGAGATTTTACAGTATCCTTCCTCTGCCACGTCCACCATGCCATGCCACGCCACGCCCAACAAGCCATGCCACGCCCAACAAGCCACACCCACAGAACCGGTAGTACAAAATTTTGAAACCTACTGCTGGGGCAGAGAAATCCTTGCTAAAATTTTTGTAGCCCACCCCTGGTCGTAAGTCGAGGACCACCTATATTCATAGTCCTCCCTATAACTCCCCTCTTTGCTTCAGAAGCAGTCACTCCAGTTATGAAGGAGGAAAAAAGCAAAAGAAAGTAAAATATATATTTTTCCCCCCTTCAAGGAGGTTCTGCTAATACATTCCAAGCAAAGTCCAATTAACTGAGGAGGCCAAAAACCGACTGCGGATTATGAATTGTCCTTGTTTTTCCTAACGGTGGCTCGTCTCTCTCTTAGCAGATTGTATTTGCTGACCCAGTTGGTGGTAATTATCTTATTCATAACACTGAGTACATCTTCGAAGGACTGAAAATTTCACCATTCTTTCAGGGGGTACACCTCAGTGGTGGGTTGCCCCCGGTTCGGACCGGTTCGCAAGAACCGGTAGTAAAACTGGCGGGAGGCTCCGCCCACTGACCCAGATGTCATCATAAGCGATCTGCGCATGTGCAGAAGAGTGCGCACACGTAGGAGGGAAGCAAGTATGCACGGGCGGGCACAATGCGAACCAGTAGTAAAGGTAAGTAGAACCCACCCCTGATACACATGGCATGAGTGTGAACAAGTGTGTCACACAGACGACTTTATAAAGCCATAGTAAGGCCACACCTGGAATACGGCATCCAGTTTTGATCACCATATTACAAAGAAGAGGTTGAGATTTTGGAAAAAGTGCAAAGAAGAGCAACTAAGAGGATTAAAGGCCCGGAGACTAAAACATATGAAAAAAGGTGGCAGGATTTGGGTTTCGACAGTCTAGAGAAAAGAAGGACTAGGGGGCGGGGACACACATGATAGCAGAATTCTAGTAGTTGAAGGGCTGCCACAAAGAAGAGGGGATCAAATTATTTTCCAAAGCACCAGAGGGCAGGACAAGAAACAATGGATGGAAACTAATCAAGGAGAGAAGCAACACAGAATTAAGGAGAAACTTCCTAACAGAACGATTAACCAGTGGAACAGCTTGCCTCCAGAAGTTCTGGTGCTCCATTACTGGAGGTTTTAAAGAAGAGATTGGACAGTCACTTCTGAAATGATATAGGGCCGTGATGGCGAATCTTTTTGGCACCGAGTGCCCAAAACGGAACATGTGCGCACATTCTGGAAGTTGAAGTCCGCCCACCCTAAAGTACCTGAGTGTTGTGGCCTGTTGGCCGCCAGCCGAATCCGAGCAGGAGGAGTCAGGGTCAGCATTAAGGCAACCTGAGAGCTCCGAGGGAGAAGAAGGAATGGAGCTGGCAGAGACAGAGACAGAGGTGGAGCCTGGGCTGTCCGTCAGCCCTCAGATGAAGAGTCAACAGTGTCCAGGTCTGGAAGTGGCTGATGAGGAAGAAGAGGAACAGCTGGGTCCAGTGGATGCACAGAAGGCAGAGGAGAGCAGTGGAAATCTATGGGCTGATCCTTGGGACGGAAGAGCCACCGCTGCTAGTGAAGCTCCACCCCTAGCTCTGGGGATAAAAAGCAGGGGGTGAAGATGAATAGATGTGCCAGACAACTATTCATCTTCTGGCCGGTCAGACTTGTTAGCCTGTGTTGAGAGAGAAACTTTTTTGCCAGGGCTGCTAGTGCTCCTAATAAAGGAATCTTTAGAGTTCACGTCAGAGGGTTTGTCATGTTTGGGAAGCTGAGTCAAAAGACCGAGATTGCAAAACACTGCAAAACACTTGGAGGCTATTCGATAGTTCAGTTATCAGTTGTCCAGCTATTCAAACTTTCCTTCAGTTTTATTTACCTGGTCTCAAATCGGGCACCAGACAAACAAGTTCAATTTTATTATGGGACATTTTTTTAATTGGAAATACATTTTATCGATGAGGGTAGCATTCTGCTTCATCTCCATTAGATGGTGCTAAAACATTAATGTTCCGATTGTCAGATCTGACCATTTTTTTTTCATTGAATATGAGGACCTATTCCTTCCCTTTCTCCTTTTTCTCTTCCTTTGAAAGTACGGTGGTGTTTAGGCATAGACTAAGATGGTGTTTAGGCATAGACGAAGACACTGGCCTCTTGCCTCTGACACTTTGGATCGCCAAGAGCTTCTGAACGATGAAATATGGATCTGTAGTATTTATTTTACTTCATTTTTCATACATCGATGAAGACAGGTTTTCTGGTCAAATTGCACATATGTGCTAGTTGTTCCCGACTCTAGGGGGCAGTGCTCATCTCCGTTTCAAAGCCGAAGAGCCAGCGCTGTCTGAAGACATCTCCATGGTCATGTGGCCAGCATAACTCAACGCCAAAGGTGCACCGAACGCTGTTCCCTTCCCACCAAAGGTGGTCCCTATTTTTCTACTTGCATTTTTTACGTGCTTTCGAACTGCTAGGTTGGCAGAAGCTGGGACAAGGAACGGGAGCTCACCCCATTACACGGCACTAGGGATTCGAACCACTGAACTGCCAACTTTTTGATAGACAAGCTCAGTGTCTTAGCCACTGAGCCACCACATCCCACAGAGTTTTATACATATCCCTTTCCCCTGCCAATTTGTCTTAAGCAATTAACAGGGAAAGAAAGCTTTGCGGTGGGTGTGGTTTTGCCGAAAACTGGAAGACAATGCTGGTCTTCAGCAAAACTAATTAAATTAAATACCGTATTTTTCAGACTATAAGACGCTCCTGAGTATAAGAACACACCAAGATTTCAAAGAGGAAAACAAGAAAAAAAAAGTTTTTGCCCTTCCCAGCCCCCAGGAGCACTCTGGAGGCCTCCCAAACCCTCTGCGCCAGAGATGGGTTTCAGCAGGTTCTGACCAGTTCTGCAGAACTGGTAGTGGAAATTTTGAGTAGTTCGGAGAACCGGTAGTAAAAATTCTGACTGGCCCCGCCCCCATCTATTCTCTGCCTCCCGAGTCCCAACTGATCAGGAGGAAATGGGGATTTTGCAGTAACCTTCCCCCGGAATGGGGTGGGAATGGAGATTTTACAGTATCCTTCTCCTGCCATGCCCACCAAACCACACCCACCAAGCCATGCCATGTCCACCAAGCCACACCCACAGAACCGGTAGTAAAAAATTTTGAAACCCACCACTGCTCTGTGCGTCCCGTTTTTGCGAAAAACAGGCCCATTTTCATGAAAACAGGACGTGCGGGGCAGGATTTCGGGAGTATACACCTTTATTCGGTGTATAAGACGCACCGACATTTCCACCCTCTTTTGGGGGGCAGGGGGGAAAGTGCATCTTATACTCCAAAAAGTACTGTAGTTAGGGCTAGTTAGAAAATTAGTTGCATGGGTTAGAAAGAGAGCTGAGAAAATATTTACAGACCCCTCACATCCTGGACATAAACTGTTTCAACTCTTCCCCTCAGGACGCCATTACAGGGCATTGCATGCCAAAACAACTAGATACAAAGACAGTTTTTTTCCCCTCCTCGTGCCATCCCTCTGTGGGTGTGGTTGGTGGGCGTGGCATGGCTTGGTGGGTGTGGCTTGGTCGGCGTGACATGGAAAGGATACTGTAAATTCTCCATTCCCACCCCACTGCAGGAGAAGGACTTGGGAGGCAGAGAATAGATGGGGGCAGGGCCAGTCAGAATTTTTACTACCGGTTCTCCGAACTACTCAAAATTTCCGCTGCCGGTTCTCCAGAACTGGTCAGAACCTGCTGAAACCCACCTCTGCAAGAAAGGTCATAAAATTTATTTATTTATTTATTTATTTGTTCGATTTATATGCCGCCCTTCTCTGGAGACTCAGGGTGGCTTACAATGCGTTAAGCAATAGCCTTCATACTTTTGTATATACCTGCTTAGTAGGGCTTTCGCCCCCCCTCAAGCGGTGTTCTTTTTTTTATACAAACTCAGCTTATTGCCCCCACAATCCGGGTCCTCATTTTACCTACCTCGGAAGGATGGAAGGCTGAGTCAACCTTGAGCCTGGTGAGATTCGAACGTGCAGTAATTGCAGGCAGCTGGTGCTATTTAACAGCACTTTAGTCTGCTGCGCCATCAAGGCTCTTATGGGGCAAAACTCACCCCCTCCTCTGATTCGGCTGCTGGAGGGGCCGGCGGCCGACAGCCCATAACAAGACCATCCGTAGCTTTTGAGTAGCCTTGATGTATGCTAACGGCCATAGTTACAGCTCAAGCAAGTTTCTGGCTAATATGGATAAATGAGAATCAGAGCTGATTACTGACTTTTTCTCTGTGCCTGTTCAGATCAGATGCGCAAGATTAACATGGGGACATTGTAAAGACGAATGAATGTTCCTTTTAAGTGATGGATGTGGCTCAGGGTCTCCTAATGAAGAAGAAAAAAAAAACATAACAGGAAGCCAATTTTTGGAGTACTAATATTGGAAGGATGGTGAAAAGTGATTCCAGCTATGCAGAAAAAAAACCAACAACCCGTTGAAAGATGCTTAACAGCCAATTGGAGGAATCCATTTTGCCTGCAACTTTTTCAGGATTTAAATTTAAAAGACGGGGTTTGGGCCATCTCTGAAGTTCCATGGAGGGAAAGTGTCCAAGATGTTTCATTTGGTAAGAAAACCTTAACTGGCAACTAAAGCCGGATTTCATTAAGAAAAATAAAAATAAAAATTACGGCTATGACTAAAGAACAGCAAATCTAATTTCAGAGGTTAATCAAGGTCCTTGCGATGGAGATTCAGCCCAGTCCAAAAATAATTGGAAATCTGAACAGGAAATATTGCAGAGTGGAATAACAGAATAATAGAGGTGGAAGGGACCTTGGAGGTCTTCTAGTCCAACCCCCTGCTTAGGCAGGAAACCCTACACCACTTCAGACAAATGGTTGTCCAATCTCTTCTTAAAAACCTCCAGTGATGGAGCACCCATAACTTCTGGAGACGTCATTCCACTAATTATTAATATAATTCCACTAATTATTATGTCAGGAAATTTCTCCTCAGTTCTAGGTTGGTTTTTTCCTTGATTAGATTCCATCCATTGCTTCTTCTTCTGCCTTTGGAGAATAGCTTGACTCCCTTTTCTTTGTGACAGCCCCTCAAATATTGGAAGACTGCTATCATGTCACCCCTAGTCCTTCTGTTCCTTAAAGTGAAATAACAGAAATAACAAAAAGCTGTTCCACTGATTAATTGTTCTAACTATCAGGAAATTTCTCCTTAGTTCTAAGTTGCTTCTCTCCTTGATGAGTTTCCATCCATTGTTTCTTGTCCTCCTGCTGCTTTGGAAAAGAGATTGAACTCTCTTATTTGTGGAAGCCCCTCAAATATTGGAACTCTGCCACTGTGTCACCCCCTAGTCCTTCTTTTCATTAATCTAAATATATCCAATTCAGTCGTGGGATTCAGCTGGTTCAGGCAGGTTCGGGCGAATCGGTAGTTAAATTGCTAACTGGCCGCCCTCTCCCCCGCAGCCTGTTTTCACTCCCAGGAGGCTTCAGGGAGGCCTACTAGGCCCAAAACGGGGCACAAGGGGCCCCACGTCCCTCCGTGTCCCGTTTTTGCTCCCGGGTGTGTGTGCAGGAGGCCGAGTGCTGTCTGTCACACCCCCTGGCCATGCCCACCATGGCCACGCCCACCCAGCCGGTCATTAGGGCAGAGAACTGTTTGTTAAATTATTTGAATCCCGCCACTGACCCAATTCCTGCAACCGTTCTTCATGTTTCAGCCTCCAGTCCCCCAAATGAGCGAATGCGAATATCTTCAAATAAACTCAGCATTTTGCTTTTCGCTCTGTTTTGATTGCCCATTAAGTTGATGGCATCAAATATATGCTTGTTGCCAATTCAGATCTCCCTGACCCTAGTTGATGTTGGTGCTTTAAATATTTGTAGAGACACGAGTTCTGGCAATTGGGGCCAGGTTTTCTGTTGTAAGTCATTGAAGTCATAAATCGAATGAGACCTAGGTTTTTTTTGGAGGTGCTTAAGTAAATTTAGCTCCCCCAAGAGGTGTAATTTTTGCCACTTTTGCCATTTTTTGGGGCCAAAGTTTACAAATTGCAATCACATGACCCCAGGACACTGCAGCGAGTCGTAAATGTGTGCCCGTTGCCAGGTGCCTGAATTGTGATCACATGACTTTCAGAGGCGATGTGATAGTCATAAGTGCGAGTACAGCTCGTAAGTCACTTTTTTCAAGGCGCTCGTAACTTTGAACCGCTGCTAAATGAACGGTCTTAAGCAGGGGTGAAATCCAAAATTTTTCCCTACCGGTTCTGTGGGCGTGGCTTGGTGGGCGTGGCAGGGGAAGGATACTGCAAAATCTCCATTCCCATCCCACTCCTGGGGGAAGGATATTGCAAAATCTTCATTCCCACTCCACTCCAGGGGAAGGATACTGCAAAATCCCCATTCCCCCCCCACTCCTAGGGCAAGGATATTGCAAAATCTCCATTCCCACCCCACTCTGGGGCCAGCCAGAGGTGTTATTTGCTGGTTCTCCAAACTACTCAAAATTTCCGTTACCGGTTCTCCAGAACCTGTTAGAACCTGCTGGATTTCACCTCTGGTCTTAAGTGGAGAACTACCAGTATACCCTTAGATTTGGGCTTAGAATAGACTTAGACTTAGAATAACTTTATTGTCACTTTGAATGTACACTAATTGGCATACATTGAAATGAAATTTCATTGCATACAGCTCTCAAAGGGTCTCCACTTCTAATATACATGGTATAAACATGACAAACAAACAAACAAATAAATAAATAACAAAATTAAGTATACAGTACTTCTTAAGATTCATCATAGAAGGTATGCATATAAGGTTAGAAACAGGCTTCTCAAATTTGCAAACACCTATTTTTTGTCAAGTTAATCATGGGTTTCAACCCCCTACTCCCCTCAGGTAGCCAGGTGGCAGCACTTAATTGACTTTGGATACTCGCAAAAACAGAAATATCTAGACTGAACAGACAAGAAGTAGATGCAGACAGAGATAAAGATCCAAGAGAGGAATATGGGAGGCAAGTCAAAAAAAGCATAGCAATTGAAGTATTGAAGCGGGCAAGAGATGATGGATAGATGATTTCTCCTTTTTGTTGTTGTTCTGATTTGCTTTTCTTTTTCTCTCGCTTTCTTTTCTTTTTTTAGATAGGTGACATGACTAGAAGTTAGGTAGGGTAGAAAGAAAATGTTTTTTTTAATAAAGAGTGACATGATTAAAAGTTAGTATAAGAGATAGAAATAAGAGAATGGGGAATGTGAGTGTATATACTTTTATGCAATAAAATAAAAGCAATAAAGAGAAAACAAGAAATAACTGGATAATGATAGACTGTAACTTAATATAAATGTGTATTTTTAATAGAAATATATAAGTTGATTGGATCAGGGGTGGGTTCTAAATTTTTTTACTACTGGTTCTGTGGGCGTGGCTTATTTTGTGGGCGTGGCTTGGTGGGAGGTAATGTGACTGGGTAGGTGTGGCCAACTTTTTTTTTTTTTTAACTTTTAAAAGCATTTTTTTCTACAACCTTAAGAGGTTGCAGAAAACAATGCTTTGAAAAGCCTTTGCCGATCAGGCAACTCAGTTGAGATCGGCAGAGGCTTTTCAAAGCATTTTTTTTACCACCTCTTCGGCTGAAGAGGTTGCAGAAAAAAATGCTTTGGAAAGCCTCTGCTGATCAGGCAACTCAGCTGAGATCGGCAGAGGCTTTTCAAAGCATTTTTTTTACCACCTCTTCAGCTGAAGAGGTAGTAGAAAAAATGCTTTGAAAAGCCTCTGACGTTCCCAGCTGAGACATGGGATCATCAGAGGCTTTTTTTTTTTTTTTTTACTTTTAAAAGCATTTTTTCGGCCAAAGAGGTTGTAGAAAAAATGCTTTTAAAAGTTAAAAAAAAAAAGCCTCTGATGAGGTGGGCGGGGTAAGCGAGCGGCGACTGGGCCAGGGACGGGTTCGGGGGCGTGGCCAGCCAATGTTATTACCGGTTCTCAGAACTACTACAAATTTTTATTACCGGTTCTTGCGAACCGGTGCGAACCGGGAGCAACCCACCACTGGATTGGATGTAATAACTATGATTAATTCTACTAGTTTTATTCATATTAGAATGTTTTTATCAATCAAATAAAAGAAGTAGAACCAGATACAGTTGATTTTTTAAGATTGGAGATCCCTAGGAAGTCCCAGGGCTACAGGCCAGATTGGGAGGTTTAAAACCCCCCCACTGTAGATTCCTTAGTGATCTCTGAGCTTAGTTGTTTGCTTGCCAACGCTTCATTACCCAATTAGGTAACATCATCAGTGCAAGGGAGTGTGGGTTTTGCTTCCTGCTTATACAGGTAGTCCTTGACGTACGACCACAACGGAGCCCAAAATTTTATGTTGCTAAGTGAGACACTTGTTAAGTGGGTTTTGTCTCATTTTATGCCTTTTCCTGCCGTGTTTCTTAAGTGAATCACTTCAGTTGTTAAATTAGTAACTCGGTTGTTAAGTGAATCTGGCTTCCCCCATGACTTTGCTTGTCAGAAGGTGGCAAAAGGGGGATCACAAGAACCCCAGGACACTGCGACTGTCATAAATAGGAACCAGTTGTCAAGCATCTGAATGTAAATCATGTGAAACAGGGGTGGGTTCTAAAATTTTTTACTACTGGTTCTGTGGGCGTGGCTTATTTTGTGGGCATGGCTTGATGGTCATGTGACAATTATTTAGGATTTAGGAGAGGTACTGGTCTACCAGGCTTTTAACTGCTTGCAGAGCTGTACCGGTCTACTCATGTATTTTTGCAGGCATTGGTCTACCCATTTATTTTTGCAGGCACTGATCTACTCATGTATTTTTGCAGGCACTGGTCTACTCATTTGTTTTCTTTTAACACTGATCAGCTGTAGGACGGCCCTTTGAAGCCCCGCGGCAAGAGTTTAAACAGTTTTTTTCCCTCTAGCCATCAGCTGGGACTCAGGAGGCAGCAATAGATTGGGGGTGGGGCCAAATAAAAGGTAAGAAGGGGGAGCGGGGTGCAGAACCGGTTCGGTGACATCATATCGTCACCGCTACTGGCTCGGGAGAACCGGGCTGAACCAGGAGGAACCCACCACTGACGTGAAACCGTGGATGCTACAACGGTCATAAATGTGAAAAATGATCCTCAGTCACTTTTTTCAGTGCCGTTGTAACAGTCACTAAATGAACTGTTGTAAGTCGAGGACTACCTGTTCAGGGTAGCTTGCCCTGTCTGTGTTGTTGGGGAGTGTGATTTTTTTTTTCTTTGATCATTCCTTGACGAGAATATTGTCTTAAGCTCGCTTGATTGTTATCTCCTGGGTAGTTCCTTGATTAAAGTATTGGTTTCTGCTTGATTGTTTGTCTGGTGTTAATACATTCTTTTCTATTGGTAAAAAAAACAACAGCAGCAGGAAATGGCAGATGCAAACCACTTCTGTAGCGATGTCAGAAAAGCTAAATGGACAAATAGTCACCAGGAGTCCAGCCTGATGTGGAGAGTTTGTCTTATTAGCCAATACAGGAGAAATTTGTTTTTCTTTTGGCCGATAGGTTAGTGCCACCTGCAGACTTCTCGTTGGTGAGCTGCAGTTTTATCACATTTTTTTCCTGGCGAAGAAATCATTTCAGTTCTTCAGTTTTAACAGTAGAAAACAGTGTCTGCAATATTATCACAGGTTTTTTTTAATATACTTAGAGGAGAAGAGAAGTAAATGGAAGTCTTTTTTTTTATTCAGCACAGACAAGAGGAAGAGGGCCTTGGAGCCTGTGTGGATTGCAAGCATACACACAAAGGGATAAAATACTTTTAGGCAACTTTCTCCTGCAGATTAATAAAGACAAACTGGACATTTGGACAGTGAATGTTATTTCTGAGGGAGGAAATAGAAACCGAGGCAGGGACCAAGAGAAAAAATAGACTTGGGGAAAAAAGAAAAAGAAGAAAAAATAGATTTGGGCTCATGGGGGGGGGGGTCATGCGTGCATGTGCCCACACCCAAAATTCTATGCGACCTGCCCCCCTACGCATGTGTGTGTGACCCCCCCTGCATTCCTTTTGGAACGTGATGGCACAGTGGGCCCGGTAGACCCCTTTTTCACTCTCCCCAGGCTCCAGAGCCTTTCTAGGAGCCTGGGGAGGGCGAAAACGGCCTTCCCCACACTCACCCCGGAGGCCCTCTGAAGGCTGGAAATGGCCCGTTTGCTGACTGGTGGGCCCGAAAATCAGTTGGCCAGCACATGCGTGCGCGCCAGAGCTGAGCTTGTGTGCCCACTGATATGGCTCCGTGTGCCACCTGTAGTATGCGTGCCATAAGCTCGCCATCACGGCCCTATAACATTCCAGACAAATGGTTGTCCAGTCTCTTCTTAAAAGCTTCCAGTGTTGGAGCAGTCACAACTTCTGGAGGCAAGTCGTTCCACTGATTGTTTTATCTGTCAGGAAATTTCTCCTTAGTTCTAGGTTGCTTCTCTCTTGGATTAGTTTCCACCCGTTGCTGGTTGTCCTGCCCTCGGGTGCTTCGGAGAATAGCTTGACTCCCTCTTCTTTGGGGCAGCCCCTGAGATATTGGAAGACTGCTATCATGTCTCCCCTAGTCCTTCTTTTCATTAAACTGGACATACCCGATTCCTGCAACTGTTCTTCATATGTTTCAGCCTCCAGTCCCCTCATCATCTTTGTTGCTCTTCTCTGCACTCTTTCTAAGAGTCTCAACATCTTTTTTACATCGTGGCGACCAAAACTGGATGCAGGATTCCAAGGGTGGCCTTACCAAGGCCTTATAAAATGATATTAACACTTCACGTGATCTTGATTCTATCCCTCTGTTGATGCAGCCTAGAACGGTGTTGGCTTTTTTTGGCAGCTGCTGCACACGGCTGGCTCCTATTTAAATGGTTGTCCACTAGGACTCCAAGATCCCTCTCAAAGTTACTACTATTGAGCAAGGTACCACCTATAGAATAGAATAGAATAGAATAGAATAGAATAGAAGAGAAGAGAAGAGAAGAGAAGAGAAGAGAAGAGAAGAGAAGAGAAGAGAAGAGCCTGGATAGCTCTGCAGACAAGGCACTGTAATTTAACACCAGCTGTCTGCAATTAAAGTAAGTTCAAATCTCCCCAGGCTCAAGGTTGACTCAGCCTTCCATCCTTTCTAAGGTAGGTAAATTGAGGATCCAGTTTGTGGGGGCAATAAGCTGACTTTGTATAAAATATACAAAAGTATGAAGACTATTGCTTAACGCACTGTAAGCCGCCCTGAGTCTCCGGAGAAGGGCGGCATATAAATCAAATAAAAAAAAAAAAAAAAGAGAAGAGAATTCTTTATTGGCCAAGTGTGATTGGACACACAAGGAATTTGTTTTTGGTGCATACGCTCTCAGTGTACATAAAAGAAAAGATACATTCATCAAGAATCATAAGGTACAACACTTAATGATAGTCATAGGGAAACAGACAATATAAATCTTAAGGATATGTATATATATATATAAAAATATACTGTACCTGTGCATTTTGTTTTTCTTACCTAAACGTAGAACATTGCTTTTTTCACCATTGAATTTCATTTTGTTAGATAGCGCCCAATGTTCAAATCTGTCAAGATCCTTCTGTATCTTAAGCCTATCTTCCGGAGTGTTGGCTACTCCTGACAGCTTGATATCATCTGCAAATTTGATGAGTTTCCCCATCTATCCCCTCATCCAAGTCATTGATGAAGATGTTGAAGAGTACTGGGCCTAAAACCATATTTGAAACGTGGCCTCACTAGTGCAGTATACAATGGTACCATCACTTCTTGTGATCTTGATACTATCCCTCTGTTGATGCAGCTTCCAATGTTTGTTTGCAACAAATATAATAATTAACATCCCCACACCTTCCAAAGTACGCATCCTTCCTGGCTCTGTTCTTTCGATAAATACACCTTTTCAATCAATAAATCCTGAAATCACCAGTTTATAGTTACTCATTTTCAGCAAAAACTCCATAAAGGGTGTCACCTTTTATAAAGGTAATTGTAGTTCTTTTCCTTAATCGAATAAGTCAATTTAGCCGCTTCTGCAAACTCAGCTATCTTCATGATCCATTCCTTTATTATGGGTTTTTCTGTACAGAAGTCTTCTTTCTTCATGCGTATAACCATTTAACTGCAATTCTCAACTGGTGGAACAACTTGCCTCCAGAAGTTTTAAATGCTCCAACACTGGAAGTTTTTAAGAAGAGACTGGACAACTGTCTCTTGGACAACTTTTGGATAACTGCAGAAAAAACAATGGCTACCAACCTGCCTTCCATTGAGGACCTGTATACTGCACGAGTCAAAAAGAGAGCTGTGAAAATATTTACAGACCCCTCGCATCCTGGACATAACTTGAGGGTAGTTTCAACTCCTACCCTCAAAACGACACTATAGAGCACTGCACACCAGAACAACTAGACACAAGGACAGGTTTTCCCCGAATGCCATCACTCTGCTAAACAAATAATTCCCTCAACACTGTCAAACTATTTACTAAGTCTGCACTACTATTAATCTTCTCATCGTTCCCACCACCCATCTCCTCCCACTTATGACTGTATGACTGTAATTTTGTTTCTTGTATCCTTACAATTTATATTGATATTGTTTCCTAATTGCTTATTTGTACCCTATGACTATCATTAAGTGTTGTACCTTATGATTCTTGATGAACGTATCTTTTCTTTTATGTACACTGAGAGCTTATGCACCAAGACAAATTCCTTGTGTGTCCAATCACACTTGGCCAATAAAAAATTCCTATTCTATTCTATTCTATTCTATTCTATTCTATTCTATTCTATTCTATTCTATTCTATTCTATTCTATTCTATTCTATTCTATTCTATTCTATTCTATTCTATTCTATTTGTCTGAAGTGGTGTAGGGTTTCCTCCCTAAGCAGGGGGTTGGATTAGAAGACCTCCAAGGTCCCTTCCAACTTTGTTATTTTATCTATCATATATAGGATCAGTTGTCCATGAGCCTTTTCTAGTAGACTATAAATTTAATAAAAATGTTGTGGTTTCATCTGAATGTTAATTTTTAAAAAGTCTCTCTGTGTATTTCTATCTAATATTATTCCTCCCACTTTTTTTCACAAGTCCACCATGCATGATAAAATGCCCCTTCATGTTTTTCACATTTCCAACAGAAAATGAGAAGTAGTTTTTAACCTCTTAGTCAATTCCTTTGGGGCCATACACCAGCGATAGATCATTTTTTTAAAAGTTCTTTTTTAAATTATAAGTTGATGTGAATTTCAGACCTTTTAATGACATTCTTTCCCATGGACCTGTTTGAATATTAAAACCAAAATTCTTGGCCCATGTTACCTTATCATTTGCTCATTTCAAATCTCAACGGAAGTTTATACATTTTAATAGTTGCTTGTTCATCATTTCTCCATAATTCATTTTCACATTCTGCTTTATCATATTTTGTTCCTGATTCTCCCAAGATTTTATTTTTTTCCATAGAAGTCACCTTTAGCTAGTTCCTGATAAGCGAACTATAAGAGAAGAGCAGGTGGAGTTAAGTGTGTCACTAGCTTAGAGTCCTTATGTTGCCACAAACCATCACAGTCCAACCCATCCTGAATTCCGTTGACTCTTATCTGGTGCCAATTTAGTGTTGAACTTGAGTTGACCAAATTCTTGTGTATAGGTTTGAATAAATCTTGTACACTGTGCCCTAATTGTTGGCTCCAATTCTTTGCACTTAACGGAAACGTGGCAAAGCTGAGCCAGAGAAAGTGGTACGTATAGTTTTAGGATTGTTTCAACTGGTCCATATATCAAATATTAATGAAGGGTTGCAATATTTATTGGATTTATATGCTGGCCATCTCACCCCAGGAATTTAGGGTGCTATAAAAGGATTAAAATAGCAACTATTATATGTCCTAAAGGTACTTTTTTCAGGAGGCAACTGGACTTTGTTTTTTCTTTTGAAGATATTTCGCTTCTCATCCAAGAAGCTTCTTCAGCTCTGACAGCTCTCCATTCCCCACTATCCTGTCAGAGCTGAAGAAGCTTCTTGGATGAGAAGCGAAACATCTTCAAAAGAAAAAAACAAAGTCCAGTTGCCTCCTGAAAAAGCACCTTTGGGACAACCATGACCTGGATGACTGAGAATCTCTACAGACTTTTAACAATTATAACATATTATCCAAGTTGCCTATAGTATAGGTATATAGTATAGGGCTGTGATGGCAAATCTATGGCACGTGTGTGCCACAGGTAGCACACGTAGCCATATCAGTGGGCACGCGAGCTCAGCTCCGGCGTGAATGTGCACGCTGGCCAGCTGATTTTTGGGCCTTCTGGGCCCACCAGAAATAGGGAAACAGGCTGTTTCCTGCCTCCAGAGGGCCTTGGGGGTGTGGGGTGGGGAAGGCCCATTTTTCTCTCTCACCTGACTCCAGAGCCTTTGTAGGAGTCTGGGGAGGGTGAAAACAGCCTTCCCCACCCCCTGGAGGTCCTCCAGAGGCCAGAAACAGCCCATTTTCCAACTTCTGGTGGGACCGGAAGGCCTGTTTTGGTGTCCACATCCTCTAGAGCCTCTCTAGGATTCTGGGGAAGGTGAAAACGGCCTTCCCCACCCCCGGAGGTCCTCTGGAGGCTGAAAACAGTCCATTTGCCAATTTCCGGCCAGGAGCTGGGGTCATGGGGAGCGGGTCATGCGCGCATGCATGGGGCGGGCCCCCCTGTCCCTCCTCCTGGCACGTGATGGCAAAAAGGTTAGCCATTACTGGTATAGGGTTTCCTGCTTGAGCAAGGGGTTGGACTAGAAGACCTCTAAGGTCCCTGCCAACTCTGTTATTCTGTTAAAACAATAAACCCCACATCACAATCAGTGGTGGGTTTCCAATATTCTTACCACCGGTTCGCCTTGCATGCGCATGTTTGCTTTGCATGTGCATGTCCCTTCTGCACATGCACCCGGCCTTCCACGCATGTGCTTTGCTCGCTTGTGCACCTTACACACATGCGCCCGGCCATGAAAACATGCCTAAATAGGACGGCATAGAGCCGGGGCAATCTCTGCTACCGGTTTCTCCAAACGAACCCGCTGAATATCACTTCTGATCACAATAACTCCACATGACAAAAAAACATCATCAGAAAAGCTCTTAGTTTGCTGGCTGGATTGGGGCCACAAGGGGGCGCTCACTGCTGGATGTGGTTAATACAGTAAGAATTAGTTCTGGTTTTTGTTATAGTTTTAAAATTTAAATTTACTCAACTATTTAAATGTAATATTTAATTTCAATTTAATACTAGACATTATTTTAATTTAAGTATTTATTTAAACCAACCAATACTTTATGAAATAGTTATGGGTAGAATGATTAAATTAAATGTGAAATAAACGAAATAAATATTAACAAATAAAATAAAAACAAATTATATCAAACGATATTAATTTGACTATTAATTTAAAGATTGAATTTAATATTTAGATTTAAATATTAAAACAGTTTTAATACCTGACTTATTTTTCTATTTGTCTTTTTATAATCTGCAAGCCACCCAGACTCGCCTTCCAGGAGAAATGGGCAGCCTAAAAATGTAATAAATAAAAATAAACAAACCAATAAACGTAGATTGTGTTCTCCCCAAACACTGAATTTTTTAGCAGGAGCTTCCAAAATCCGCTTCAGCCTCAGGGAGCAGTTCCAGAGATGGTATTCAGCTGGCTTGGACCGGTTCGTGCGAACTGGTAGCGGCGACTGTGGGTGGGCCTGCCCATCCACCTCGGCGTAATGCCATTCTATTTTGTCAGAGTTTGCTGCAGAAATTAAATCCAGAAAACACACACAGGCAGGCTGATGCAGCAGGATTCATTAACTTCTTTATATACGTAATAACATATGAAGACAAATGTACAATACCAATATAGATTCTTCTTCAATTTAGTAGCACTTACAAACAAAACAGAAGGCAGGAGAGAACAGTTAGTTTCATTTCAGCAGAGATGCAAGTCCAGACTTGTTTCATTTCAGAGCTGAGCACAGAGCTTAATACGAAGAGAGCCTCCTCTATACAGGGCAGTTAAGCTTCTGCACAGACTCAGTTGCCTAAGCCACGCCCAGACTTCTACCTTAAGTTTCTGTTTCTAAGCAGCCTTCATTGGCTGAGCCTGTTACCATGCCTATTCATTGGCTGACCTTGTTTCCATTCAGTCCTCATTGGCTGATCTATTCCAGTCCATGAATATTCATACTCTGACATATTTAGCCAAGTTTTTGAGGCCAGGCGCATGCATGGAAGGTGTGTGTGCACATACACGGGATGCACATGTGTGCGCAAAGCAAGCATGCGCACCTGCGGTGAGCCGGTGTTCTGCCCCAGCTCTGGATTCCCAAGGATTGTGACACACACCAACGGTCCTTATCAAATTTATAACGTACCAAGAATAAACAAAGTCCGGCAAAGGTTGGCAACCAGCCCAGAAAACAAGATACAATAAGACACTCACTCTCCAAAATGCTCTGTAATAAATATACGTTGTTTCCAGCAAGAAATGACTAACTTCGTGCAATTTAAATAGGCTAAGGGAGTGGCCAATTATCCTCAAACCTTACTCTCGAGGAGACCTCCTCCTCCTGAGTAGCCACTCCTGCCTTTTGGCAACCCTACGTGCTCGAGCATTGAGGAGAGGCTCCTCCACTTCGCTCTCTCCACTTGAAGGAGCCTCTGGAGGTTCTGAAGGCCCAGGCTGAGTCTCTGCCTCTGGCACCACATCCTCTTCAGCCTCCTTGCTGTCCGACGCGAGTGGCGGCTGCGCACCAGCCTCGTCACTGTCGGGATCAGCCATGATC
The DNA here is from genome assembly GCF_029531705.1 of Pantherophis guttatus. The sequence continues at coordinate 130,224 of NW_026844016.1, read as the reverse complement.
CGCGCAGGCCGCTGGTGGGCCATAACAGCCGGTGGTAAGAATATTGGAAACTCACTGCTGGGCAGTTCCAATAAATTTGGTCTAGAATAGAAAGAGAAAATTGCTGAACGTGCTGCTCTCGATCCTGTCAATGGCAATCTACAAAAATGAACCTTGAAACTTCCCTCCCTCCGTTAAAAAAAAAAAAAAAGGAACCCCACCCCCCACCTTTAAAACATTTCTTGGCTGTATTTCATGCATCCTTTTCAAGGGCACCGTGCATTAATTTTGGAGCGCCATTGACTTGGTTGCCGATCTCCAATAAATTATGGCAGGTAATTAAGCTGTTCATTTCCCCTTCAGCTCCGGTGTCTCTTGTGTCCTTGCCATATCTCAAAGCCCGGATTGATTTGCAGCTGAAATTAGTGGCGGCCTAGCTTCTTGATCCGTGGCTGCTGATAAGGCCGGCTAAGTTGGGTGTGTGTGTATGTGTTGAGAGTGAAGAACGTTAACATCTTGAAACCATCATCAAGGCTTCAATACGTCATTAAAAGAGGACAATTACACCGGACAGGCTTTGCTTCCCTTCTGCTTTGTGGCGCAGCGTATGTTTCCAATAATTATCTCAGTTCTTCCTGGCTTCTGTCTCTTCATCCTCCTGCCTGCCACATAATTGGGTATTTTGAGGGCTATCAGGCCCCAGACCAAGAATGAAACATGTGGGTTCTCCCAAGAAGAGAAGAGAAGAGAAGAGAAGAGAAGAGAAGAGAAGAGAAGAGAAGAGAAGAGAAGAGAAGAGAAGAGAAGAGAAGAGAAGAGAAGAGAAGAGAAGAGAAGAGAATAACAGAGTTGGAAGGGACCTTGGAGGTCTTCTAGTCCAACCCCCTGCTTAGGCAGGAAACCCTATACTTTTTCAGACAAATGTTATCCAACATCTTCTTAAAAACTTCCAGCGTTGGAGCATTCACAGCTTCTGGAGGCAAATTGCTCCTCTGATCAATTGTTCTAACTGTCAGGAAATTTCTCCTTAGTTCTAGGTTGCTTCTCTCCTTGATGAGTTTCCACCTGTTGCTTCTTGTCCTGCCCTCAGGTGCTTTGGAGAATAGCTTGACTCCCTCTTCTTTGTGGCAGCCCCTGAGATATTGGAACAGTGCTATCCTGTCTCCCCTACTCCTTCTTTTCATTAAACGAGACATACCCAGTTCCTGCAACCGTTCTTCATATGTTTTAGCCTCCAGTCCCCTAATCCTCTTTGTTGTTCTTCTCTGCACTCTTTCTAGAGTCTCCACAACGTTTTTTACATCATGGCGACCAAAACTGAATGCAGTATTCCAAGTGTGGCCTTACCAAGGCCTTATAAAGTGGTATTAACACTTCACGTGATCTTGATTCTATCCTTCTGTTTATGCAGCCTAGTACTGTGTTGGCTTTTTTTGGCAACTGCAGCACACTGCTGGCTCATATTTAAACGATTGTCTTGCCAGGCTGAAAACTCTGCTATCTGCAGCTGGGAACCCTTGAGAAGGGTCTGTCTTCACCCCCTTTCTCTCCCACATGCTATCTGAACTAAGTTGCCTCTTATTCCTCTGCAGTGCACTCTCTCATCTCCTTAATACATTCCATCATATCGACCTACAATTTGTACATAATCTAAAGTGGAATCCCATATTATTATTATTATTATTATTATTATTATTATTATTATTATTATTATTATTCATATTTCTATGCCGCCCACTCTCCGAAGACTCTGGGCGGCTTACACCAAAGACAGTATACTAAATAGCATATTGCCCCCAACAATCTGGGTCCTCATTTTACCCACCTCGGAAGGATGGAAGGCTGAGTCAACCTTGAGCCAGTGAGATTTGATCCGCTGATCTGCTGAACTAGCAGTCAGCTGAAGTAGCTGCAGTACTGCACTCTAACCACTGCGCCACTTTGGCTCCACCTATTGCTTTTTCTCTAGCCACTGGTGGGCAATGTGAGAGAGTGCAAGGAGGCTGGGAAAGGAATGGGGAGGTTTAAATGGAGCAATCAAGCAACAGAAGGCAAATACATTGGTAGCTGATCTCTACCTTGGCAGAGATCATAAATGCCAGATCAGGTAATGGGAAAATTTGGAAAAAAAAAAACATTTCAAAAGATTCTACATTAACGAACTGGTGAGGATTGAGAATTCCTCTTGCAATTTTGTGTTCTGCATTTAATCTAAATTAGGAGTGTCAAACACAAGGCCCACAGGCCAAATCCGGCCTGTGATGTGGTCGGATCTGGCCCACAGGGCTGCTCTGGAAAATGTAAGGTGTCAGCACTTCAACCTGCATTTACTCTAGTGCTGACATAAGGAGGAGAAGAAGGGCCAGCTGGCAAGAGGACGCTTGATACTTCACCTACTTATTTTCCTTGAAGATAATATCCCCTAGGAGATGAGAGGGAGGGGGGGCATTCCTGAGAGCTTAGGTAGTAGATATGGGGAGAGTGATTTGGAAGAAGGCCAATTAGACGCAGAGATTTGGGGAATGGAAAGGGAGGGTTTGCGGTCAGGAAACCAGAACTGGCTACGCCACGATTGGGGCCAGATTGTCGTGCTTAATAAAATGAAAGATTTCTTCAAAGACTATCTGTTTGGAAATGCAATTTATTTTATTTGAAGACGATATCGAAACCTGACATAAGGGGCCGTCCTGTGTTGCTTTGGCCCAGTCTACTCAATGCAAAGAGGAAACATGCTATCAGTTTGGGGAATGGCGTCAAGCTGGCCCCACCCTCCCAATCGGCCCCATCTACCCAATTGGCCACACCCAGTGAGTGGCATCAAGCTGGCCCCGCCCACCCAGTTAGCCACACCAGCCAGTCGGCCATGCCCTCAAGGTCCCCCAAGGTCAACCACAGCCGTGATTCGGCCCTCAATGAAATTGAGTTTGAGACCCCCTGATCTAAATCCTAGAATTTAAGTGCACCTTTTTGGAATCTATGCACAGATTCCAACTTACAACCCTTCATTTAGCGACCGTTCAAAGTTACCGCAGGACTGAAAAAAGTGGCTGATGATAGTCAAAATTCAGACACTTGGCCACTGGTTCCTATTTATGATGGTTGCAGTCATGTGATCCACCCCTTGTGACTGTCTGAGAAGCCAAGTCAACGAGGAAGCCAGATTCACTTAACAACCAGGTTACTAACTTAAGAACCATAATGATTCATTTAACGACTTCAGCAAGAAAAGTCATAAAATGAGGCAAAACTCCCTTGATAACTGTCTTGCTTAAGAACAGAAATTTTGGGCTCGATTCAAGTCAAGGACCAGCTGTAAAAAGGTAAAGGTAAAGGTTCCCCTCGCACATATGTGCTAGTCGTTCCCGACTCTAGGGGGCGGTGCTCGTCTCCGTTTCAAAGCCGAAGAGCCAGCGCTGTCCGAAGACGTCTCCGTGGTCATGTGGCCGGCATGATTAAACGCCAAAGGCTCACGGAACGCTGTTCCCTTCCCACCAAAGGTGGTCCCTATTTTTCTACTTGCATTTTTTACCTGCTTTTGAATTGCTAGGTTGGCAGAAGCTGAGATAAGTAATGGGAGCTCACTCCCTTATGCAGCAGTAGGGATTCAAACCACTGAACTGCCGACCTTTTGATAGACAAGCTCAGCATCTTAGCCACTGAGCCCCCTTAAGGACCAGCTGTATAAACCTTACAAATGAGCGATTGGATTGGGGCTTTCGTTTTTAATCTAACGGTGCAAAAAGGTGGACGAAAACATTTTATAAAAGCATCAGAAAGTCGCTAGAAATAATTACAACAGTGAATGAAAGCCGGCACAAATATACAGAAGGGTTTTGTTGTTGTTTACATCGGAAATGCTTCCCTGCTTGCTTTGGCTGAGTGATATTCATCAAGGGGAACTGTTCGAGAATCTTGATTTACCCCAGAAGTAAGATCAAGGGAAAGAACAGTTAGATGTTTATTTATTCAATATATACCCTGCCTCTCTTCTCAGTGGGTACTGAGGGAGATTAACAAAATTCAGAAACAGCATCCCCCCCCAAAGATCAGACAGGTGTGTAATGGGAGAGACGCGTGTCAGATTGTTAGATCCTAAACTGTTTAATGCTTCAACACCCAACAGTTTAAACTATGCCTGGAAAGCAACGAACAACTTTCCAAGCAAACATCTTGGGAATAACTTACCGCCTACATTTTCCAACCAACTGAAACTTTTAGATATTCTTTTTTTTTTTTAAATATTTTTATTATACATTTTCCTTTTTTATACATCACATTTCAAGTTTTGCAACGACAGTCTCCTGGCTGTATCCAGTCCTTTTTAATTATAGACAATATTATACACCCTGAGAATAATCATTATTCTCGTAGTCATACAATATAGTCTCTTTTAAATACATAATGTTGTACGTCATAGTTATAACCAGTGGTGGAATTCAATTTTTTTTACTACCGGTACTGTGGGTGTGGCTTGGTGGATGTGGCAGGGGAAGGATACTGCAAAATCCCCATTCCCACCCCACTCCAGGGGAAAGGATATTGCAAAATCTCCATTCCCACCCCTCTCTGGGGCCTGTCAGAGGTGATATTTGCCAGTTCTCCGAACTACTCAAAATTTCCGCTACCGGTTCTCCAGAACCTGTCAGAACCTGCTGGATTTCACCCCTGGTTATAACCATTATTTTCATAGTTGTACCATAACTATACATTTATCACTCTGTATGTTTTAATCTATAGTCATGTACAGTCTGATATTACTATTGCTTACGGTATATATACTTATATAACTGTATACTATACTATATAACTGTATCTATTTCTATTTTGTTGATCTTCTTTCGTTATTAAGTTACTAATCTCCACACCTGTTATCTAACCATTTGTTAGATAACAGTAAGTAATACTCTGATTCCTCTTTAAGTTCCATTGTTAAACTGTCCAATTCGGCACATTCTAACATTTTCTTTATTACCTTTTCGTCTATAGGTATACTTTCGTTTTTCCAATTTTGTGCACATGTGATTCTAGCTGCTGTTATTACATATAACATTAAATATGTAATAGAATAGAATAGAATAGAATAGAATGGAATATATTTTTTTATTGGCCAAGTGTGATTGGACACACAACGAAATTGTCTTGGTGCATATGCTCTCAGTGTACATAAAAGAAAATATTAAATTACATTAAATACATAATTCTTTTATTGTATTTCCCCATTAGTATACCTAGTAAGAATAGTTCTGGTTATAGATAGATAGATAGATAGATAGATAGATAGATAGATAGGGAGAGAGAGGGAGGGAGATAGATAGATAGAATTTTTTATTGGCCAAGTGTCGTTGCCAAATTGCAAATTGACAAAGTGTCTGTCAATTCCTTGCCAAAGACAAGGAATTTGTCTTTGGTGCATATGCTCTCAGTGTACATAAAAAGACAAGATACATTCATCAATAATCATAAGGTACAACACTTAATGATGGTCATAGGGTACAAAGAAGCAATCAAATCATACTAGGAAACAATCAATATAAATCGTAAGGATACAGCAACAAGTAAATGTTGCAGCAAACAACAAAAGTAAACAAGTAAAATTTAAATCTATTTGCTGTGCTGTCATCTCTTCTAACCACCTTTTTATCTTTGACCCAGATTTTTTTGCCATTGGACAGGTCCACCACATAAGATAGTAGGATCCTGGTACCTGAAACTTTTGGATATTCTTCAAGGGCAGTCTCATGTACAATGCATTATAGTAGTCAAGATGGGGTACAGCCAAGGTGTTAACCCTTCCAACCAGCTCAAGCAAATCCAAGCAAACCCAAGGAAGAAACTGCTTCATGGATGGAACAAAGGAATATAGAATATAGAATAACCTGATTGGACGCACTTCGGAGGTTTTCTAGTCCAACCCTCTGCTTATCTCCTTCTCCTTCCAGAGAAATGGTTGTCCAATTTCTTCTTTTACAAGAAGATTTTACGGGGTCCTCTGATCAATTTTTGAAACCTTTTGACAAATTCAACGGGGAAGCCAGATTCACTTAACAACCACGTTATTAACTTAACAACTGTGGTTATTTACTTAACTGTGGCAAAATATGTCGTAAAATAGGGCAAAAAAACTGCCAAGTGCCGGGGAACTCAGGAAATTCAGGCGGTTCAAATGAGTATAAAGGTTGGTTGCAAGATTAAGCTCTCTACAAGAATCTGAGCTACTAACGGTCAAGGGAAATTAGTGGGAGTTAAGCAAGGAATTCAAAGTGGGCTGGACTTCGATTTCTTGTGGGTATCAGGTTTCGAGGTTGTCTCAAATAAATTGCATTTCAGACAAAGTCTTTGAAGAAAACTCCCATTTATTCAGCACGACATTCAAAGTCCGACTCATCGTAGCCAACACTGACTTCCAGATCCAAAACCCTCCCTTTCCGTTCCCCACTCCCTTGCACTCATTGGCCATTTTCCAAGTTACTCTACCCCTATCTACTGCTCCAACTCAAAGGAATTTCCCCCCTCCCATCCCATCTCCTAGGGGATATTATCTCCAGGGAAAATAAGTAGGTGAAAAATCAACGTCCCTTTCCAGATGCCTCCGCTCCTCCTTCTTATGTCAGCACTAGAGTAAAGGCAGCTTGAAGTGCTGACAGTGGGCACGCAAGGACTCATGACCGATGATGCTTTTGACTCCTCCCTCAGCCTGATCCTCTCCTACAAAACTCACTTAACAACTGTCTCGCTTAGCAGCAGAAAGTTTGGCCTCAACTGTGGTCATAAGTGGAGAACTGCCTGTATCATTTCGGCCCATCTCACTCACATCCTTTAAGCTACATACATCCATTCCTTATGTGTGATGAATGTTCAGCATAAAACCAGAACCATGGACAGCTCCTGCTGCGTTTCAGCAATATTTCCCATTTCCATTTGCCTCCGTTGACTTCCATGGAGACCCTTGAAAGTAGAGATATCTCTTACTTTGCTTCAGTCACAGAAGCAATTAACTCTCTATTGAGTTTGGGGCGGGGAAGCCCTTGTATTTATTGATGAATAGATTCCACTGCAGTGTGATATTTGAAGACAACTGCCATAATTAAGAGCTCTTTGAGGGATCGGTAAGCAAAACCCAAGGACGGAAAAGCCATTGAAAGAGTTAGTTCGCTTCTATTGAATGAGATGGGCTAATCTATATGATCTTGCACCCAACACCTACTTCTGTTCATAAATTTCTCCATTAAATACCCGAAGGCCCCCTCATTCTATTCCCTTTTAGGGCAGACAATACTATGCATTTTTTAAAAAAAAAACAATTTTTAATTAGTTTATAATCTGTTGTTGTTAGTTGCGAAGTCGTGTCCGACCCATCGCGACCCCATGGACAACATTCCTCCAGGCCTGTTTTAGCCTCCAGTCCCCTAATCATCTTTGTTGCTCTTCACTGCACTCTTTCTAGAGTCTCCACATCTTTTTTATAGTGTGGTGAATGCAGTTTTGCATATATATATATATATATATTAATTTGATTTATATGCCGCCCTCCTCCGGAGACTCAGGGCAGCTTACAATGCATTTATCAATAGCCTTCATACTTTTGTATATTTATACAAAGTCAGTTTATAGCCCCCACAATCTGGGTCCTCAGATTGTAAGAGGGACTTACAACGTGTGGCCTGTTTATAGCTTAAGGTCAATTTTTGCAAATTCAAGGAGATACTCTACATCACCCTGCTGAAATCTGAGGGCATCCTTTCTTCACATTTTCTTCTCCTCCCCTCAAAGGTACAGGTAGTTCTTGACTTACAACAGTTTACTTAGTGGCCATTCAAAGTTACGACCGCGCTGAAAAAAGTGACCTATGACCATTTTTCAGACTTATGACCGTTGCAGCATCCTCATGGCCATGTGATTTACATTCGGATGCTTGACAACTGGCTCACATTTATGACGGTTTCAGCATCCTGGGGGTCACGGGATCCCCTTTTGTGACCTTCTCTCAAACGTAGTCCATGGGGGAAATCAGGTTCATTTAATAATCGGGTGACTAATTTAACAACTGCAGTGATTCACTTAACAAACGTGGCAAGGAAAGTCGTAAAATGGGGCAAAACTCACTTCACAAACATCTCACTTAGCGGCATAAAATTATGGTCGGATGTCGAGGACTGCCTGTCGCAGATGGAAGCTTCTACTTGGCTTTGGACATCGGTTTTGGGATTAGCCTTCATCCTGACCCAAACAAATCTCAAAATTTCAGCTCTTGTGGGTCCTTCAGCCCCGCATGAAGGCAAAATAGCAACTCAGCAGGCAGACACGAAAAACGGAATTGCTCCCTCACGTCGCACAAACGTCGTCAGGCCCATATCGGAAGTCATAAGCTGCTCGGAACACAGGGCCTGATGGATTGGCAGATTCACTGCCTTGCCACTTTGATTTATCATTTTTTTTCCCCGGCTCGTAGAGAAAGGGTCATGTCTGTAGGTTTTTACTGCAGATTGAAGTGATTTATTTTCATTTTACTTCCCCGTTGGGGCTTTAGCAAGATTATCTCCCTCCAGCACATCAAAACGGAGTGTGTTTTCCTCTGCTCCTTCTTCACATGTCTCTCCGGTGTAGCACCGATGGTTAGCTTCAACAGAAATGAGGAACAGTGGCAGGAATTGAGTAGGTCTAGTTCAGGGGTAGGCAACCTGTGGCTCTGGAGCCGCATGTGGCTCTTTCATCCCTCTGCTGCGGCTCCCTATCGCTGGTCGGCACCACAATTTTGAGAGGAGCTTCCAGTTGTGGGGGGGGGGGAGCAGAGCATGCCAGGAGGAGAGTCTATGGCAAGGGGCGAGTTTTCAGGTCAGCCCACAATTGATAGGGTTAGGACTAGTAGAGGAAAAAAGACACCATGCTAGGAGGAGACTCTATGGTGGGGGAACCGGACTTCCGGTCAGCTCCAGAAGTGAACGGGGGGCTTCCGGTTAGGACCAGTAACAGTAACATAGTTGGAAGGGACCTTGGAGAGGTCATCTAGTCCAACTCCCCGCTCACGCAGGAGACCTGTACTAGGGATTCGAACCGCCGAAGTGCCGACCTTTCTGACAGACAAGCCTTTGATGTTCTTTGAGGGTTTAAGGTTGCCGACCCCTGGTCTAGTTTAATGAAAAGAAGGACTCGGGATGATAGGATAGCAGTGTTCCGATATCTCAGGGGCTGCCCCAAAGAAGAGGGAGTCAAGCTATTCTCCAAAGCACCTGAGGGTAGAACAAGAAGAAACGGATGGAAACTAATCAAGGAGAGAAGCAACTTGGAATTAAGGAGAAATTTCCTGACAGTGAGAACAATTAACCAGTGGAACGACTTGCCTCCAGAAGTTGTGGGTGCTCCATCACTGGAGGTTTTAAGAAGAGAGTGGACAACCGTTTATCTGAAATGGTGTTGGGTCTCTTGCCTCCAAGGTCTCTCCCAACTCTCTTATTCTGTTATTCCCTAGAGCAGGGGTGTCAAACTCAAGGCCTGGGGGGCCGGATCCGGCCCATGGAGTGCTTAGTTCTGGACCGCGGGGTCGCCCTGGAAACAGTGAAGGACCGGCCTGCAGTGCCTCTGCCAGCAAAAGCAGAGCTCAGGAGGGCTTCACGCGGCCCTCCTGAGCTCCGTTTTCACTGGCAGAAGGTTGCAAGAGGCCATCGCGCGCATGGAAATGGAGCTCGGGCAACGGTGAAATCCACCAGATCTATCCGGCTCGCGCAAGTCAGTAGGGCCAGCAGTGGGAGACTCCGCCCACCCACTGGGATGTCATTACGTCCCGTTTTTGACCCTCTGCACATACATTGAAGGGTCTGCGCATACGCAGAAGAGGAGCACGCGCTCACATTTCCCAACTGGTAGTGAAATAAGTCCTTTTCACCGCTGAGCTCGGGAGCCCGTTTTCACTGGCAGAGCACTTGGACCACAGGCGCCCCCGACACGAGTGACGTTGAGTTGGCCACTGTCACTGCGTTATTTTATTTGCCAGCTGAACTCATCATTTCTGGACTATCAGACTTTCCGTACCTTGCCAAGAATTGTTATCAAAAGCTATTACGCATGTCCATCCACCCACATTCCTTTCTCACATTTTTTCCTTTGTTCTCTTGCCAGAGGTCCGGCCGGACCGGCAGGAGACCTCGCTTGCCAAAATGTAGCAATTATTCTTTTCTTAGTTAGTGAGGTGTTTTATTTTCTTTATAACAAATAAATGAGTTTTATTAGAAACTTTTCTTCGCGTTTCTTTTCTGAATATTGCAAACAAGGAGGAGCCACGATTCATCTCCTCTAATTAAACCAGGGTAATTAGTCCCAGAGCCAGACATGGGATTAATAAATGCCCTGACAGCCACACCCACCCTGGCCATGCCCACTCCACCTCCCCCCTCCCCGAGGTCAAACACAACCCTAATGTGGCCCTCAATGAAATCGAGCTTGGCACCCCTGCCCTAGAGCAACTCAACTTTTTTGACCTTTGGGTTTACACCTATAAATCTAGGTTTGGTTCTTCCAAGGGAGACGAACGAAAGCAGAAGTGCATGAACCGGCTGAATACCACTTCTGAACACGTCGCTAACAACAACTGCAATGATTCGTTTAACAACTGTGGCAAGAAAGGTCGTAAGATGGAGCAACGCTCATTTAACCAATGTCTCATTTTACAACGAGCCAAATGTTGGGCTCCACTGTGGTCCTAAGTTGAGGACTACCTGTAAAAAAAATATTCTCAATAAATAATAATAACATCAAACTTGCCTCCAGGCTTAAGAACCAGGTTCTGCTGAGTTTCCAGGAATGGGTAAAAATTTGCCTCAGGAAGAGAGTAGCTGAAGATGTTCAGTTTTCTTTTATAAGCTGCCTCTGCTGGCAAGGGAAATATATCACAGTGGTGAAGTTTTTATTCCTGTTATATGTCCCTGCAAGCTGTTTTGGGTGATGCCGAAAGAAGGGAGGATGAAAAGGAGGAGGTATTCAGGATAATAATTCAAGATTCTTCTCAAAGGGAAGAGCTATAAACCTGCTCTTCGTAAAACAATAGATAACAACGAAGTCTCTTAAGCTAAGGATGTTCTTGGTGACTTCCCAGATGTGTCCTGTGCTACTTTCTTGGCAACAATATATATATTTTTAACCATTTTTTTTTTAAAAAAAATTGATTTATATGCTGCCCTTCTCCGGAGACTCAGGGCAGCTTACAGTGCGTTAAGCAATAGCCTTCATACTTTTGTATATTTTATACAAAGTCAGCTTATTGCCCCCACAAACTGGGTCCTCAATTTACCTACCTTAGAAAGGATGGAAGGCTGAGTCAACCTTGAGCCTGGCAAGATTCGAACTTACTTTAATTGCAGACAGCTGGTGTTAAATTACAGTGCTTTAGTCTGCAGAGCTATCCAGGCTCTATATTTATTTAGTCCTTAAGTGTATATACCAGTGATGGCTAACTTTTTTGCCATCGTGTGCCAGGAGGGGGCGGCGGGATGTGTGTCACGCACTCACGCCCCACACCCATAATTCTATGTGCCCCGCCCCCATGCATGCGCATGCACCCCCCTCTCCCGGCACGCGATGGCCCAGTAGGCCTGTTTTTCTCTCTCACCTGGCTCCAGAGCCTCTCTATGAGTCTGGGGAGGGTGAAAACAGCCTTCCCTACCACCTCCCAGGCCCTCCGGAGGCAGAAAACAGCCTGTTACCCTACTTCTGGTGGGCCCAGAAGGCTCAAAAATCAGCTGGCCGGAGCGCGCATGTGCGCTGGAGCTGAGCTTGGGTGCCCACTGATATGGCTATGCGTGCCACCTGTGGCATGCCTGCCATAGGTTCGCCACCATGGGTATATACTGTTTCGTTTCCCTAGAAGGATGTAGCGTAGCACATCCTTCACCTGGGACAGCCTCCCAGTCTAATTCATCATGTATTCTGAAATGAAATAAAACTTTAAAAGCCCAATTTTGTGTCATCTCAGGTGTTAACAAGAGAGTGGGACGCAAAGAAGAAGTGACTAACCTCTTAGGCCACGTAAGAAGGGCAGAGGTGGTATTCAGCCGGTTCGGATCGGTTCGCCCAAACCGGTTGTAGCGACCTGTGGGTGGACTTGCCCCCCCGCTCCCCCGCTATGCCGTCCTATTTAGACACGTTTTCAAGACACACGCATGTGTGCAAGCCATGCACATGAGAAAAGCACATACATGAATGGCTGTGCACATGTGTGGCTGGGGCATGCGCGCTCACATTTGCGAACTAGTAGGGAAAGTAAATGAATGCCACCCCTGAGGAAGGGCCTTTTCAAAGCTCACGCTGTACATCTACCAAAGATGCTCTGAGCAGCCCAATGTTCTCGGATAGCCACATATGTATTAAATTAGTCTTTCTTTATTCCCGACATCTTCCGTTCTCTGTAAATCTCTGGCTGACTCTAAACAATACTTAATAAAACATGTTTTCTCCGGTGGCTGACAAGGAGCAACGACAAGATCATAATTACATAAAAATCCTGCAGGGTTGTTTATTTATTCCTCACTTCGTTTCGTCTTTAAAGGAAGGCAATTGCTTCGAGGAAGGATGGCGGTGCCTTCAGTACCGTGATAAAAAATTCACATTTCCCCGCTGTTAGTTACAGAATGTGAAAATGCACGTAAGACACCAACGAGTTCCCCAGCGCAGATGACGGGCGGCTTAATGAATTAGCCGGTTGGCAACTTCTCTTGAAGGACAAAGTCTGCAGTCAGTTATCTAAGGTGTCCTTATCAGTGGTGGGTTGCCCCTGGTTCAGACCGGTTCTATAGAACTGGTAGTAAAACCAGTAGGAGGCTCCTCCCACTGACCCGGACGTCATCAAAAGCAATCTATGCATGCACAGAAGGGTGCATGTGAGCGAAGCGAGCGAAGCAAGCGTGCACGTGCAGGCACGATGCGAACTGGTAGTAAAGGTAAGTAGAACCAACCCCTGGTCCTTATATTTCAGTTCTCCCTCCCTCCCTCCCACCCTCCCTCCTGTTTTCTGGAACCAAATGGGCCTTCTGCAATTCTCTCTCTCTCTCTCTCTCTCTCTCTCTCCTATATTCATCATCATCTGTCTATCTATCTATTTATCATCTGTTGTGACCTAAGCCCAAGTAGTTATTACCAGACACAATTAGTCCTAAACAAACATATTTTATTAGAACATCTGGAAATTACTTCATTCTCAGTTTAGTCCAAATTAATTCCAAAATAAATCCTTCAGAAAAAGTCCTTTGGCCTGATCACAAAGCTTTATCTTCTTTGGCACCCTGCCAAAGGCTTTTCTTGGCAAAGCCCCAGGAAGTTCAAAAACAAGAGATGCCAACAAGAAACAAATGTAGCAATGTTGCTTTCCTACAAAGAGCCCAAGAGCCGTTCCTGCTCTTTTAAGCCTTCTGGGAGGGGCCAATCATCTCCTGGCCTTACTCCTGAGTTGTCCTTTTTGCTTTAGCTGCTCTTGCCTTCTGGCAGCTCTTCGCATGTGTGCATTAAGAACAGGCTCCTCCTGTTCCTCTGCCTCTCTGCTGTCTGCCTCTGGAAGCTCCGGAGTCTGCGCATCGCCCCCAGATGGCCCTGGCCCCATCTCTGCCTCTGATGCAGAGCCCTCATCCGGGCCTTCCTCTGACTCCAGGACTGGCCCATTGTCCTCCCCAGCCTCTTCACTGTCTGACTCCGCTGCCAGCTCCGCAGGCTGCTGATGGACCACAACACTATCTATCTATCTATCTATCTATCTATCTATCTATCTATCTATCTATCTATCTATCTATCATCTTTCTATCTAACTATCATCTATCATCTATCATCTATCATCTATCCATCCATCCATCCAAGGATCAGCCCATAGTTTTCCACTGCTCTCCTCTCCTCTGCCTTCTGCGCATCCATGCGTCAGGCACTAGACGCAGCTGTTCCTCCTCTTCCTCATCAGCTACCTCCAGACCTGGGGGCTGTTAACTCTCCATTTGATGGACAGGCCAGGCTCCGCCTCCATCTCTAGCTGTTCCAGCAGTTCCTTTCCTAGCTGCAAGAATGTCTTTCTTTCTTTCTTTTTTATTAATGACCATTTTGGAAAATGAATTGTTGATATTGTGAATTATGTCTTTGAACTGCTTTCTAAAACCGGTAAGGCCTCATCTGGCTTCTGAGCTGTTGACATCTCCATAAATTACGCTGCTCAGAATGCTGTGATAGGGATCAAGCATCTCACTAACTTTTGTCAATGTTCATAACCCATCACATGATTGATATTTACATTGCCGGCTCATCTAAAATGTTAATGCAAATCATTAATTTCGGTCTACAGATTTCTTCCAGCTTGTTAAGTGAAACTTGAGGAAAGGAAGAAAATGAGCTGCCTTTTAATGAGGCTGCCTTTTGCATGGATTAAAGCCCGCACAGTTTAATCTTGGTCTGTAGCATGATTGATCTAAACTGTAATTGGAGGAAGGAGAACCCAGGCTCATCAAATAATAAATCCCCACCCCCACCCCCGACTCCCTCCAAGCTTTGTGCAAAGGGTTTAACCTGATTGGGTAGAACTTGGAGAGTTTTGGAAATCTCTGGAAGTTACTTTAGGAGTTAGACCTGAAATGTATGGGGTCTTGAACAGAGCACTTTCTGAAGGCAAAACTTGTATATTATTCTGCACTACAGCTGAGTTCTGCATTTTATCTAGCATCTATTTGTCTGTCTGTCTGTCTGTCTGTCTGTCTGTCTATCTCAATTTATCATCCAGCCAGCCAGCCAGCCATGCTCTCTCTCTCTCATCTCTCATCCATCCATCCATCCAACCATCCATCCATCCATCCATCCATCCATCCATCCATCCATCTATCCATCCAATATCTATCTATCTATCTATCTATCTATCTATCTATCTATCTATCTATCTATCTATCTATCTATCTATCATCTATCTCAATCTATCATCCATCCATCCATCCATCCATCCATCCATCCATCCTGTCTCTCTCTCTCTCTTTCTCTCTCTCCCTCCCTCCCTCCGCCACTCTCATCTTGTTGCCCAAACATGCGAATAATGGTTTCAGGAATTGGGTAAGCCTAGTCTTAGGAAAAGAAAGATTAGATATGACATGATAGAAGTCTTCCAATATCTTGATGTCATTTTTGTTTTTTGTTTACTTCAATTACCACTTTTTCCTCTGAAAAATGCTGTGAATCAAAAGATCTTAAAGCAGCTGGAGGTTTAAATTATACTGCTCACCAGCTGCCCAAGACAATAATTTAAAAAAAAGTTTTAAAACTAACCACACCAAAATAAAAAGCAACAACAACAACAAAAAATCAGGATGTCTGATGAACCCTGGAGATCTCTTACCACCTTTCCAAGGAAGCATCATAAACAAGTATTCTTAGTCACTTGGCAAAAATCCTAATGGGAAGAACCAGTGGTGGTATTCAGCTGGTTCAGACTGATTCGGGTGAACCGGTAGTGGCGACCTGCGGGAACCGGTAATGGCGACCTGCGGGAACTGGTAGTGACGACCTGCGGGAACCAGAAGTGGTGAGCTACGGGGACCGGAAGTGGTGAGCTGAGGGAACCGGAAGTGGCAATCTGTGGGAACTGGTAGTGGCGAGCTGCGGGAACCGGAAGTGGCGAGCTGCGGGAACCGGAAGTGGCGAGCTGCGGGAACCGGAAGTGGCGAGCTGCGGGAACCGGTAGTGGTGAGCTGCGGGAACCGGAAGTGGCAAGCTGCGGGAACCGGAAGTGGCGAGCTGCGGGAACCGGAAGTGGCGACCTGCGGGAACCGGTAATGGCGAGCTGCGGGAACCGGAAGTGGCGAGCTGCGGGAACCGGAAGTGGCGAGCTGCGGGAACCGGAAGTGGCAACTTGCGGGTGGGCCCGCCCACCTGCCCACCTGCCCACCTGCCCACCTGCCCACCTGCCCTGGCGCTATGCCGTCCTATTTAGCCACATTTTCTATGCTGTGTGCATGTGTGCAAGTCATGCACGAGAGCAAAGCACATGCGCGGAATGCCGCCTGTATGTGTGGAAGGCCGCATGCTCACAATTTTACCGGTGGTAAAATTATGTGAAACTCACCTCTGGGAAGAATCCAAAAGTGCTTTTTCAAGAGTCAACTGGACTTTCTTTGTTTTTTTCCCTTGAAAGACATTTCGCTTCTCGTCCAAGAAGCTTCTGCAGTTCTTCAAAACTAACAGGGACAACCATGGATGTGGATGACTGAGAATCTCCACAGACATTTAACTAATGCTGGGGGGAAAAAAATCGACTTGGTGGCTCAGTAGCTAAGACACTGAGCTTGTCGATCAGAAAGCTCGGCAGTTCGGCGGTTCGAATCCCTATTACAGGTCTCCCTGAGCACGGGGTTGGACTAGATCAGGGGTCAGTAACCTGTGGCTCTGGAGCCGCATGTGGCTCTTTCACCCCCGTGCTGCGGCTCCCTGTCACTCAAAATATACGTCACAACCGCCAATGTGCGACACCCACCATCACGCGATTTATTGAGCTTTTCAACCCCCGGTAGGCCAACCATGGATAAATCCAAGAAAAGAAAAGTTTCAGAAGAAAACAGAACATTTAATTCAACTACATATGCTAGTTTTGTGGCCGCTCAAGAAATAGTCAGGCACGGGAAGGGTTTTGTGGCTCCCGGTGTTTCCTTTTCTGTGGGAAATGGGTCCAAAAGGCTCTTTGAGTGTTTAAGGTTGCAGACCCCTGGACTAGATGATCTCCAAGGCCCCTTCCAACTCTGTTACTGTAACTGCAGGCCTGTGATTTACAGGAGGAAATGGACTTTTCAGCCAACAATGAAGTTTGCTGTTCAAGATCAGAGACTTGTGGGGGGGGGGGGGGAGAGGGAAACAATGCTAAAGGGTGAACTTTGAGGTTTGCCCCTACATAGATACAAATCTGTATTAAAAATAATGATGGGGAACACGTCTACATCCCACTGTTCCTAAAGTTGAGTTTGGGTTCCGTGCTTATAAAGAAGAAAGTCATTTTACATCCCAGTCATGTGGTGCTATCAGCAATATCAGCTTTGCAGCCAAGGATCTTGCATTCTAATAAATTCTTTATCGGGGAAAGTTTTATGTGGGCTGCTGCAGCTTACTGGAAGTGAACTCCAAAGCAACTTTTCCTGGCTGGTCTTTAGAAAAACCGAAAGCCATTTCAATCTGCGAGAGGTACCCATGTGTGGAATTATAGGCTCCCCGCCACTGCGTTATTTGAAAAGAGGCTCAATTATTTTTATTTATTCTGAGTGTTTAAGAAGGGATTTAAGCACCACCTTGTAAAAATGCGGCACCCTCTCCCAGCAGCATCTAGAATATAATAGCAGCTTTTAAACATACCGTCAGGAAAAATACTTAACCGTAGGCAGTACCATTGTATCATATATATATTTTTTTTCTTTGTCGGCGAGATCTAAAAACGAAATCTCTAAAAGCCACGGAGAACTCACCTCACCGTTTTTAAGCTAAAGGAAGTTGTGGAATGAATACGTTCAGGGCTGGGCTTAAAATTTTTTAGCAAGGGATTCTCTGCCCAGTTGCTGGGTGGGCATTGTCAGAGGCTGTCCTGATTTTAGGGTTGGTTTTTTAAAATTTTGATATGAATTTTAAATTGGAAATGTTTTAAATTATGGGCCAAATCTTATTTAATTATTTTAAACTTATTTTAACTTTTGTATATAAATGCTTTTATTTTTGGCTGTTCACCGCCCTGAGTCCGAAAGGAGAAGGGCGATATAGAAATTCGAACAAATAAATAAATAAATAAATAAAATTAGCCCTGTTACCTTCCTGGGGTAATTGCTTGGATCGTGGCACTTTCCTTGTGTATACTCTTGAAAAATAAAACCGGAATACATCTTCTAATTAAACTCATATTTATTGTAAAGAAGAAAATAAAACATCTAACTATCTAAAATAATTAAATTGTTACATTTTGGTAAAGTTCCTATCGACTACATCTCTGCAGTCGGACTTCTCTTGGCAAGAGAACAAAGAAAAGTGTGAAGTAGAAAGAAAGGAATGCGGATATACGTAGTATCAGTTACTGATAAGAAATTTTGGCAAGCTACGGAAAGTCTGACAGTCCAGAAATATGAGCTCAGCTGGTAAATACAACAACGCAGTGACAGGCGTGGCCATGGTGGGCATGGCCTAGTTGGCCTCCTGCACCACAGTGGGAGGGGGAGGGTGTTTATGTCCTCCTCAGGCTCCGGAGGCTTTCCTTGAGCCTCCGGGAGGGCAAAAACAGCCTCCCCAGGCTCCAGAGGTCCTCTGGAGGCCGGAAATGGGCTCATTTCTGCCTTCCTGAACTTCCAGTAGGCCCATTTACACCCTTCCTGAACTTCCACGCATGCCCTGCACTTCCTGCATCAAAATGGGCTCCGTGGGGACTCCTGGGATGGGCAGGACAGGGTGGGCAGGGCCAGCCAGGAGTGGGATTTGGGGTTTTTTTGAACTGCACAGAATCTTAGCTAGAGGTTCCCCCAAACCAGTGGTGGGTTTCAAACATTTTTACTACCGGTTCTGTGGGTGTGACTTGGTGGGTGTGGCATGGCTTGGTGGGCATGGCAGGGGAAGGATACTGTAAAATCTCTATTCCCTCCCCAATCCAGGGGAAGGTTACTGCAAAATCCCCATTTCCTCCCAATCAGCTGGGACTTGGGAGGCAGAGAATAGATAGGGGCGGGACCAGTCAGAATTTTTACTACCAGTTCTCCGAACTACTCAAAATTTCCACTACCGGTTCACCAGAACTGGTCAGAACCTGCTGAAACCCACCTCTGTCCCAAACCCCTGCGAACCCCCAGCAGCCCACCCCTGAATATGTTGATAATGCACACTTAGAATGCGATGGAAGTTTACATCTTGTGGAAGAGATAAATGATACAAAAAAACTCTCTTAACCATACAATGTGGGAGTGATCTGTGGAGCAGATTTTAGTCCTCAAGGAGTTTTAAGAGATTTTGCAAAGGAACTTGGTCCCCCAAATAGTAAATTCAATATTAGCATTTTGGAATGGGAAGTCAACGGGCTAAGGGTGCCTGATCTGGGTTATAAAAACCCATATAATATATGATAGCTGTCTGGAGGGACTTCCACAAAGAAGGGTCAACCTATTCTCCAAAGCACCTGAATTCATGTCAGTGTATGAGAGTTCATGAATTGGAATAGACATGGTAACAATGGGCTGGTGGGCTCGGCCATAGCGCAGCAAAGGCGTACACGGGGCAGCTGGCTGCTCGCTTGAGGAGGGTCTCTTTGCTCGTGCGCACACTCCCGGCCCTGCCACAGCTGGCCAGGGGGTTGTGAGAGTAGAAGGAGGAAGTGGGTCGCCTGAAGGGAAGCCTCCGCTGAGCTTCGCGCTGGTTCCTCAGCCAGCGCAGGCTTTCCAAAAAGAAGAAAGAAAAACAGTAGAGAAGAGTCCCAAGGAGAGCTCGCCAGTTTGGCCCAGCCTCGGCTTTCCTGACCCCCGGGGTGGGCGTGCGAAGTTCGGTGGGGCCAGCCCCCTTTTCCTGCTGCCCTGAGCTTCTTAAAGCTACGGCTGGGCCCATCCCCCTTTCCGTCGTCCCCTCTTCCTGGATCCCATTCCCACCCCACCAGCCCTCCTGTTAGCGAGGCCGGCTTCAGTTGTGGCTGGGTTGAGGCAATGTCTCGGGGCAGAGAGCAGGTTGCACATCTCCCCAAGCTACAGAGGCATGCCCAGCATCAAGAAGGGCTGGAAGAAGATCCAACAAGAGTGAGGTGCCGGAGAATCAGCCCCAGCTGCTTCTCTACTCCCCCGCCATCACCCTTACCTTCTCAGGCCAGGCGAGGAGTGCCTGGGAGGGGAGGGCAAAGGGCGAGGTCAGCCAATGATGGGACAGGGAGCCACAGCAGAGGGCCCAAAGAGCCGCAAGTGGCTCCGGAGCTGCGGGTTACCAACACCTGGTATAGGGTTTCCTCCTTGAATAGCGGGGTAGATTAGAAGACCTCCAGTTCCTTTCCAACTCTTGTTATTCTGTACTCTACTCTGTATTCTGCTTTTGTCTGAGCTGAATTAGTTAGCTTATTGTATAGAGCAACTGCTTTGTATAAAAGGTCACTGAATTAATTCATTTTTATTTCTAGCTAGATTCTTTTAAAATAGTTCTATTAAATGCTGGAAAGGACACCATCGTTCATTTATAACCCTCGTTTGCACATATCCTCAAGCTGTATACTAAAATTTAGCTTGGGAACCCCTACTGGAAATACCATTTTTAAAAGTCAAAATACCCAAAATGCCCACTAGGGTGGTACCAAAATAATAATTAAAAAAAAAAAATGAGCATCATGAGGTCAGGGTGTGAAGCCCATTCTTTTGCAGACAATATTGTGCAATATTGTCACAATATTACCTCCAACTACACGAGAAGTGGAATTTGTCTCATGAGGCCACCCAAAAATGTATTTGTTTCTGGTCTTTCTTCCTCCTATTCAACGTTCAAAGTCTCCACAACGCATGATGTTGATACATTCATGACTTATTTCCAGGGGTGGGCTTCAAAAATTTTAGCAAGAGGTTCTCTGCCCAGTTGCTGGGTAGGCGTGGCCATGCTGGGTGTGGCCTAGTCGGCCTCCTGCACCGCGGCGATGGTGGGGGGGGGAGGCGTTCTTGCCCTCCCCGGGCTCTGGATGCTTTTATCAAGCCTCCAGGAGGGCAAAAACGGCCTCCCCAGGCTCCAGAGGCCCTCTGGAGGTCAGAAACGGCCCCCTTTCCGGCCTTCCTGAATTTCCTGTGGCCCCGTTTTTTGCCCTCCCCGAGCCTCTGCGTGGGCCCTGGACTTACCTACATCCAAAATGGGCTGTGTGGGGACTCCTGGGAGGAGTGGGGTGGGGTGGGCGGGGCCAGCCAGGAGTGGGATTTGGGGGTTCTCCAAACTGCACAGCTAGAGCTTCTCCCGAACCCCTGCGAACTCCCAGCAGCCCACCTCTGCTTATTTCCCATTGATTTCACCCTGTTTCAATGAAAAAGACCGTTGTCGCAAGCCTTTGCATTCTTCCCATGATAAATTACGAAGGGGGAGGGGAAAAAAGCTATTTTTCCAAATTGGATACATGATGAAGTTAGATTTTCTGATTTTTTGGATTCTGAAAAGTACCTGAAATAGGAAAGCTGCAGGAATGGGAGTCGTAGTAATACAGCTCTTCAGGTTTCCTCAAAAAACGATTGCTAAATTGTAATGTAGAGATTGTTGATACAGGCTAGAATAATTTCATATCTAAATCATACTTTCTACTTGTGGGCATCTTTGACTTCTGCATTTACTTGGACCCAGGGGTGAAATCCAACAGGTTCTGACAGATTCTGGAGAACCGGTAGTGGAAATTTTGAGCAGTTCAGACAACCGGCACATACCACCTCTGGCTGGTCCAAGAGTGGGGCGGGAATGGAGATTTTGCAATATCCTTCCCCCAAGAGTGGGAAGGGAATGGGGATTTTGCAGTATGCGTCCCCTGGAGTGGGGTGAGAATGGAGATTTTGTAGTCTCCTCCCATGCCACACCCACCAAGCCACGCCCACCAACCACACCACGCCCACCAAGCCACGCCCACAGAACTGGTAGTAAAAATATTTGGATTTCACCACTGCTTGGACCATAGGAAGGGGTCATTAAACAAACTGTTGTATGCTGAGGACTAACTGTACTTGGAAGGCTAAAACTCTGGGAAACATTTGCTCTTCAGCTGGGAAACATTTGCTCTTCAGCCTATATATATATATATATATATAGGCTGAAGAGCAAATGTTTCCCAGAGTTTTAGCCTTCCAAGTACAGTTAGTCTCAGTATACAACAGTTTGTTTAATATATATATATTTATATATGTTTATATATATATATATAAAATATACATATTGTATGTGAACAGAGTTGGTTTTGAACATCATTCATATTAATCCAATTCACAATAAGAGCATTAGTAATCTCTATCACATTTATCAAATTTAAGTAATCCCACATTATATTGTTCAAACATACATAAACAAAAAATGCCTAACTCCTCATCTTTATCTCTATCTTCATCTCTATCTTTCTTGCTCAATAGAAACATTTCTCTATTATATACGAACAAATTTGACTAGGTATCATTATATTGATCCAATTCACGCTAACATTATTGATTATCACATTTCTCAAATTTATGTAATCCCTATTATATCATTTAGACATACTTAAAAGAAAAATGCCTAACATCTGTAAACTCCTAATCTTTCTATTATTTTTATTTGTTCTATAAACATTTATGTTCTAATATTTCCCCTATGTGATTCAGATTACAATCAGGCTACTTTAATATTTAAAGGGCAATTCTTTCTATCCATCATCTCTTCTCCTCTTTAGTGCTTCAATCGTTGTCCATTTTTTTTCATATTAATCCAATTCACAATAACAGTATTCGTAATCTCTAACAGACAGCTGTTCATCTGCCAGGAGTATAAATCCTTCCATTCCCCACCATCCAGTCAGAGCTGAAGAAGCTTCTTGGATGAGAAGCGAAATGTCTTCAAAAAAAACCCAAGAAAATCCAGTGGCCTCTTGAAAAAAAGCACCTTTGGGACAACCATGACCTGGATGACTGAGAATCTCCAAATATATTTTGGTCTAAAAGAAAAACATGGTTTCATCATGGTAAATGTTACAATTAAAAAAACGATCAAATGCAAGTGAAATTTTTTCACATGGTAGAGCAAAACAAGGGATTCCTTGATGTCTAGAAGAATCTCTCCTTAATTTCTGCAACCTTGTTGCTGGTATCCTTAAGATTGATATTGACTGTTTCCTAATATGATTTGATTGCTTATTTGTACCCTATGACTATCATTAAGTGTTGTAACTTATGATTCTTGACGAATGTATCTAACAGTAACAGAGTTGGAAGGGACATTGGAGGTCGTCTAGTCCAACCCCCTTCTCACCCAGGAGACCTGTACTAGGGATTCGAACCGCCGAACTGCTGACCTTTTTGATCGACAAGCTCAGTGTCTTAGCCACTGAGCCACCTAGTCAAGCTTAGTCATCTTTTCTTTTATGTACACTGGGAGCATATGCACCAAGTCAAATTCTTTGTGTGTCCAATCACACTCGGCCAAGAAAGAATTCTATTCTATTCTGTTCTGTTCTGTTCTGTTCTGTTCTGTTCTGTCCTGTCCTGTCCTATCGTATCCTATCCTATCCTATCCTATCCTATCCTATCCTATCCTATCCTATCCTATCCTATCCTATCCTATTTGGACTTAGCAAACAATTAAATCAATGCTATATAAAACTATTATTGTTTGACTTGAGAGCAAAGCAAACACAATTACATTAGGCTTTACATTTATTTATATTTACCTATTTTGTGCTCGTTGGCTAATATCTGCAGCGGTGGGTGGAATATTGACTTTTTCATATGACCTTAGCAGTTATTAAAAGTTCTCTCAGTTAATCCATCATCTCCAGATGAAACAAAAATGAAGATAGCAGAAAGTCTATAAATATCAGCAAGTCAATTTGGCTTGATGCTAAATTTTTATTCCCCCATTTCCCTGCGGAAACCCTTGCAGAGTCTCTCTTTCGTATTGTGACTTACTTAATTCAAAGTAACACACTCTGAAGGTTGTGTTAAGTCAATGTATATGTATGTAGCCCTCGTCTTACGACCATGATCAAGTCCAGCATTTCTTTCTTTTTTTTTGCCTAAAGTTTTTTATTTTATTTTATCTACATATATAAAAATAGTTCTGTGTGTGTATATTCTAGCATAACTCTGAAATGCCTCAAGCAATTTCAACCAAACTTGGTACACGATGACTTACTCTTTGGAAAGAAATATTGTGGGGGGTAAGACACCCCTAACACCTCTCAAAGTGTGTGTCCTGTTAAGATACAGCCTGTTGTGTTTTAAAATGGCTTCTACTGTATTGCCTTAAAATGGCTTCTACTGTGCAGCACAGTGGAGTTGCCATAGTAACAGCTTCACGGTACTCCACAAGGGGGGTCCTTCTGGTAAGGGGGAAAGCTTGGCCTGCCTGCACCACTATGAGACTGACATGACATACTTCATGCAGATTACATACACATTCGAGAAAAGAACTACGATGTCAAACAGCTTAGTGTATATATCGCGGACAAGAAGCCACTTTATCCCAATGCTGGTATTAGACAGGAAGAGCAACTTCACCCTGAGCCCTGATTTTGGCGAGAATTAAATTAGTTAAAAATGTTTTCCCTGTGCCCCAAAAGCGTCAAGTAAAATTATGCCACCTTGTTGTTTTGCTAGCTGATCCATGATCATTTGGTATACTTTTTTCTGATCTTGATTTAGAAGTGGCTTCTTGTCCGCAAAAAAATGCTTTCAAAAGTAAAAAAAGTAAAAAAAAAAAAAGCCTCTGACGATCAGGCAACTCAGCTGGGATCGTCAGAGGCTTTTAAAAGCATTTTTTCTACAACTTCTTCAGCCGAAGAGGTTGTAGAAAAAATGCTTTTAAAAGCCTCTGACGATCCCAGCTGAGTTGCCTGATTGTCAGAGGCTTTTAAAAGCATTTTTTTTTTCTGCAACCTCTTCGGCCGAAAAAAATGCTTTTAAAAGTAAAAAAAAAAAAGCCTCTGATGATTGCGCGGCTCAGCTGGGATCGTCAGAGGCTTTTAAAAGCATTTTTTCTGCAACCTCTTAAGGTTGTAGAAAAAATGATTCGAAAAGTAAAAAAAAAAAAAAAGTTGGCCACGTCCACCCAGTCACATTACCCCCCCCACCAAGCCATGCCCACAGAAGCAGTAGTAACAAATTTTACATTTCCCCACTGCTTTTTAAAATCTCTTGTAACCAATTTCGGTCCTTTTGCAATGTGCAAACCCTTTTCACTCCGATAAAAGAGAGTATTTTTTAATTCTCTGGGCTTGGTTTGTTTGTTTGCTTGCAGATGCTTCATTATCCGACTAGTAAATCCTAATCTTTGAGTCAGAAGCTTTTCTTTCTCAAATCTCTGCTATGTTCCTGGCTTACTTCTTTTCCTGAGACATCCACACCCAAACACACAAACGTTTGCTTTTGGTTGCTTTTTTTACACGACAAACTCTCCAATTAAGGAGAAAGTCTTCCTTCCCAGGTACCACCGAAGCTCTGGATCCTAGAAAAGGGGGGTGGGAGAGGGGAAATATCTGTTCCCTTCAGGTGGTGAGTTTATTTTCCCCACACATCTCACATTACTGTATTTGGCGCCCGTTCTTCAAATCAAAACCGTCGCAGGGATCCACCAAAGCGAATAATTCAGCCATTACTTGGAAGATAATGAGCAAACCTCATCTTATTTGTTTTGCAGAGACAAACTGCCAAAGTTTTTTTTTCTTCTTCTTCCCTTCTTCTTCTTCGTCTTTTTTTTCTGGAGGTTTTTTTTTTTTTTGATGTGTCTCCCAGTTGCTAGTGTGAAGTTAGGAAAAGTAATTGGTGCTGATCTCGTTTTTTTTTCACCGAGCCTGCTGTGAAGAAAAGAACAGATTGAAAACAAAGCAAAGAGCTTTTGAAATGTTTTTCGACTTCTCAGCCTAAACCTAAAACCCCAGGATTTCTCGATACTGTCCCATCAAGTGCCAATCAAACCTGACCTTGTGGGGTTTTTTTTGCAAGGCCAGCCGTCTGAGGCACCTCAAGCTAACTCCTGGTGCTAACATGCACTCATCAATGTTCCTTTCTCAGCAAGGAAGTATGAGTGTTTTGCCATTTTCTGTCACGTCCTGATGTTTCTTTCTCTCCTTGATCTAGCTTCCATTCCTAGGAACTCCTAATGGCCGACCTCCTAAGGTCCACCATTCCTTCTTGGCTTTTTAAAGACCAACCAGATCCTACTAATTGTTCATTTTTGATGATGATGATGTTATCCGTTCAGTTGTCTCCGATTCTTGGTGATCCTATGGGTCAGGTTTCTCCATATCTTCTGATCTTGAACGACTTCTTTGAGTTGTTCCGTGCTTTGGCTGGGATCACCTTTGATGGTGTCCATTTACCCTGTTCCCTGATGACCTGGTTTCCTTCTACCACTAACTCTTCCCAACATACTGTAGTGGCCAAAATTATGGAAACCTTTTGGGAAAGTGTAATTTCTAAAACTCGCTAATAACACCACTTTTTTTTTAGTAGTACCATAAAATTCACACGTAGTCAACCACAAGTTTGGTGAGTTCCCCTTCTATTCCCTCATCTAAGTAGTTTATGAAGATATTGAAGAGTACTGGGCCTAAGACGGAACCTTCTGGTACCCCACTGCTTACTTCCCACCATGTAGACATAGACCCATTAAGTGGTAGTATTTAGCTGGTTATATCCGGTTTAAGCGAACCGGTAGCAGCGGCTGCAGGAGGCTCCGCCTGTTCTGTCCCCGTCCCACACATGCACACAAACAGACAGCCGGGGGTTAAATAAACTGGCAGACAACCAATTCTTCTGATAAGACGCTTGGCAGCAACCCAGTAGCTGCTTGCCAAGAACTTTACTCAATAAACAAAACACCCACAGTCAAGAATTGTCCAGTTCGTAAAATAAATCCAAGGCCGATAATGTTGTTTCCAAAGATGCAATGTGACTCGATAGTAGTTAGTTTTGCCCATCACAGAGTCTGAATGGCCACCTCACCCCCTTTTATACCCTGTGGGGTGTGGTCCAGTGACTCAGCCTAATCTCTGGCACGCCTTTTCTTCTGTTGCGCGCGCTTATCTCTGCGACGCTGCCGAGGATCCAGCCAAGACTCATTTCCCTCATCACTGTCCACCTGTGGCTGCGTGGGCCCTATCTCTTGCCCTTCGGCGGACACCGAAGGCATTGCCAGAGAGGAGGGTCCTAGAGAGGGAGGCCTTGCCAACTCCTCTCCTTCACTCTCGGAGTCCTCTTCTGCCGATGACACAGGCTCAGGTAATGGAGCCACAACACTGCCCACCCGCCTGGACGTCATCATGTCCCGTTTTTGACCCTCTGTACATGCATGCTCATATTTGTGAACCGGTAGTGAAGGTAAGTGAATACCACCCCTGCATGTGGTGGTGAAGCTATCTATCCCACTTTTTTCTAGTTTACCAAGAAGTAGGTTGTGGTCTACTTTGTCAAATGCCTTGCTGAAGTCTAAGTATATTATATCCACAGTATTTCACTGGTCTACTAATTTAGTCATGTTGAAGAATGAAATAAGATTGGTTTGGCATGATCTGTTTTTAACAAAACCTGTGCTGACTGCTAGTTATTACTTTACTCATTTCTAGATGCTGGCAGATCTGGGTTTTTTTTTTTTTTTAAAAAAAATTATTATCTTTTCCAGTAACTTCCTGGGTATTGATGTTAGGCTGATTAGTCCATAGTTTCCTGGGTCTGTGTTTACTGTGTATTTATGGTTTTATTCTTGATTGTGAGATGCCCGGAATTTGATTTAAGATGGGCAGCTCTACAAATGTTTTAAATAAATAAATTGCCATTAATATTTCCCCTCGCCCCCACAATACAGGCTAACATTTGTCACAAATAAATCTCTAAAGTGGTGGAGTAAAAACCGGCTTAAAAAAGAGAGATTTTTGTTTGATTCATCTCGTAAAACACATCAAACGTTTTCAAATGTTCCGTAATTATGTCTGAAGGCTGGTTTAATCACAGAACAAGCGGAATTAACACAAAATACTGACAACGAATGCATTAATATTTTATGGAAGTAGACACTTAATTATAGCCAGATAGACATTAAGAATTCCTCGCTTAGATTTTTTTTTTCCTTGGCTCAAAACATCTTCATAGGACTGACCTCCTGGGTTTAATCTTCCTTTTTTTCCCCTGCCCCCCAAAACTTATTCTTATAAACCAATGGGGTACATTGGAGACTGGATGGACTGGTGTGAGCTGGAGTGACTGGGAGATTTAGAGAGAGAGAGTGAACTACAAAGATTTTTTTTTTGAAAAAAAATCAGCCCTCCTATTAATTCTCTTATGGAAGGTGGCCTGGTGGCGCAGCAGACTAATAGCCTGTTATTAACATTCAGCTGCCTGCAATTACTGCAAGTTCGAATCTCTCCAAGGCTCAAGGTTGACTCAGCCTTCCATCCTTTCTAAGGTAGGTAAATTGAGGACCCAGTTTGTGGGGGCAATAAGCTGACTTTGTATAAAATATATACAAAAGTATGAAGGCTATTGCTTAACGCATTGTAAGCCACCCTGAGTCTCCGGAGAAGGGCGGCATATAAATCAAATTAAAAAAAAAAAAAGGTGTTCCTTATGAAGTTCCATTATAAGCAACCTAACCATATTAGAAAACTAAGATCGTGGCATCCGGCCCTCTCAATTCCTGGCAAATAGATGGGGAAGAAATGGAGGTAGTGACAGATTTTATTTTCCTGGGCTCCAAGATCAACAGCCCAGAAATTAAAAGACGCTTGCTCCTGGGGAGGAAAGCCATGGCAAATCTAGACAGTGTACTAAAAAGCAGAGACATCACCCTGCCAACAAAAGAGCGTATAGTCAAGGCGATGGTTTTCCCAGTTGCAATGGATGGCTGTGAAAGTTGGACCATAAGAAAGTCTCTCTCTTCTGTCTGTCTGTCTGTCTGTCTGTCTGTCCATCCGTCCGTCCGTCCGTCCATCCACCCACCCCCACACACACATACACAAAAGTTGAGGACTACTTGTAAATTCTCTTTATTGCTGGAAATCTATGCGCATCTTAGCAAGTCAATTTAGTCTCTTTGCCAGATATGGCTCACTATCACATCGATAATAGTTTTTTGATAGGCGTACTCTCTGTGTTTGAACACCTGTGCTCAACTGTGGTGCTGGAGACAATAGTTACCCATCCCATGGATGGACTGCAAAAACCACAAACAAAAGAGTCCTAGGGAACAAGAAGATAAACAATATTATTTGATATGGGATTTATTTTATCAATGGTTAGAGAAGAAAGAGCCTTGGTAGTGCAGGGGTTTAAGGCACCCTGTTATTAAGCTGGTTATTAAGACCAGCTGCCTGCAATTACTGCAGGGTTCGAATCTCGCCAAGGCTCAAGGTTGACTCAGCCTTCCATCCTTTCTAAGGTAGGTAAATTGAGGACCCAGTTGTGGGGGCAATAAGCTGACTTTGTATAAATATACAAAAGGATGAAGGCTATTGCTGAGCACATTGTAAGCCGCCCTGAGTCTTCGGAGAAGGGCGGCATATAAATCAAATTAAAAAAAAAAAAAAGAAAGAAAAGAAAGAATGGAAATGAAATATGAAATGGATAAGATAATAAAACATATAAAGGAGTTTTTTTCCCCTTATAGAGGACAATTTACTGTTAAATAATTGGTAAATGAGAATAATAATGTAATAAACTGTTAAATAAGAAAACGTTGGATAGAGGATTAAGCACAAAAGATTTGTAACCAATCAATACACTTTCTGTAATTGTAATGGATGATAATTGTTTTATGTTTTAAGTTTTGTTTAAAAATAAAAAAAAATTCAAAAAAAAAAAAAAAAGAAGTCCTAGACTGAACCTCACCAAAAATATCACTCGAAACCAAGATGGCCAAGCAAAGGCTGTCATACATTGGCCACGTCATGTGAGCTGACGTCTCACTCGAAAAGTAAATCATGCTGGGAGGGATCAGTGAAAAAAAGGGGAAGGGGCCATCTGTTGTTGTCCGCCAGCGGCCTGCAGAGCTGACAGCAGAGTCGGACAGTGAGAAGGCTGGGGAGGAACATGGGTCAGTCCTGGAGTCTGGGGAAGGCTCGGATGAGGGCTCTGCGTTGGAGGCAGAGAGGGGGCCAGGGCCATCTGGGAGTGATGTGCTGCCTCCAGAGCCTCCAGAGTCGGACATCAGGGAGGCAGAGGAACAGGGGGAGCCTATTCCCAGTGCGCGCATGCGCAGAGCTGCCAGAATGCACAAACAGTTAAAACAAAAGGGGTGACTCGGGAGTAAGGCTTGGAGATGATTGGCCCCTCCCATAAGACATAAAGGAGGAGCAAAGGCACGTGAGCCTTTGCAGGAAGTAACTTTGTTCGTTCTGGTCGATTTAAATTCTGCAGCTCTGTTTTGACTCTGTGCTCCGTGTGGCCTTGCAAAGCTAATTGCCAATTAGGTCTTTGGCAGCGTGTCAAGGGAGATAAAGGTGGGTGTTTATCAGCCTTATCCCGAAGGACTGTGGCAGACTTTTGTCGGACTCTTTACAAACTATTTGCGACTCATCTGTGAATGAACAGAATGAGAATGAACAGGCTGTGAATGAACAGACTTCTCAGCCGTTGAAATAAAAAGAGGGTTTTTGGGACCTTGGGTGCTTTTTACTGCCTCAGGAAGCCTAGATCAAAACACCATCCTAGAATCCGCTGGTTTGACACTATAAAGGATGACACTGGGATGAGCACGGTGGATCTGAAGGTGTTCTGTCCCCATCCCACATGCACACACACCAACAGACGTCCAAGAGTTAAAGACCAAACCAGCTGACAAAATCCTTTTCCTTATGATAACAGAACTTGGCAGCAACCTAGTGGCTGCCTGCCAAGAGTTTATTACTTACGAAGGAAAGAGATAACTTCTCTCCACTTCTGGTACATCAAAGTAAAATGCTCAATAATTACAGAGTAAATCAAGTCCAAAGATAATCCCGCAAAGTCTATAGCAAAAGTCCGGCATGCAGAATGGCGTGGAAGCTTTCAGCTTTGTTCGTTACAAGGCTTGACTGGCCACCACGTTCCCTTTTATACCCTGCGGGGTGTGGTCCAGTGACTCAGCCTAATCTCGGACACGCCTTTTCTTCTGTTGCGCGCGCTTATCTCTGCGACGCTGACGTGGATCCAGCCAAGACTCATTACTCTCATCACTGTCCACCTGTGGCTGCGTGGATGTGCTTGGCCCTGGCCCTATCTCTTGCCCTTCGGTGGACACCGAAGGCATTGCCAAAGAGGAGGGTCCTGGAGAGGGAAGCCTTGCCAACTCCTCTCCTTCACTCTCGTGCCGATGACACAGGCTCAGGTAACGGAGCCACAACAGAAGGAGGCGGTGCGAGACAGAGAGGCATTGGAGAGTGCTGATCCATAGAGTGATCAAAGATCGGACACAATTGAAGGGCTGAAGATGACAATGCTCACCTGTGCTGATGTGGAAATGAGACCATTGATCTAGCTCTACTCTACCAACGACCTGGTAGTTGCATTCTCACAACCAGTTAAGCTTGCTTAATGTCAAACTTGTTTAGTTTTTTGGTTTTTTTGGGGGTGTGTGTGTGTATCCTGCAAACGCCATGAGGTTGGGTTTGTGCAATCTCAGAAAAGAGACTAATAGACACAAAGGTAGTCTCTTCCCTCATGCCGTCACTCTGCTGAACATTTAACTCCCACAGCACTGACTTATGCCTGAAGATATTTATCCATAGGCTTAGCCTATTATCCTTGTCATTTTCTCCTCTTTTTATCTTCCCCTCTTTCTCACCTCTCATCTTTCCTACTACCTTCTCCTAATGGTATAAAATGATTTATCAATTGTTGTTTGTATCTTATGATTTATGATTGTATCTTATGATTTATGATTGTATCTTATGATTTATGATTGTATCTTATGATTTATGATTGTATCTTATGATTTATGATTGTATCTTATGATTTATGATCTAGGACATATCGCTCTACTGTTCATATGTACACTGAGAGCTTATGCACTGGAGACAAATTCCTTGTGTGTAAAATCACACTTGGCCAATAAAGAATTCAATTCAATTCAATTCAATTCAATTCAATTCAATTCTATTCTATTCTGTTCTGTTCTGTTCTGTTCTGTTCTGTTCTGTTCTGTTTTCTTCTCTTCTCTTCTGCCCTACCCTACCCTACCCTACCCTACCCTACCCTACCCCTTACCCTACCATACCCTACCCTACCCCTTACCCTACCTTACCCTATCCTACCCTATCCTACCCTACCCTACTCCACTCTACTCCACTCTATTCTTCTGTTCTGTTCTGTTCTGTTCTGTTCTGTTCCGTTCCGTTCCGTTCCACTCCATTCCACCCTACCCTACCCTACCCTACCCTACCCTACCCTACCCTACCCTATCCTCCATGTGAATTCAGCCACATAAACTCTAGAAGCAAAAGATTGATGTGGATCCTTAGAAACAAGGAAATAAAGAACTTTTGTGCCTTATTCTGCATTGTGCAGCTTCTTTAAGTATTTGTCTGCAAATATCCATCACATTCTCCTAAGGTGATCATCTATCGTAGCAGGCATGTACAGATGAACAAAGCAAATAATTGAACAGCAGGCAAATGTGATCAGTGCTGAGCAAAGGGGTTTGGCAGAGTCTGAAGAAGCGGTGCACAGCTGAGCTAAGAGAAGGCAAACTGTAATGCAAAAGATTGAAAGCTCAATTTGGTTTTTCGACTGTTGGGGCTAATGTAGTGTTCACCGGAACAAACCCTTGTATTCTGAATTAATTACAATTACATGAAAAGGAAACTTCCTCTCCCAATCTCTAAGCCTGTTGAAACTTGAGCAAGAATTAATCACTTGCCATTGAGTTAAGATGCTAAATTATAGAGGGAGGTATGGTGAACTGATTTTTGGGGAAAGGTATAGCGAACTGAATTGCAGCAAAGATCAAGACACTGGTAAATAAACCAGTTTCTTGGGAATTGTTTGGATAAGGAGAGGACCGGAGATCACCCACACGAGCTCCTGACAGCTGCTCCTCATGAGGAGAAAACAATACAAGAAAAAAAAAAAAAGAACACAAACCTGTTCTTGTATCATTTAACACTGGGACTTACAAAATGACACAGAACATTACAACACTGAAAATATTAAAGGACAACTTTGAAGAACCAGAAATTAGTAGCTACGTTATTCATACTGTCAGTAATGATAGCCCTCTTCTATGGATAAATGATGTCTAAAACATGTTAATGAAAGAATAACAGATGTAGATCAAATTTTATCTGTCAGGACATAAAGTACAGAATGTAAAACTACAAATGACAGGTGAAGAGAATAATGGAAGAAAATTTGATTAGAAAAGTTTTGGAGATGGACAAGCTCACAAAAGAAATACAAGAAAAGGAGGAAACAGAATATTACATGGTATGAGAATAATTGACGAAGATATAGGAGTTGAAATGTAGTAACAAACAAGTGGAAATGGAACGGGCACAGAATGTATGATTGAAATTGAGTGCATTGTTATCTTTATGTATATAAATCAATATTAGAATCATATGTATAAATGGTAAATTGAAGTAAGGGAGAAAAATAGATATGTAAGAAATGTTTACCAATGCGAAAATGTTGAAGAGAAGAAAATTATAAAAAATTCTTTTTTTAAAAAAAAACTTTAATAAAAATTATTAAAAAAAGAGAGTTGAAGACACATCAAATCCTTTGACAATATTTGATTGAATTAAAGATTAAGATCATTAAATGTAGGGAGACGGAATATAAATGTGTTCAAGGTTAAAATAAGACCCCCCCCAAATGTTCTGAAAATCCTTTAGGGACTTTTTGCTGATGCCAGGACTGAAGAATTGATGTCTTATGGATTTGTTTATATATATATAAAAGATGGGACAAAGAGAGATATCTGTTTAACCTTATAAGGGATGAAGAGTTATCAAATTTGTTTATTCCTGTTGTGATGAAGGTTGAAAGGAGAAGGAAAAGAAGGAGAAGAAGGAGAAGGAAGAGATGAAGATGAGAGGAGACATGATAACTGTCTTCAAATACTAGAACGGCTGTCAAGAGCCGAGGTGGCGCAGTGGTTAGAGTGCAGTACTGCAGCTACTTCAGCTGATTGCTAGTTCAGCAGATCAGCGGATCAAATCTCACCGGCTCAAGGTTGACTCAGCCTTCCATCCTTCCGAGGTGGGTAAAATGAGGACCCAGATTGTTGGGGGCAATATGCTATTTAGTAAACTGCCTTTGGTGTAAGCCGCCCAGAGTCCTTGGAGAGTGGGCGGCATAGAAATATGACTAATAAATAATAAATAAAACAATAAAATAAATACCCTATAGAGCCATGATGGCGAACCTATGGCTCACATGCCACAAGTGGCATGCAGACCCCTCTCTGCGGGCATACCAGCCGTTGCCCCAGCCCAGCTCCACTGTGCATGCGCACGCGCCTCCCGCCCCGTTTTGGGCCTCGAAGGCCTCCTGCACCAACCTGGAAGCCAAAATGGGGTGTGGGGAGGGGCTGGGTGCATGCACAGGGTGGGGGTGGGGGGCTGGGGCAGGGACGGGTTTCACTTACCTTTGCTACCAGTTCACTCGCAGAAGCTTCTGTGCATGTGCAGAACATATTTGATGATGTCTGGGTGGATGGGTGGAGCCTCCTGGTAGCAACCCACCACTGGGCTGGGACACCTGCCCGGGGGATACGCGTGCATGCATGGGAACAGGGCGTATGCACGGGGGCCCTCACATTGCATTTTGGGGGTTCTGACATGCGCTTTGGGCCCTCGGAACCAAAAAGGTTAACCATCACTGTTATAGAGATTTGAACGTATTCTCACTTGCTTCAGAGAGTAAGACTAGAACTAAACGCATGGAACTTCAAGAACCGTAGATACAAATTAGACAGTAGGAAGAACTTCCTGACAGTATGAGCTGTCAATCAATGGCATAGCTCACTGCACTAAGAGGTTTCTCCTCTTTCAATGGAGGCTTTCAAATGGAGGGTTGGATATTAATCTTCAGAGGATGGTGTAGGGCAGGAATCCCCAGTCTCTGGGCTGTGGCCTATTCAGAATTGGGACATGCGATTGGCTGTCTGGAGTGCCCCTGCACAATTCAAGTTGCACGAGTGGTGGGCCGGTGGTCACTCGCACACATGCGTGCTGGCCCGCTGCTCATGTGAGTTGAGTTGCGCACATGTGCTCCAGAGAGCCACTTGCGTGACTCAATTCTGAATAGGCCAGGCCTGGTAGTGAGCCTTGAACCTGGGGGTTGGGGACCCTTGCCCTATACCAGGGGTGTCAAACTCAAGGACCGCAGACTGGATCCGGCCTGCAGGCTGCTTAGATCTGGTCCACGGGGCCACCCTGGAGACAGCAAAGGACCAGCCTGCAGTGCCTCTGCCAGTGAAAATGGAGCACACAGCCTTCCCGAGCTCTGTTTTCGCTGGCAGAGGGTGTTCTGTCCCCGTCTCACACACGCACCCCCACAGACAGTCAATAGTGAAATAAACCAGCCGACAAAGGTTTCTCTAAGAGCAGAATTGGCAGGAACCCAGTGGCTGGCTGCCAAGAATCTTTTACTTACGAAAAGAGTGTTTTTCAAAGCCAACACACAAGAGATAAGAGAATACTCAAAAAGTCCAGCAATGCAGAGAGGTTTGTTCAATATCAGTTTTTGCTCGTCACAGAGCTTGAACGACCACCACACCCCCTTTTATACCCTGTGGGGTGTGGTCCAGTGACTCAGCCTAATCCCTGGCATGCCTCTTCCTCTGCTGCGCGCGCTTATCTCTGCAACACTGTCGAGGGTCCAGCCAAGACTCATCATCATCATCATTACTGTCCATCTGCGGCTGCGTGGAAGTGCTTGGCCCCGGGCCTATCTCTTGGCCTTCGGAGGACATCGGAGGCATTGCCAGAGAGGAGGGTCCTGGAGAGGGAGGCCTTGCCAACTCCTCTCCTTCACTCTCGGAGTCCTCTCCTGCTGATAACACAGGCTTGGTGATCGGAGCCACAACAGAGGGTTGCAGGAGGCTGTCGCAGCCGAAAATTGAGCTCGGGAGCCCTGTTTTCACTGGCAGAGCTCTTGGGCCACCACAGGCACCCTTGACACGAGTGACGTCGAGCTGGCCACGCCCCCCCTGGTCCGCCCATCCTCTCGAGGTCAAATACATCCCTGATGACACCCCTGCCCTACACCATCCTCTGCAGATGAATATCCAACCTCCATTTGAAATATCTTTTGTGCCAATGTCCGCCACGAGAAAACGGTAGAGAATTTCCTTAGAAAATGAAGGACAATCTTTTTGCTGTGGGATTCAAGTGGGAAGCTGAGGGGAAGAAAAAAACATCAAAAAAAAGAAGCGATGCAAAAATCATTTCAGATAAATTTCTGAGGGATTTCAGCTCTGATTACAAGGCTAAATTATACGATCTGGGCCAATAGAAAAATCGCGGTATGAAAGATATGCTGATTAGAAACGCGGGAGATCAGGCGAATTCCAGTCAACTGTCTGTGTTTGTAGTAAGAAAACATGCCAATTTGTCATGTTATAGGTAGATCTCTCACGCAGACAGCTTTTGTATGCAATTTCCACTAATGTACACAGTTCTTTTAATATCACTTTCCCTAGAAACATTTCTAAAAGGCAAATTTCCCTGATGTCAGTTCTTTCTTATGTAAATTTTCCCGCTGCAAGCTTTTAAAATGTAAATTTCTCCATAAGCCTTTAAAAAAAGAAAAAAGGGAATGCAAGGATTCTCAAATGCATCTTTCATAAACAAATATCCCTTTTAAAATGCATCTTTCACAAACAATTATCAAATTGGGACGGTGGCACTTTTTAAAAAAAATGGATGCTAATTTCCCCGCCCCCCCCCCAAGGTGGGGTAGTGTTGAACCCTGCAGTAGATGCAAATTATTTCAACACAGATTCCTACAGATATTTCTTGGTGTCTGAATTGCATTTTCTACATCAAGGATTATGAGCTTCGTTCCAAATTCTTTGAGCCCGGAATATATTACCGTTAGGCCGAGAAAAATTTGCAATTTTGTACTGGTTCTCATTCCATATTACAAAAGAGCATTTGCTTTTGAAATTCACTTTCATGGAAAAAGGAGAAAGGAGTACCAAGGACACAGGTGACACATTAACCATATTCACAAGATGGTTAAAA
Organism: Pantherophis guttatus; assembly: GCF_029531705.1. The sequence continues at coordinate 93,395 of NW_026844016.1, read as the reverse complement.
TAATTACTGAATAATCTGTCGTGGGGGGGAATTGCATAATAGGTTAAAAAGACAAATAACCACATGACTAATCTGTAAATCAGTAAAACACATAGACGCCCACAATCCTCGGTTTGTGAAGACAATTGAACCCAACATTTCCGTTGCTAAACGAGACACTTGTTAAGTGAGTTTTGCCCCAGTCTGTGACTTTTCTTACCACAGAATGGAGACATTTCATTACCCAGCTAAGTAACATCATCAGTGTTAGAAGGGAGTGTTGACATTACAGGTAGTCCTTGACTCACAGCCATTCATTTAGTGACCGTTCAAGAGCGCAGAAAAAAGTGACTTATGACTGTTTTTCACAGTTACAACCTTTGTAGTATCCCTATGGTCATGTGATCAAAATTCAGATGCTTGGCAACTGGTTCACACTTACGACCGTTGCCGTGACCCGAGGTCACGTGATCCCCCTTTTGTGACCTTCTGACAAGCGAAGTCCACGGGGAAGCCAGATTCACTTAACAACCGGGTTACTAACTTATCAACGGCAGTGATTCACTTAACAACTGTGGCAAGAAAGGTCATAAAATGGAATAAACCCAGAGGTGGGTGGCACATGAATTAACAACTGGTTCACCCAGCACCGAAAATGTGAGCGCACGTGCTTTGCTCTCTCTTGCGGCTTTCATGCATACACACAGTTTAAAAAACGCAGCTAAATAGGATGGCCTAACACTGGGGCGAGTGGACAGCAGAGGTGGTATTCAGCCGGTTCGCACCGGTTTGGGTGAACTGCTAGCGGTGATTGCGGGTGGGTCCGCCCATGCGCCCTGGCTCCAAGTCGTGCTATTTAGGCACGTTTTCGAGGCCGGCACATGCGCGATAGGCACACGAGCGAACAAAGTACCATGCGCGGTAGGCCAGGTGCATGCACGGACAGTGCGCTCAGAAAGCGAGCATGTATGCATGCGACGAGCCGGTGATAAAAGTAAGTGAAACCCACCCCTGGTGGGAGTGCCTACCTGCAAGTCACAACGACCGGTTCGCCTGAACTGGTCTAAACCAGCAGCAGCCCACCACTGGATAAACCCCACTTAACAACAGAAATTTTAGGCTCAATTGTGGTCTTAAGTTGAGGGCTATCTGTATTAACTGGGTAATGAAACATCTGTAAGAAAACAACCAAGTTCAGAGACCACCAAAAGATCCCATGGTTCGACCCTAAGCTATAAATACTCTCTTCTATAGCTAAATATGTTGCTGCTGTGGATATGGTTACAGGTAGTCCTTGACCTATGAACACAATTCATCGGGGCCTTGGTAGTACAGTGGTCTAAAGCACCCTGTTATTAAGAACAGCTGCCTGCAATTACTGCAGGTTCGAATCTCGCCAAAGGCTCAAGGTCGACTCAGCCTTCCATCCTTTCTAAGGTAGGTAAATTGAGGACCCAGTTAGTGGGGGCAATAAGCTGACTTTGTATAAATATACAAAAGGGATGAAGGCTATTGCTTAGCGCATTGTAAGCCGCCCTGAGTCTCCGGAGAAGGGCGGCATATAAATCAAATTAAAAATAAAAAAAAATAAAAATAAAAATTGAGCCCAAACTTTCTGTTGCTAAGTGAGGCGTTTGTTAAATGGTTTGGCCCCATTTTACGACCTTTCTCACCACGGTTGTTAAGTGAATCGCCGCATTGTTTAGTCCCCTGGTTGTGAAGTGAATCCGGCTTCCCCGTTTGACTTTGCTTGTCAGAAGGTCGCAAAAGCGGATCATGTGATTCCCCAGGACGTTGCAACCATCATAAATATGAGTCAGTTGCCAAGCATCTGAATTTTGGTCGTATATGACTGTGAGGATGCTGCAACGGTCGTAAGTGTGAAAAACGGTCTCTTTGTTTTCAGTGCTTGTTACAACTTTGTATGGTCACTAAACAAACTGTTGTAAGTTGAGGATCAATGGTGGGATTCAAATATTTTTTTACTACCGGTTCTGTGGACGTGGCTTGATGGGCGTGGCAGGGGAAGGATACTGTAAAATCTCCATTCCCTCCTCAATCCAGGGGAAGGTTACTGCAAAATCCCCATTTCCTCCCGATCAGCTGGGACTCGGGAGGCAGAGAATAGATGGGGGCGGGGCCAGTCAGAAGTGGTACTTACCGTTTCTCCGAACTACTCAAAATTTCCGCTGCCGGTTCTCCAGAACTGGTCAGAACCTGCTGAAACCCACCTCTGCCTCCAACGTCCCTTCAGATTCTGTTATTTTGTTAAAGCTATAAGCCTATTTTTGAAAACAGGTTACAATAAGACTTGGAGGGATTTCCAGAGGATAAAGGATGAAGGAGGATTTAGATGACCAAAAGTCTTTTTTCTGGGACTGGTTAGTCTTCATTTTGTTTACTTCAAGATAGCTTTTGGGGCAGCTGTTTGGTTAGAATAAAGACGACACCCAACACTAGGATTTTTGCAGTCTAATCTTCTTTGTTTCTTGTTTATTTGTTTTATCCCATAGGACCAGTGGTGGGTTTTAAATTTTTTTACTACTGGTTCTGTGGGTGTGGCTTGGTGGGCATGGCTTGGTAGGCGTGGCAGGGGAAGGATCAGGGGTGGGTTCTAAATTTTTTTACTACTGGTTCTGTGGGTGTGGCTTGGTGGGCATGGCTTGGTGGGTGTGGCAGGGGAAGGATCGGGGTGGGTTCTAAATTTTTTTACTACCGGTTCTGTGGGCGTGGCTTACTTTGTGGGTGTGACTTGGAGGTCATGTGACTAGGTGGGCGTGGCTAGCTGGTCAGAGTCATTTCTGGAAGGTCCTCGCACTTACGACCCGACTCATTTGTTTGCTTTTAATACTGATCAGCTGTAGGACGGCCCTTTGAAGCCCCGCGGCAAGAGTTTAAACAATTTTTTCCCCTCTAGTCATCAGCTGGGACTCAGGAGGCAGCAATAGATTGGGGGTGGGATCAAATAAAAGGTAAGAATAACATGTGAGGGGGTGGGAGGGCAGGGGGGGAGAACCGGTTCGGTGATGTCATATCGTCACCGCTACTGGCTCGGCCGAACCAGACCGAACCGGGAGGAACCCACAATTGGGAAGGATACTGTAAAATCCCCATTCCCTCCCCACTCCAGGAAAGGATCCTGCAAAATCCCCATTCCCTCCCCCCTCCAGGGAAAGGATCCTGCAAAATCCCCATTTCCTCCCGATTAGCTGGAACTCGAGAGGCAGAGAATAGATGGGGGTGGGGCCAGTCAGAGGTGGTATTTGCCAGTTCTCCAAACTACTCAAAATTTCCGCTACTGGTTCTCCAGAACTGGTCAGAACCTGCTGAATACCATCTCTGTTGAAGACTACCTGTACCAAGGTTTTCAAAATAATCAAGCTTGTTGTGAAAACACATCTGTTAGGTTTATGACCACATATGTCATGAGAAAGCAGCCATCTCCTTAAATAGGGGAAACAAATATTCTTTCTTTCAATTGTATTATTGCAATACTTTATACCTGGTTTCCTACGCAATAATCATTTTTTAATGGATTCTTTTCCGACAGATTTTGGACACCGTAGACAAAACCCATTTTTTTTAAAAAAATGTATGTAATTAACATCCATTGGCCTAAAAGCTTGTACACTGCAAAAATTCAAATTTATTATTTGGCTTTAACAGATATACCCCTTCCTCCTAGCTGGTCTGTTAGATTGAGGTTACCGTATTTTAATTAAACCCCAGGGAAAGATCGCAAGGGAGAGTATTTCTTAGTTTTAGAGGGTTTTTTTTTTTTTTTGGTTTAATTTTATTTTCCTGATTGGAAAGTAGAGCCAGCTGGGGTAGCCTGAATGACGATAAACTTGTGTTAACATCGCCATCTGTGGCAGTCTCCCCTGCTTTCTGTGAAAATATGAGCTCAAAATAGCACCATCACCCAGAAATTCTGACAAAATGTCCAAATAACAAGGGAACAAAACCTTTAAAAAGCTTTGACCCTTGAATTTGTATTTAATATTGCATGTTTTGACGGCAGCAAGAATTGTATATTTGCACAATATTGGAAAAAATGAGGAAACATCGGGAGAAGAAGATGTAATTAAAAAAATATTAGATTGCGCAGAAATGGATAGAGTGACATTAAAGATAAAAGAGAAGGAAGATACAGAATACTTTCAAATATGGGATTTGTTTTATAACACTTATAACACCCCAGCACTTACGTCTGCTGGGGTGGGATTCAGCTGGTTTGGACCAGTTCAGGAGTACCAGTAGGTCCGATGATCAGCTGGGAGCGAACTGGTTCACTCCAATGATCAGGTGGGCCCGCCCGCTTGCGCACCCCTACATGTTTTACTTACCTTTATCCTCTCAGCTGAATCGCGCGGCAGAGTGGATTGCTGCGCCTCACCTGTGTTAGTCCCCAGAAGTAACGCGGAAGTTTAGTTTTGTCAAAACTGTGCACACAATCACCGAACCAGTTGTGAAACTGGCACGATCCCACCACTGTATGTATGTTAAATGAAAATGTACAAATAAACTATATGTCAGCACTTCAAGCTGCATTTACTCTAGTGCTGACATAAGAAGGAGAAGTGGAGGCGTCTGGAAAGGGACGTTTGACTTTTCACCTACTTATTTTCCCTGGAGATAATATCCCCTAGGAGATGGGATGGGAGGGGGGAAATTCCTTTGAGCTGGAGTGGTAGATTAGGGGTAGAATGACTTGGAAGATGGCCAATGAGTGCAGGGGAGTGGGGAACGGAAAGGGAGGGTTTATATATAAAATATTTCGCTGATAAAGAAATAAAGGGAGACTAGATCTATTTCAAGCTATTTAGCTCTCATCAACTAGCCATACTCTTACTTGGATTTGAACTTGGGCTGCCTGCATGTTAGGCAGTTGTATTAACAGAAATATAAATTTGGTATAAAATGGTTTGTCGTGAACGCGACTGCTTGAGGGCTCCTGGATTGGAGCTGAAAGGCGAAAGGGATGCAGTACGCTCCCTCCCACATGCTGGGGTAGACCAGGTGCCTTGTTAGAAAAACACTTTATACACACACACACACACACACACACACACACACACACACACACAGACATACACATATAAAAGTTATAGGACAAATTAAGCAAATTTGAATGACCATCACTGCACTTTTATATCCACTTGACCCACCAAGGTGGGAAGACAGGATATGTTGTGGGTCCCATCTATTAGGGATGGCTGTTTGATAGGACCACGAAAAAAGGCTGTTATGATTGTCCCAAAGATGCTTTTCCAAAAGGCAACTGGACTTTCTTGGTTTTCTTCCCCCTTGAAAAAGTTTCGCTTCTCATCCAAGAAGCTTCTTCAGTTCTAACTTCAGAAGAAGTTCCGTTCTTCAAACTGAAGAAGCTTCTTGGATGAAAAGCGAAACGTTTTCAAGGAAGAAACCAAGAAAAGTCCAGTTGCCTTTTGGAAAAACACCTTTGGGACAACCACGAAGTAGACTATTGAGAATCTCCATAGAGCTTCTCGGTGGTGGCCCCTTCTCTATGGAAGATCATATTTTCTGAAAGACAGTTGGCTTCCAACTTGTTGCTTTTCCAAAAGGCCCTGAAAGATGTGGTTTTGTCAGCAGGCCTGAGGTCCCTGAATTGAGCCAATCAGGTGGTTGATTTGACTGTATTGCTACTGCCATGGAGTGGTATGAAGAATATGGGTTTTTGTGTTGTGGAGTTTTAATCTTGCTAAGCTGCTCAGAGTCACCCATGAGTTGGGTGACCATATAGATGTATTTACTAAATAAACAGAATCAAGATCAACTGAAGTGTTAATGCCACTTTATAATGCCTTGGTAAGATCGCACTTGGAGTATTGCATCCAGTTTTGGTCGCCATGATGTAAAAAAAGATGTTGAGACTCTAGAAAGAGTGCAGAGAAGAGCAGCAACTAAGATAATTAAGGGCCTGGAGGCTAAAACATATTTATTTATTTATTTTATTTTTATTTGATTTATATGCCGCCCTTCTCCGGAGACTCAGGGCGGCTTACAATGCGTTAAGCAATAGCCTTCATACTTTTGTATATTTATACAAAGTCAGCTTATTGCCTCCACAAACTGGGTCCTCATTTAACCTACCTTAGAAAGGATGGAAGGCTGAGTCAACCTTCCATCAAGAACAGTTGCAGGAACTGGGCATGGCTAGTTTAATGAAAAGAAGGACTAAGGGTGAGATGATTGCAGTCTTGCAATATTTGAGGGGCTGCCCCAAAGAAGAGGGAGTCAAACTATTCTCCAAAGTACCTGAGGGTAGGACAAGAAGCAACGGATGGAAAATAATCAAGAAGAGAACCAACCTAGAACTAAGGAGAAATTTCCAGACAATGAGAACTATTGATCAGTAGAACGACTTGCCTCTAGAAGCTTTGAGAGCCCCATCACTGGAGGCTTTTAAGAAGAAAGTGGACAGCCACTTGTCTGAAGTGGTATAGGGTCTCCTGTTTGAGCAGGGGGCTGGACTAGAAGACCCCCAAGGTCCCTTCCAATTCTGCATTTCTGTTATATCATTTCTGTATGCACATGCACCAGGGATTAAATGCTACCGGTTCGGACTGGTTCGAGTGAACTGCAGTAGTGGATTGCCCCCGGTTTGGGCCGGTTCACAAAAACCGGTAGTAAAACCGGCGGGAGGCCCTGCCCACCGCCCTGGATGTCGTCATTGGTGATCTACGCATGCGATCCCGTTGCGAACCGGTAGTAAAGGTAAGTAGAACCCACCCCTGGTGAACTGGTAGTAAAAAATGCTACCGGTTCGTGTTAACCGGATTTCCGATGATCAGCTGGGCGACAATCAGCTGTGACGAATGATTTATATTAGCTAGAATCGTCGGATTTGCTGCTTTCTAGCTAATCTAAACCACGTGGCACAGCAGATTTCCCCTCCTCACTGTTCTACTTACCTTTGAAGACTCGGAAGGCTTCAACATGGTCCTTTTTTAGTGCTACCCGGGCGTGCCTCAACCACACACTCGGTAACAGACTCATAGAACCGGTAGCAGACTTCCAAGAATTTCACCCCTGACATGCACCCAGACAGTGCAGATTTATTAGTCTGATCCAGTGGTGGGTTCCTCCCGGTTCGGTCCGGTTCCAGTGTTGAAGAGTTCACAACTTCTGGTTCAGGGGTCTGCAACCTTAAACACTCAAAGAGCCATTTGGACCCGTTTCCCACAGAAAAGAAAACACCGGGAGCCACAAAACCTGGGTGGGTGTGGCCAACTCAATGTCACTCACTTCCACCAATCCAGTGGTGGGTTCCTCCCGGTTCAGTCTGGTTCGGCCGAGCCGGTAGCGGTGACGATATGACGTCACCAAACCGGTTCTCCCCCCCCCGCCCTCCCACCCCCCACCCCCTCACATTATTCTTACCTTTTATTTGGTCCCACCCCCAATCTATTGCTGCCTCCTGAGTCCCAGCTGATGACTAGAGGGAAAAAAACTGTTTAAACTCTTGCCGGGGGGCTTCCAAGAGCCATCCTACAGCTGATCAGTGTTAAAAGCAAACAAATGAGTCGGTTCGTAAGTGCGAGGACTGGTCGTAAGTACGAGGACCTTCCAGAAATGACTCTGACCAGCTAGCCACGCCCACCTAGTCACATGACCTCCAAGCCACACCCACAAAATAAGCCACGCCCACAGAACCGGTAGTAAAAAAATTTAGAACCCACCCCTGGTCTGATCCCATTCTGTAGGCTACAGAGTTGTGAAGATCTCTAGACCGTGCAAGAGATGCCAACTTGCAAAGGCTCGGTGTCAAAAACCACAGCCCAGCAGATGGCATTAACATCCCAAGCATCTCAAATTCAGCGGGTAGACTCACGACTCTTGCTCGGTGCGCTGCCTTCATGAAAACAAAGCAGTCTTGGTGTTTTTTTGCCTCCAGCAAAAAAAAAAAGAGAGAGCAATAAACAGAACTTCAAGGTAGACAGAGAACAACCAGTTTGTTAATAAACGGTCTGGCCTTTTGAAGTCCTTTCGGCTGGTCGGCATAGCAATTCTTTCCTTTTCATTTTAGGTGGCGTCGTGAGTTTGGGAAAAGCCTCACAACTCCTGAACCAAATTGCAGCCGATATTGAGAGCGACAAGCAGCACAATTCACTGAATGGATGGATGGAGATCTACCTCTCTTGACATCTTACAGGGCATTTCAGAAAGCATTTCTGAAGCCTTCTTTTTTTGTTAAAAAATATATTTTATTAAACAGTTTTTTTTAAAAACAAACAAAAACAGATCTTTTCTTCTTCTTCTTCTTCTTCTTCTTCTTCTTCTTCTTCTTCTTCTTCTTCTTCTTCTTCCTCTTCCTCTTCCTCTTCCTCCTCCTCCTCCTCCTCCTCCTCCTCCTCCTCCTCTTCTTCTTCTCCTCCTCCTCCTCCTCCTCCTCCTCCTCCTCCTCCTCCTCCTCCTCCTCCTCCTCCTTCTTCTTCTTCTTCTTCTTCTTCTTCTTTATTGAATTTATATACCGTCCTCCCCGAAGGAACTCAGGGCGGTGAACAGCCGAAAATTAAAATAACATACAATATAAAAGTTAAGATAACTAAAAATAAATTAAATTAATCGGCCTCCCTATTTAAAACCCCAAGCTCAACAGTTTAAAACCCCAATTTAAAACCCCAAGCTCAACAGTTTCGCGTCAGTAATCCATATTTGTACATTTTCTCTTTCTTATCTTAATATATCTTTTATACATATATTTCTAATATATCATGTGTATACCATTATATTATATTATTCTAATTATTTTATTTACATTTGACATAAACATGTACCTAATTTCCTTTCCACAATTTTTACTTCTTCCCATTTCTTCCTATATTTCTCCACCTAATTTAACCATTATTTAGTCTTCCCTTGTCCTTTTTTTCCCCTTCCTTTTCCTCCAACCATTTATACCATCTCTCCCAGATTAGATAGGTAGATCTGTTTCATCTTTTTCTTGTATCTCCTTCGTGACCTTATCCATTTCCGCACACTCCATAATTTTTCTAATCACATTGTCTTCTAATGGTATATCGTTATTTTTCCAGTTTTGGGCGAAAGCTATTCATGCTGCTGTAATTACGTGGATGAGTGGATGTCTTCTGGTTTAACTTCTTGCTCAAGCAGGAGGCCCTATGCCCGATGCCATTTCAGACAAGCGACTGTCCAGTCTCTTCTTAAAAGCCTCCAGTGATGGAGCACCTAAACTTCTGGTGGCAAGCTGTTCCACTGGTTAATTGTCCTCCCTGTTAGGAAGTTTCTCCTTAATTCCAGGTTGCTCCTCTCCTTGATTAGTTCCCATCCATTGTTTCTGGTCCTGTCCTCAGGTGTTTTGGAGAATAGGTTGACCCCCTCTTCTTTGTGGCGGCCTCTCAAATACTGCAATGCTGCTATCATGTCCACCCTAGTCCTTCTTTTCTCTAAACTAGCTAAACTCAAATCCTGTAACCGTTCTTCGTAAGTTTTAGTCTCCAGGGCTTTAATCAGTGATGAAATCCAATTTTTTTTACTACCGGTTCTGTGGGCGTGGCTTGGTGGGTGTGGTGTGGCTTGGTGGGTGTGGCAGGGGAAGGATACTGCAAAATCTCCATTCCCACCCCACTCCTGGGGGAAGGATATTGCAAAATCCCCATCCCCTCTGCACTCCTGGGGGAAGGATATTGCAAAATCTCCATTCCCGTCCCACACTGTGGCCAGCCAGAGGTGGTATTTGCCGGTTCTCCAAACTGCTCAAAATTACCACTACCGGTTCTCCAGAACCTGTCAGAACCTGCTGGATTTCATCCCTGGCTTTAATCATCTTAGTTGCTCTTCATTGTATTTTTTCCAATGTCTCAACACCTTTTTTGTAATGTGGTGACCAAAAGTGGATGCAGTATTCCAAGTGTGGCCTTACTAAAGGCTTTATAAAGTGGTTCTAATGATTTATTTATTTATTTATTTATTTATTTATTTATTTATTTATTTATTTATTTATTTATTTATTTAAATTTGTATACCGCCCTTCTCCCGAAGGACTCAGGGCGGTGAACAGCCAAAATTTAAAACACCTACAGTATAAAAATTAAAAAGAATTAAAACAGAATTAAATCAGTTTGGCTTCCCTAAATTTTAAAACACTTTCCCCATAAAACAAGCCATTAAAATTTTAAGCCAGCCCGGCTTGCTGGAATAAGAAGGTGTTTAACGCTCGGCGGAAAGTACGGAGGTCTGGGATCAGTCGTATCCCTGGGGGTAGCTCGTTCCAGAGGGCGGGTGCCCCCACAGAGAAGGCTCTCCCCCTGGGGGTTGTCAGTCGACATTGCTTGACCGACGGCACCCTGAGGAGACCCTCTCTGTGGGAGCGAATTGGCCGGTGGGAGATTATCGGTGGCAGAAGGTGGTCTCGTAAGTACCCGGGCCCTAAGCCATGGAGCGCTTTAAAGATGAGAACCAATACCTTGAAGCACACCCGGAAGACCACTGGAAGCCAGTGCAGCTCGCGCAGGAGAGATGTTACATGGGAGCGCCATGTCGCCCCCATAATTACCCGTGCGGCCACTGGAGCCGCGGGTGCTCCTCAAGGGGAGCCCCATGTAGAGAGCATTGCAGTAGTCCAGGCGAGAAGTGACGAGGGCGTGAGTGACCGTGCATAAGGAGTCCCGATCCAGAAAGGGCCGCAACTGGCGTATCAGGCAAACCTGATAAAAAGCCTCCCTGGCCACGGCCGTCATGTAATTTCATGTAATTTAGCTGTGATTTAGTCACAGCTCTGGGGTCATTTGATAAATAGCCTGTGTGGTTGTCTAGCAAGCCCACCTCTCTTACTGTTGGTCCTTTGACAACTTAAGGGTTGATCTCAAGATAAGAGATTGGCCATGGTATCTCCCAGGGTTCCACAAGAAACTTGGTGGTGGTTATCAGGGATGGTGTTATGTATTGATACTTTTGAGCGGGAGTTTCAAACCTGCCTACGTTTCTGATTGGCTGACAGTCCCTCCAGGATTGTATATAAGGAGGGCTGCAGCCTCTGAGTTTTTGCTGAAGTCTCACTGTAAATTAAAGAGCTGTTGTCACTTGCTTGGTTGTGCCTCTCGTTATTCCCGAACCACTTCATTGGCGACGAAGGTGGGATAGAGGTCACAACAAGCGAACCAGTGAGACCACGAGCTTCAGCTAGGCGACGAGGCGAACCACAGGAGGCATACCGAACATGTCTGCCTACGTTCCGCCCAAGCCTTTTGATCCGACCCGCGATGGGCACGCTCCGGGCTCACTACGCTCCCGTGCCCTCCAAGTTCGTGCAACGATACCAACTCAGACAGCGCGTACAGCGAGAGGGAGAACCGGTCAGCGCATACATGGCCAGCCTGAGAAAAGCCACAACCCATTGCGACTATAGAGACTTGGATGATGCGTTGCTTGAGCAACTCATCTGTGGTGTCCAGGACATTAGGCTGCAACGGCGCCTACTCGCCAAGCCTGATTTAACGCTTGCTGGAGCCCTAGATGAGGCCAGGGCTCATGAAGCCTCCACAAAAGCCGCAGAAACGCTGCAGCGTCCGCTGACCAGCAAAGACAACCCCAAGTCTGCCCCGGTGCACAGAGAAGACGCCGGATCCAGCTCGGAGTCCGAGTCGGATGAAGACGTCTTCCGAACGGAGCACCAGAGAAAGGACACAGGCAGCCCCCGGCGAAGCTGTCCCAGCTGCAGAGGGCACCATGACAGACTGTCCTGCAAATATAGGGAGGCTATTTGCAGGCATTGCGAGAAAAAAGGGCACTTGGCGCGAGTCTGTAGAGCCATTCTGCCCAGAAAACACCAACCACGTGAGCGCCGCAGCCAACCAGAATCAACACGCCAGAAACAACCAATGAGAGAAGGCGGCGCGAAAAAACGGCGCGAATTTGAACCTCGAGATGGCCGCAGCATTCACATAGACCAGGCCAGCGCGGAAGTCGAGGACAAAGTCAGCACAGTGGTCGAAATCAACGGCAAGCCATGCTCAATGGAGATCGACACCGGATCGGCTCTCTCCATAATGTCTTGGGCGACCCTAAAGACCCTCCTGCCGTCGTTCCGGAAGGACCAACTCTCCAAACAGAGACTGCGCATCCTAGACTACCAGGGAAACCGAGTCCCCCTCAAAGGCGTGGGCACGTTCCGAGTCACCTACGGAGACTACGAAAGAGACCTGCCACTGACCATCGTCACGAAACAGCTTCCCAGCCTTCTCGGCATGGGGTGGTTCCGAGCCCTTGGCATGGGCTTCACTGGCGTCCACCAGATGCTCAAGTCATCGTTAAAAGACAGTCTCCTGACCGAGTTCCAGGACGTTTTCGGGGACACGTTGGGCAACTAACTCAAGCCTGGGTTCGCGAGAATACTTAGCTGACAAGCCCTGGTTCCAGCGCCGCCCCAGCGAGTCGCCACTCCCAACCGGGGATAACCACGCCCCGGACAAAATCCAGGAGGTTCCATTGGCGGAGCCGGGAGAGACAGAAAGTCCCTCCGACCAGCTCGACACCCCACCAAACACTGAACTGCGCAGGTCAACTAGGACGAGAAATCGCCCTGGGCACCTGCGAGATTTTGTGTGTACTTATGTAAATTTTTGAATGTCAGTGCCTTCTGGGAAGGGAGGGGTGTTATGTATTGATACTTTTGAGCGGGAGTTTCAAACCTGCCTACGTTTCTGATTGGCTGACAGTCCCTCCAGGATTGTATATAAGGAGGGCTGCAGCCTCTGAGTTTTTGCTGAAGTCTCACTGTAAATTAAAGAGCTGTTGTCACTTGCTTGGTTGTGCCTCTTGTTATTTCCGAACCACTTCAGATGGGCTTCAAAAATTTTAGCAAGGGGTTCTCTGCCCGGTTGCTGGGTGGGCGTGGCCATGGTAGGTGTGGCCTAGTCAGCCTCCTGCACATAGTGCGGGGTGTGTGTGTGTGCTTTTACCCTCGCCGGGCTCTGGAGGCTTTCCTTGGGCCTCCGGGAGGGCAAAAATGGCCTCCCCGGGTTCTGGAGGCCCTCTGGAGGCCCTCTGGAGGCTGGAAATGGGCCCGTTTCCGGCCTTCCCGAACTTCCGGTAGGCCCATTTTTCACCCTCCTTGAGCCTCCATGCGCGCCCTGCACTTACCTGCATCCAAAACGGGCAGCGTGGGGACTCCTGGGAAGGGATGGGTGGGATGGGATGGGTGGGGCCAGCCAGGAGTGGGATTTGGGGTTCTCCGAACTGCACAGAATCTTAGCTAGAGGTTCTCCCGAACCCTCAGCAGCCCACCTCTGGTTGTTATTTAATACCAGGATGAAATAAGAAAAAGGATCATACTGAAACTGGATAACCGTAATCATAATAACGTTGAGACTCTGGAAAGAGTGCAGAGAAGAGCAACAAAGATGATTAGGGGACTGAATCATATGTCATATGAAGAACGATTGCAGGAATTGGGTAGGTCTAGTTTAATGAAAAGAAGGACTAGGGGAGAAATGATAGCAGAGTTCCAATATCTCAGGGGCTGCCCCAAAGAAGAGGGAGTCAAGCTATTCTCCAAAGCACCTGAAGGCAGGACAAGAAGCAATGGATGGAAACCAATCAAGGAGAGAAGCAACCTAGAACTGAGGAGAAATTTCCTGACAGTGAGAATAATTAATCAGTGGAACAACTTGCCTCCAGAAGTTGTGGATGCTCCAACTTCGAATGGTCACTAAATGAAGGTTTGTAAGTCGCGGACTACCTGTAGTCCACTAATTCATCAACCTCTTAACATTTAAGGATCTTAAATGGTCGACATTTTCCGTGTGTCCTATCGTATCACCTCCACGCTTTATGAAAATTAAAGAATTCCTTTCAGGAACGTGTACATCATCCCTTCTTTCATTACCTTGTTTGATGGAATTATTGATGGTACAGTTGTCACTCTTTGAATCTGTATGATTAATGATTGGGTTCTATGAAGAAGGGGGAAGAAGGAAGAAGATGGATAGTGTTTCCAACCTTTTTTTTTTTTGAATGCATTTAAAAGGGGAGGGGGGAAATCTATTTTTATTTTGATTCAAGCTAGTCTCAACCTCTTAGGCATTTAAAAAAAAATAATATAGTAAACTTGTCGTAAGTGAACAGAATAATCATCTAACATCGTAGCTATGGGCTACCTGGATAACACACAAAAAAGGGCTTTATTGATTTATTTATATTTTCATTTTTACCTTAAAAACAAAGGTAAAAGGTTTCCCTTGCACATATATGCTAGTTGTTCCCGACTCTAGGGGGCGGTGCTCATCATATGGCTTAACATAACATTTTTAAAAAAACATTTTTAACTGGTTTGTCATTTTAAATTGGGGCCAAATTAATATATATCCTTTTAATTGTTTTTAATGTTTGTATTGTATGTTTTTAGCTGGCTGTACACCGCCCTGAGTCCCTCGGGAGAAGGTGCGGTATATAAATTCGAAATAAAATAAAATAAAATAAAAATCTCTGTTTCAAAGCTGAAGAGCCAGCGCTGTCCGAAAACATCTCCGTGGTCATGTGGCCAGCATGACTCAACACCAAAGGCTCATGGAACGCTGTTCCCTTCCCACCAAAGGTGGTCCCTATTTTTCTACTTGCATTTTTTTACGTGCTTTCGAACTGCTAGGTTGGCAGAAGCTGGGACAAGTAACGGGAGCTCACCCCATTAGGCAGCACTAGGGATTCGAACTGCTGAACTGCCGACCTTTCGATCGACAAGCTCAGCATCTTAGACGCTGAGCCACCGCATCCCTCTCCATGTTTATAGAAACCTGTTTTAAAAAAAAAAAGTGGCTTTACAAACCAGAGAACAAATAACCCTTCGTGCAAAAACTATATTCGGTATCGCCGTGCGATATTTCTGCAGAGTTTTACAAGCCTTCCCGGTGTCTCGTGCAAGTAATAATTCTGAGGCTTGGTTATTACCAGAAATGCTCCCGACCCAAGGAATTATCCATCATTCTCTGCCTTTGCTCTTCCTGTTACTTCTTTGGCGGCAAAGCTCAGAAATGTTCCTGCTTTAATATTCCCTTCCTCTACCTGAAAAAGACCTGGCATATTTATTCATCGTCTGTGAACAAATCAATACAGTGAGGATTCGGTGAGATTTATAGTAGAACCCTGGGAATTTTTGGGGAGGACTCGGGTGTACAGAGAGACGGTTAAACAAATAAATAAATAAACGTGGAAGCAATTTTAAAAGGGAGAAAAAGCTCACCTCGGTTCCTGCATTTTATTGGAAAATGCTTTATTTTAAAGCGAACCGGGGCAGCCAGGCAGAAATAATGGAAGAGCAAGAGCAATCCACCTCTCCTGCAGAAATAGAAGGGTCGTCCGTGCAGAATACGATGAGATTAATTTTATTAATCTTTAAATGGTTCAGAAAACTTTTTATTTATTTTTTTTCTCTCTGGGTCAGACGAATACAGTCCCCAACTTGGAAACCCAAATTCTGCACGCTGGCAAGAATCTGTTGATTGGAACGCTAAACTAAAGGTGCAGTCCTACACATTGTGGGGAGGCCCCCCTCCTTCTCCCCCAGAAGAATGAAATATTTTGGGAAATACTAAAAAAAAAAGGCAGAATATTATATTTTCCTAAAGAAGAAACGGAGAAACGTGTTTTTAGAGGCAGAAAGCAGCTCCCAAGTCTTTCTTAATGGCCCAAAGCAGAGGCCAGCCCTTAAGGAGATAAAGAGCTTATTGAAAGAGGAAGCCAACTATCTAGATGGCTCCATTCATAAGCAAAGCAAATACTGCCGGCAGAAGCCCATTCAAGATAGGATATTTCGAAACTCCTTGCAGCAAAGTTTGACAGCTAATGGTAGGATTAGTACAGCAGCACCTCACCCATGATCCAGCACAGGACGAAAGCCACTAGCCGCAATAGGAATTGCCCAACACCCTTTCAGAACACAAGCCCCTTCATTGCACACCCACTGTTGTGACCCCGACTCCCGAGCCTGTCCTAACAGAGGAAGAGAACTCAGAAGGTGATGGAGAGGAACTGATAAGGCCTCCCTCTCCAGGACCCTCCTCTCTGGCAATGCCTCAGGTTCCATCCGAAGGCCAAGAAGAGCAGCCTGGGATATGCCAGGAGGAAAGCATATTGGAACAACAACAGATAGGGAGCGAGGATGATGAATCCTGGCTTGATCCCAGGCAGTGTCGGAGGGAGAAGCGTGCGCAGCAACGAAAGAGGCGTGGGAGGGCCAGAGATTGAGCTGAGTCTCTGATCCACACCCCACAAGGAATAAAAGTGGGTGTGATTGCTCTTCAGGCTTTGTGATGGTCAAAGTTAAAAACCTGAGAGTCACATCACGTTACCTGAAAACTGGCTTGTGCATATTTGGATTGGACCTTGGCTAACTCTTGCTTCGTGGATTACTTTTTGCTACTGAACCAGACTGAGGATAAACTCTCTCTTGCTGACTGTGAGTGAAAACTGACTTGGCAGGCATTTCGCAGTTTACTGCCAAAACTCTTATCTGCAAGGGTTTCTAGTCTGATTGCTTAATAAAATCTTGGCAGGCATGCCTGGTTGTGTGTTTGCCTGTGTGGGGAAGGGGGACAGAACACCCATACACCAGCAGCATTTCAGGACCTGTATAAAAATCCTGGCACTCATCCAGCTAATTGTTCAGCTGACCCAGAACTGCATGCTGTCTTTGTGTGTGGTTCGGTTCATCATTAAACTTTCTTTCCAATCAGCCTCTATTTTATTTTATTTTATTCCCGGCTTGGACCTGAACCAGATGGATTTCCCTTCCAGCAACGGCTAGTCCTCAATTTACGAGAACAGTTGCTGGAATATGGAACAAAAGCTAGTAAGGCAACACTTGGAATACTTGAATCCAGTTTTGGTCAACCCATTACACACACACACACACACACACACACACACACACACACACACACACAAAGACGTTGAGACTTTGGAAAAAGTGCAAAGAAGAGCAACTAAGATGATTAAAGGCCTGGAGGCTTAAAACATATGAGGAACGTTGAAATCTACAAGTCTTAAAGTTGCTAAGTTTGGAGACCCCTATAAGTAGAGTCATAAACACTGGGGATAAGGAAAGAGCTGATGCAGAGGTGGTATTCAGCCGGTTTTGACTGGTTCTAGCGAACCGATAGTGGAAATTTTGAGTAGTTCAGAGAACCGGCAAATACCACCTCTGGCTGGCCCTGCTCCCGATCTATTCGCTGCCTCTCGAGTTCCAGCTGATCGAGTCCCAGCTGATCGACTGGGTCTTCTTTTGTTGCCCTGCACAGGAGAACAGAGCTGGAAAGCAGGTTGGTGTTGCAACCTATGCCCAAGTAGTTGTTACCAGACACGATCAGTCCTAAACAAACATATTTTATTAGAACAGCTGAGAATTACTTCATTCTCAGTTTAGTCCAAATTAATTCCAAAACAAAGTCCTTCAGAAAAAGTCCTTCGGCCTTATCACAAACCTTTGTCTTCTTTGGCACCATGCCAAAGGCTTTTCTTGGCAAAGCCCCACGAAGTTCAGAAAGAAGAGATGCTGACAAGAAACAAATGTAGCAATGTTGCTTTCCTACAAAGGGCCCAAGAACTGTTGCTGCTCTTTTAAGCCTTATGGGATGGGCCAATCATCTCCGGGCCTTACTTCCAAGTCGTCCTTTTTGCTTTAGCTGCTCTTGCTTTCTGGCAGCTCTGCACATGCGTGCACTAAGATCAGGCTCCTCCTGTTCCTTTGACTCTCTGCTGTCTGCCTGTGGAGACTCCGGAGTCCGCGCATCGCTCCCAGATGGCCCTGGTCCCATCTCTGCCTCCGACGCAGAGCCCTCATCCAGGCCTTCCCCTGACTCCAGGACTGGCCCATTGTCCTCCCCAGCCTCTTCACTGTCCGACTCCGCTGCCAGCTCTGCAGGCTGCTGGTGGACCACAACAGTTAGTAGGGTGGGGAGGGAATGGAGGTTTTGCAGTATCCTTCCCCCTGCCACACACACCAAGCCACGCCATGCCAAACCCACCAAACTGCGGCCACAGAACCGGTAGTAAAATTTTTTGAAACCCACGACTGAGCAGATGTGATTTAAATGGAGAGAAGATGCTTGCTGGGTGAATAAATCATGAAGCTTGCAAGAAGTCTAATTAGGGAGATGGGAAGCTGTTTTGTGCAAAGGCCAGGGATCCATTTAAGCAAATAACATTGACTGATAATCCTCGGGGGTTTCTGGTTGGAATTTTTCCAGCCCCACCGATGATCCTGATCAGGAACAGAAGTTGGGTGTAATTTCTTTCTGCGTTCAGAATTGCAGCCTTGAATGGAATATAAATATGTCGCTGTGAGGCTCCTTGGGGCTCTCTGAGCTTGGTTGTTTTCTTGCAGACGTTTCATTACCCAACTAAGTAACATCATCAGCGCTAGAGGGAGTGATGAGGCATCTGCAGGGAAACACCAAGCTCAGAGAGCATCAATGACCCCATAGTTCAACCCTGAGCTACAAAATTTCTCATTTATTTATTTATTTATTTATTTATTTATTTATTTATTTATTTATTTATTTATTTATTTATTTATTTATTTATTTATTTATTTATTTATTTATTTATTTATTTATTTATTTATTAGATTTCGATACTGCCCTTCTCCTTTCGGACTCAGGGCAGTGAACAGCCAAAATAAAACATTTGTACACAAAAGTTAAAATAGATTTAAAATAATTAAATAAAGTCTGGCCCATAATTTAAAACATTTCAATTAAAATCAATATCAAATTTTAAAAACCCACCATAAAATCAGGACAGCCTGGCTAACTGAAAAAATAGGTTTTAAGGGCCTGACGAAAAGTCCTCCTCTCTTCTTAGGGACACAGTTTTCATTCCTGTTAGAGGTAGAACTATCCTTTCATGAAACAATCTTTCTTTCTTTCTTTCTTTCTTTCTTTCTTTCTTTCTTTCTTTCTTTCTTTCTTTCTTTCTTTCTCTTCCTTCTGCCTTTCTTTCCTTCCTTCTTTCTTCTTCCTTTCTTCCTTCCTTTCCTTCTGCCTTTCCTTCCTTCCCTCCTTCCCTCCCTCTCCTTCCTCTTTCTTTCTTTCTTTCTTTCTTTCTTTCTTTCTTTCTTTCTTTCTTTCTTTCTTTCTTTCTTTCTTTCTTTCTTTCTTTCTTTTTTCTTTCTCTTCCTTCTGCCTCTCCTTCCTTCCTTCCTTATCTTTCCTTCCTTATCTTTTTCCTTCTCTCCTTCATCCTTCCTTCCCTCCCTTTTTCTTTCTTTTCTCTTCTTCTCTTCCTTTCTCTTCCTTCTGCCTTTCCTTCCTTCCTTCCTCCCTTCCTCCCTCCCTCCCTCCCTCTTTCTTTCTTTCTTTCTTTCTTCTTTCTTTCTTTCTTTCTTTCTTTCTTTCTTTCTTTCTTTCTTTCTTTCTTTTTCTTTCTCTTCTTCTCTTTCTTTCTCTTCCTTCTGCTTTTCCTCCCTCCCTCCTTCCCTCCCCTTCCTTCCTTCCTTCCTTCCTTCCTTCCTTCCTTCCTTCCTTCCTTCCTTCCTTCCTTCCTTCCTTCCTTCCTTCCTTCCTTCCTTCTCTCCTCCCTCCCCAACTTTCAATTCTTCCTGCCCCAAAATGGCTTGTCAGGGGAAAAACTGCCACGTCGATCCTCCGTTTTCATTTGAGAAGTTTGGAAGACCACAACATGAAAGTCACTCGTTAACATTAAGGAACGTCTGTAATATTCTGACAAGTCATTTATAAATTTGAAATAATCAGATGAAAGAGGAAAGATGCTATCTGCTCCCTCTTTAATTCAATCCGCAGCCAAGCTTGCAGGAAGAGTAATTCCAATTTTTTTCTTCCTCTTTTTTTTCTTCTTCTCCTTTCCAACCATGAATTAATGATTGGGTAAAACACAATGGCCTCTCTCCTCCATCGCTTCAGCTGACATTCATAGATAAATGTTGCTTCTCTTTGATGGAAAAGTGCACTGAAACAGGCAAAAAGGAAGAGGTGTTAATGAAGCTGGTTATATGGAAAGCGGTTTCCATGGAAAACGATGTCATTTGGGGGCAAAATAGGGAAGGTACCTTGTCACATCAAACTATTAGAGGTGATGTTTTGATCCTTCACGGTGAAATCTCAGCAAAACATGAAGAACTGGCATGCAAATAGCTACAGGTGAAAGTATATTAGAAATGAGAGATCCTTAGTGCTCTCTGAGCTTGGTCGCAAGAAAACAACCAAACTCAGAAAGTACCAAGCCCCCCTCATTTCAACCCTGATGTCAGCGTTCCAAGTAATGCACCCATTGAAATCAGATCTCCGAGGCAGGTAGATTCTGTTGTGGCTCCATTACCTGAGCCTGTGTCATCAGCAGGAGAGGACTCTGAGAGTGAAGAAGAGGAGTTGGCAAGGCCTCCCTCTCCAGGACCCTCCTCTCTGGCAATGCTTTCGGTGTCCGCCGAAGGGCAAGAGATAGGGCCGGGGCCAAGCACGTCGATGCAGCCACAGATGGACAGTGATGAGGGTAATGAGTCTTGGCTGGATCCACGCCAGCGTCGCAGAGATAAGCGCGCGCAACAGAAGAAAAGGCGTGCCCGAGATCACTGGACCACACCCCACAGGATATAAAAGGGAGTGTGGTGGCCAGTCAAACCTTGTGACGAACAAAACTGAAAGCTTCCACGCCATTCTGCATTGCCGGACTTTTGCTATAAAACTTAGCTGGATTATCTCTGGACTTGATTAACTCCGTAATTATTGAGCTGTTTTCTTTGATGTATCAGAAGTGGGGAGAAGTTATCTCTCCTCTTCGTAAGTAATAAACTCTTGGCAGGCAGCCACTAGGTTGTTGCCAAGTTCCGTTATCTTAAGGAAAAGGATTTTGCCGGCTGGTTTGGTCTTTAACTCTTGAACGTCTGTTGGTGTGTGTGCGTGTGGTTGGGGACAGAACAGATTCCTCAAAGAACAGGTTTATTGGAGACATCATATCAGCACAGCCGGTGAAAACCAACTCTAACAGTTCCCACGATTTTCACCTAATTAAAAGAGTAAAAATCCCCCCTCCCAGGTGTCAGTGGTCACATTGTCCAGCGAAGATGGATGGCAGGCTCCCCTCCTCTTTCAAACAGCCACCTGTTACAATGACCTTGGTTTCCCACAGGAAAACTTTTTGTTTTGACTACTTCTACCCCCTCCCTTCCCCTCTCTCAGGTTTCGTGGCAACTATGAGGCAGCACAAGATGGCTTCAGACAGGTTCGCTTCAGAGTTGACACCTGAGCTACAAATATTCTCCTTTATTTATAGTAGAGATTGTAAAATCAAACAATGAATGGCTAGATAGTCCTCAACCTACAGACATTCATTTAGTGACCATTTTAATTTACGACGACATTGAAAAAAGTGATAGGATCATTTTTTTTTTAGACTTAGGGTCTCCTCCAAAGAGTTCTCATTAGATGGCCTAAGGATTTGAGCTTCAGCTTCTGGATCTGTCCTTCCAAAGGACAGTCGAGGTTGATGTCCTTTGGATCTCCTCACAGTCCAAGGGACTCTCAAAAGATTTCTTCAGCATCACAATTTGAAAGCATCCATTCTCCAGTTCTGACAGCCACACATTACTACTGGAAAAACTATAGCACTGACTATATGGACTTTCTCCAAATAATACTTGGAAGAAAATGTCAATGGAGGTTTTCAGTCATCCAGGTCATGGATGTCCCAAAGGTGCTTTTTTTTCCAAGAGGCAACTGGACTTTCTTTTGAAGACGTTTCGCTTCTCATCCAAGAAGCTTCTTCAGCTCTGACTGGATGGTGGGGAATGGAAGGATTGATATTCCTTGCAGACAGCTGGTCATTTGCATCCTTTTAGAGAGTCGTTGAGGCCACTTGGAGGTTTCTCTGTGTCCTCAGGGTCACCTGTGGTAGTGCTAATGGTCCTTGTAGTCTGCAATTTTGTTTTTGTCTTCTCTGGAAATCCATCGGTACTCCCACACCATTCAAAGGGTGTTCATTCCAAATTGTATAGCTAAAAGTCTGTAGAGATTCTCAGTCTTAACCATGACCTGGATGACTGAGAATCTCTACAGACTTTTAGCTATACAAATTGGGGTGAACACCCTTTGAATGGTGTGGGAGGAGGAATGGATTTCCAGAGAAGAAAAAAAACAAAATTGCAGACTACAGGAACCAGTAGCACTACTCAGGTGACCCTGAGGACACAGAGAAACCTCCAAGTAGTCTCAATGACTTTATAAAAGGATGCAAATGACCAGCTGTCTGCAAGGAATATAAATCTCTCCATTCTCCACTCTCCTGTCAGAGCTGAAGAAGCTTCTTGGATGAGAAGCGAAACGTCTTCAAAAGAAAAAACCAGAAAGTCCAGTTGTCTCTTGAAAAAAAGCACCTTTGGGACTTGGAAGAAAATAATAAGAGCCTTGGTGGCGCAGCAGACTAAAGTGCTGTTAAAGTAGAACTTAGCTGCCAGCTGCCTGCAATTACTGCGAGTTCAAATCTCACCAGGCTCAAGGTTGACTCAGCCTTCCATCCTTCCGAGGTAGGTAAAATGAGGACCCGGATTGTGGGGGCAATAAGCTGACTTTGTATAAAAAAGAACACCGCTTAGGGGGCGGGCGAAAGCCCTACTAAGCAGGTATATACAAAAGTATGAAGGCTATTGCTTAACGCATTGTAAGCCGCCCTGAGTCTCCGGAGAAGGGTGGCATATAAATCGAACCAATAAATAAATAAATAAATAAAGAGAATCAATGACCTTCCATTTCACTCGTGGGCTACCATGTTTTATTTGCAGTTTTCTTTTCTCACCATACATATTTTGTGGACAGTGTATTGACTGGGTCAAGTCTTTTTTAAAGAACGCTAACAATAATAATACAAATAAGTAGGTGTAATCCTAATCTTCCAACTTCAGCAATACTATTCTTTCTTCATAATCCTTTTATCATTTCCCCCATTCATTCATTTAAACATAGATAACATTTCTTTGCAACGTGTATTTGCTATCCCCTGCTACATTACTATTATTTAATATTTTAAGAATTACTCATTATTCCACCATAACTTCAATATTCCAAATGTGTAGGATTACTAATAACGCCAAATATTAACAATATTTTAATCAATCCTGGGGGTGCATCTCAAAATCCCCACAATTTCTGATTTTACAAGGTGGCTATGACCCCGTAGGGCAGTGATGGCAAACCTTTTTTTCCTCGGGTGCCGAAAGTGTGCACGTGCATGTGACAGCCCGTGTGCCGACACCCATAATGCAATGCCCCCATGCAGGCCCCACCCCACACACACCTGCTGCCACATGCATGCGCAATCCTTGTTTTGGTGATAGCAGGCCTCCCTGAAGCCTCCTGGAACCAAAAACGGGGGGTGGGAGGTCACTGCACTCCCCCTGCACATGTGCATGTGACACCCCCACCCCCACGCATGCATGCGCGCCTCCCAGCAGAGACCCAAAAATCAGCTGACTGGTGGGAGGCACTCGGGCATGCACGGTGGACCTGACTTGGTCGTCGGCTTGCGTGCCCATAGAGATGGCTCCATGTGACACCTGTGGCACGTGTGCCGTAGGTTTGCCATCACGGCCGTAGGGTCTCCCAACAGCGGTTACCAGCTGGCTTTCGCAAGGCTCGGCGGAGCCCGCTATTTCCCATCCGTTCTCGCCGTGACCTCAACCGGAAGTCTCGTGGGCTACCTTGGTGGTTCTAACTGACTAGCTGGTTTTTGCTCTCAAGGGAGTCCATGAGGTCCTTCTACGTATGCAGGAAGTCATGGACAAAGACTTATCCAGGAGATCCTTGACTGTAAGGCTGTCTTCTGAACGTTGAGTGTTGGAACCCAAAGGAAGGGGAGAACAAGGAGAAACATCTGAGCAGATGGCAAACATGCGATGGGTTAGGAGGGGCAGATCAACAGCTTGGAGGCTGTGCCTGGGATAGGATGACAAGTTGGCATTTATTCCTCTCGGCAGTCAGTGGAACATCTGCCTCTCCCTGACACTTCGATGGGGTCAGTTATGAGCCATCATCATTTTTTTTTGTATACGCAGAAGACTCTTCATCTTGAGGAGAGCAAGGTTCTTCTCCTTATGTTTCAGCCTCTTTCCTTAATTAGGCTTAATGATGTTCTTTCTCAGCCCACCGCTTGCTGGAACAGCTGTCAAGAGAGCAGGAAACTTTTTTTTCTTCTCAAAGTTTAATGACACATCAATTAGGACCGAAGGTAGCATCTGCAAGAGTTGCTCCTTACGAGTTACGGGATGGGCCTTCCGTGTGACGGAATTTCATCGGTGACTGAGGAAAACCTGTGTCACCTTCTAGAAATGGGAAGAAACGGGAGAAAGAACAGCAAGGGTTGGGGTGAGAATTCTGTTCAAGTTGGAAAGAAATTGACCTTTGAGAACGGAACTCAAACAACAGCCCGGCCATCTCATCACTGGAGGTTTTTAAGGAGACTGGACAGCCACTTGTCTGAAATGGTATAGGCAGAGGTTGGATTAAGCCAGTTTGGACCGTTTGGGTGAACCGGTTGTTAAAATTATGCCCAGTTTGGCGAACTGGCTAATTCCACCACTGGCTGGCCCCATCCCCACTCATTTTTGGGGCTGTTTTGGCCATTTTCAAGCCATTTTGGATGTTCAGTAGTTGTGGCCCGCCAGCAGCCTGCAGAGCTGGCAGTGGAGTCAGACAGTGAGGAGGCTGGGAAGGAACATGGGCCAATCCTGGAGTCTGGGGAAGGCCTGGACAAAGGCTCTGCATCGGTGGCAGAGATGGGGCCAGGGCAATCGGGGAGTGATGTGTGGATTCCGGAGCCCCCAGAGTCGGACAGCAGAGAGGCAGAGGAACAGGAGGAGCCTGTTCCTAATGCACGCATGCGCAGAGCTGCCAGAAGGCAAGAGCAGCTAAGGCAAAAGGGACAACTCGGGAGTAAGGCCAGGAGATGATTGGCCCCTCCCATAAGGTTTAAAAGAGAAACAAAGCACTTGGGGCCTTTTGCAGGAAAACAACATTGCTAACTCTGTTTTCAGTCAGCATCTCTTGTTTGTTTCTGAACTCTGTGGGGCTTTGCCAAGTAAGGCCTTTGGCAGGGTGTCAAAGAAGATAAAGGTTGGTGATTATCCCGAAGGACTTCCTCTGTAGGACTTGTTTTGCAACTAACTGGGACTCAGCTGGGAATGAACGTAATTCTCAGCTGTTACAATAAAATAGGTTTGTTTGGGACTAATTGTGTCTTGTAATGACTCAGTAAGTCAAAGTCACAACAGTAATGGTAAATAAATAGAGAGGGAAATTGTACCTTGTTGAGGCCTTTGACACGAATGCCGGGAGGCGGGTGTGATAAGTGACATCGAGTTGTCCACGCCCACTCAGTCACATGACAACCCGACCATGCCTACCCAGCCAGTCATTAGGGCAGAAACCAGTTGTTAAATTATTTGAATCCCACCACTGGGTATAGGCTCTCCTGCATGAGAGGGGGTTGGACTAGAAGACCTCTAAAGTCCCTTCCAGCTCTATGCTGAACCTGAATCACTGCCATCTATGAAATTAGATGTATAACTACCTGGGCTAGTTAAGTTCATGAAACTTATTTAACTAGGGAGCACTCTCTAGACCGTTTCTGCTGAAAGTTTTGAAAGTCTTAGCTACAAGTATTCCTTCTTTGTTAAGAAATACAAGCTGTACAATTATCTAGGCTAGCTAAGTTCATAAAACGGATAAAGGCGAATATATTTCCCAGCTGGTTTCCTGACCAGCTCAAGGTTGACTCAGCCTTCTATCCTTCTGAGTTTGGTAAAACGAGGACCCAGATTGGTGGGGGATACTACGCTGACTGTAAACCGCTTAAAAAGGGCTGTACACACTATGAAGCGGTATATAAGCCTAAGAGCTATTGCGAAGGAAGGAAGGAGGGAGGGAAGGAGGGAGGGAGGGAGGGAAGGAAAAGTGGGAGGAAGGGAGGAAGGAAAAAAGGAAAAAAGGGAGAGGGGGAGGGAAGGAAGGAAGGAAAGAAGGAAGGAAGGAGGGAGGGAGGGAAGGAAAAGTGGGAGGGAGGGAGGAAGAAAGGAAAAAAGGGAGATGGGGGAGGGAAGGAAGGAAGGAAGGAGCCATGGTGGTGCGGTGATTAGAATGCAGCATTGCAGGCTGACTCTGCCAACTGCCAGGAGTTCGATCCTGACCAAGTCAAGGTTGACTCAGCCTTCTATCCTTCTGAGTTCAGTAAAATGAGTTGACTGTAAACCACTTAGAGAGTGCTGAAAAGCACTATGAAGTGGTATATGTCTAAGAGCTATTGCAAAGGAAGGAGGGAAGGGAGGGAGGGAAGGAGGGAGGGAGGGAAGAGGAAGGAGAAGGGGAAGGGGAAGGGGGAGGGGGAGGGGGAGGGGAGGGGGAGGGGGAGGGGGAGGGGGAAGGGGAAGGAAGGAAGGGAGGAGGAAGGAAGGAAGGAAGGAAGGAAGGAACCATGGTGGCATGGTGTTTAGCATTACAGCATTACAGGCTGACTCTGCCGACTGCCAGGAGTTCGATCCTGACCAAGTCAAGGTTGACTCAGCCTTCTATTCTTCTGAGTTCAGTAAAATGAGTTGACTGTAAACCACTTAGAGAGTGCTGTAAAGCACTATGAAGTGGTATATGTCTAAGAGTTATTGCGAAGGAAGGAGGGAAGGGAGGGAAGGAGGGAGGGAAGGAGGGAAGGAAAAGGAAGGAAGGAAGGAAGGAAGGAAGGAAGGAAGGAAGGAAGGAAGGAAGGAAGGAAGGAGCCATGGTGGCACAGTGGTTAGAATGCAGCATTGCAGGCTGACTCTGCCGACTGCCAGGAGTTCGATCCTGACCGACTCAAGGTTGACTCAGCCTTCCATCCTTCCGAGGTTGGTTAAATGAGGGCCCAGATTGTTGGAGGGAAAAAGCTGACTCTGTACACCACTCAGAGAGGTCTGTAAAGCACTGTGAAGCAGTATATAAGTCCAAGTGCTATTGCTGTTGGAAATTCTGGTCCCTATGGTAGTCGCAATTTGAGGGCTACCTATACTAGATCATAAATTTGTTTAATTTGAAAGATGAAAATAATCCTTTGGAGTTTTATTTTTATTTTTTTTTACATAACCTTACTTTACCCCCCAGTCTGGAACAGGAGTTATATGCCTCCACCACCCCCCACCCCACCCCAAAATAGAATGACTAAATTAGTTTAAAAAAAAAAAACATTACTATCACTTGAGCCAAAATGAGCATTCTCAAATTTCAAGTTATCTTTTTAGTTGCAACGGTTGCGGCCTTGTCCTTTTTCTCCGTTGTTTGCGAGCGCTGGAAACCCAGGTGATCTTTCTTACCTGTCATTTTAAAATAGAAGATGGCGGGATTTTTTTATGAGCGTCCTGTTTGAATGGCAGGGGATATCCGTCTTGCTAAGCACTGGCTATCAACCCAGTTAATCATGCATCAAATCATTATCGCTCATTAGGACCCAACAATGGAAACTCAACCACTTTGCACCAATTTTAGAATCAGAGCACGTCGGATGCCCTGTATTAATCACAATTTTTGCGCACAAAAAGTAACTGGTGACTGTAGCACTTGTGTCAGCCCAGATCAGGGGCTGGTTCTAACAGGTTCTGGAGAACCGGTAGATGGATAGATAAATACATAATAGATAGATATAATAGATCTCTCTCTCTCTTTCTCTCTCTCTCTCTCTCTCTCCATCTCTATCTCTCTATCGATTGAACAAATGATCGATATAGATAGATAGATAGATATAGATAGATAGATGCCAATAGACAGATAGATAATAATAGATAAATAGATAAATAGATAGATGGATGGATGGATGGTTGGATAGATAGATAGATAGATAGATAGATAGAAGATAGATAGATAGAAGATAGATAAATAGAAGATAGATAGATAGATAGATAGATAGATAGATAGATAGATAGATAGATAGATAGATACCGATAGATAGATAGATGATAGATAGATGGATGGATGGATGGATGAATCGTTGGATGGATAGATAGAAAGATAGATAGATAGAAGATAGATAGAGAGATAGATAGATGATGGATGGATGGATGGATAGAAAGGTAGATAGATAGATAGATAGATAGATAGATAGATAGATAGATAGATAGATAGGAAGGTAGATAGATAGATAAATAAATAGATAGATACCGATAGATAAATAGATAGATGATAGATGGATGGATGGATGGATGGATGGATGGATGGATGGATGGATGGATGGATGGTTGGATGAATGGATGGATGGATGGATAGATAGAAAGATAGATAGATAGATAGATAGATAGATAGATAGATAGATAGATAGATAGATGCTGGTTTCTTCAGTGCATGACCTTCACAAGACCTTCCCTTGAAGATCCCTTTCTCCATTAGCAAACGGTGGCAACTGATTGAAGACATTTGCCTGAAACATCAATCCACCTTTTTATTTTTTTGTTTTCCACCCCAAAACGCATCTTGTCTTCAGCTTGGAAATGTGACAGTCACTATTTGTTATTAAAATATTCCCAACAGTGGGCCCCCCTCCCCCATTAGAGAGGAGAAGCGGAAGGGGAAATAAATAAATAACCCTCCGTAATTTAGGCCCAGTTGTTTTCCTTACCCTCCGCTAACGGAGCGTACAAATGAACAGTGATTGTGTCATTCATTCATTCATTCCCAAAATGTTCATTTTTATTTATAATCCAAAAAGCAATTAAATTCTCTTTTATATCGCATTGTCCAGGGTGACAGATGTGTGTTGGATGGTTGACGCCTGGCATAAATCACGGCACGATCAAAAGTGCCTGTTTAACTCGAGAATCCGTCTTTGGTGGCAGATGCCTCTCCAGACGGGGATGACAAGGAAATCCTTCACGTCGGGTCTCATTTTGGCTTTAACCTCTGTGCCTCGGTCTGACTTTGGAAGCTGACAGCTTGATTAGTTTTAGGACAGCTGGCATTTTTTTCCCCACAGATATTTACCAAAGACAAACCAGGCTGGGAATTCTAGGGCATCAGCCACATTCAGTGTCACATCTCCAACAGGTCTAATAAAACCTACCTGAAAAACAAGCAAGGGTATGAAAAGTGGAAGCTGTTGTGGCTCCGTTGCCTGAGCCTGGGCTATCGACAGATGCAGACTCTGAGAGTGAGGGAGAGGAGTTGACAAGGCCTCCCTCTCCAGGACCCTCCTCTCTGGCAATGCCTTCGGAGGACACCGAAGGCCAAAAGATAGGCTCAGAGCCAAGCACGTCCCCGCAGCCACAGGTGGACAGTGACGAAGGAGATTAGTGCTGGCTGGAGGCTCGGCAGAGGCGCAGGGAGAAGCGTGCACAGCAGAGGGGAAGGTGTGCCAGAGATTAGCTGAGTCACTGGACCACACCCCACAGGGTATAAATGTGGGTGTGGTTGCCGGTTCAGTTTGTGACGAGCAAAAACTAGAAATAATCCATGATCTCTGGGTTACTGGACTTTGCCTGCTTTATCGGACTGCATTTGGATTAATCCTTGTATTGTTGAAAACTCTGTCTGTTTTATCGGAATGCTGGCAGTCTAATCCTTGTTTTATGTGAGTAAAGTCTGAATTGGCAGCTAGCCACTGGGTTGCTGCCAGCTTTATTTTCAAAGAATTTTGTCGTGTGGTTTATTAACTCCGGGCCATCTGTGGGGGTGCGTGAGTGGAACGGGGACAGAACAGAAGTGACATAACTTGCTTCGTCCTTTCTAGTAGAAACTTTGAGACAGGAACAAATTCAGACGAGAGTATAAATCAGTGTTTCGTTCACCGCATGGACAGGAGGGCATAGAGTGATGCGGTGGCCTAGAGGTGGAGTTTTCGCTTCACAATCAGGAGGCTATGAGTTCGATCCTAGGTAGAGGCAGATATTTCTCTCTCTGCACATTGAGATTATATCTGCTGAATATAACTCCGCATTGGTGACAGGAAGGGCATCCGGCCTGTAAACACTCGGCTCCATGCAGTTGCACAGACTCCACCCCGCAAAGGATTATGGGGTTATTAATAGATGATGGGATGTGGTGGCTCAGTGGCTAAGATGCTGAGCTTGTCGATCGAAATGTCGGCAGTTCAGCAGTTCGAATCCCTAGTGCCGCATAACAGGATGAGTTCCCGTTACTTGTCTCAGCTTCTGCCAACCTAGCAGTTTGAAAGCACGTTAAAAAATGCAAGTAGAAAAATAGAGACCACCTTTGGTGGGAAGGGAACAGTGTTCTGTGCGCCTTTGGCGTTTAGTCATGCTGGCCACATGACCACGGAGACGTCTTCGGACAGTGCTGGCTCTTCGGCTTTGAAACGGAGATGAGCACCGCCCCCTAGAGTCAGGAACAACTAGCACATATGTGCGAGGGGAATCTTTACCTTTACCTTTTAAAAGATGATGATGGTGATGATAGACAGGAGGGTATAGACTGTACAGCCAGAGATGCATTGACTTGATTGCCACCATATAAGAAAAGATGTTAAGACTCTCATCCTGCACCTGAGGGCAGGACAAAAAGCAATGGATGGGAAACTAATCAAGGAGAGAAGCAACCTAAAATTAAGAAGAAATTTCCTGATAGTTAGAACAATTAATCAGTGAAACAACTGGCCTCGAGAAGTTGTGAATGCTCCAACACTGGAAGATTTTAAGAAGAGATTGGACAACCATTTGCCTGAAATGGTATAGGGTTTCCTGCCTGAGCAGGACTCACTTAATGGCTGTCTTGTTTAGCGATGGAAATTCTGCTCCCAATTGTGGTCATAAGTTGAAGACTTCCTGTATATTACTGCACTGAAAAAAGTTGGAAGTTTATTTATTATTTCAATTTGTATACCGCCCTACTCCCGAAGGACTCAGGGTGGTGAACAGCCATAGAATAAAACATATGAGTACAAAATTTAAAATAAAGTAAAAAGCTTTATAAAGTAAAAAGCTTTCCCCCCCCTTCTGTGCCTTTTCCCTTCCCCGTTTCCCTTTCGCCTTTATTTTCACCTGTATTTTTATGTTATGATAATTTTAATAAAAGTCTTGAAAGGATATATATTTTGGGATGGGGTAGGGAGAAGGATACCCAAACTCAGTCCATGATAGACTCCGCAGAGCAAAGCTGAAGTTTGGTCTGGTATCTTTTCGATTTCACTTGCAGTATCCAGATTCCAGATACAGTATGCTTCCTGGTCATTTAACAGGAGATGAAACGATGTGGTTATTCACTCAGCCAGGATTGTGTTCATTCTGTTTGTCTGTGTGTTAGGTTTGTGTGCGTATAAGAAGCCCATCGATTCCTCATCCTGAAGTGAGAATAGAATAGAATAACAGAACAACAGGAAAGAACGGAATGGAACGGAACGGAACGGAACAGGACAGGACAGGACAGGACAGGACAGGACAGGACAGGAATGGAATGGAATGGAATGGAATAGAATAGAATAGAATAGAATAGAATAGAATAGAATAGAATAGAATAGAATAGAATAGAATAGAATAGAATAGAATAACAGAACAACAGGAAAGAATGGATTGGAATGGAATGGAATGGAGTGGAATAGAATAGAATAGAATAGAATAGAATAGAATAGAATAGAATAGAATAGAATAGAATAGAATAGAATAGAATAGAATAACAGAACAACAGGAAAGAATGGATTGGAATGGAATGGAATGGAGTGGAATAGAATAGAATAGAATAGAATAGAATAGAATAGAATAGAATGGAATGGAATGGAATGGAATGGAATGGAATGGAGGGGAATAGAATAGAATAGAATAAAATAGAATAGAATAGAATAGAATAGAATAGAATAGAATAGAATAACAGAACAACAGGAAAGAATGGATTGGAATGGAATGGAGTGGAATAGAATAGAATAGAATAGAATAGAATAGAATAACAGAACAACAGGAAAGAATGGATTGGATTGGATTGGATTGGAATGGAATGGAATGGAATGGAATAGAATAGAATAGAATAGAATAGAATAGAATAGAATAGAATAGAATAGAATAGAATAGAATAGAATAGAATAGAATAGAATAACAGAACAAGAGGAAAGAATGGAATGGAACGGAACGGAACGGAACGGAACAGAACAGAACAGAACAGAACAGAACAGAACAGAACAGGAATGGAATGGAACGGAACGGAACGGAACGGAACAGAACAGAATAGAATAGAATAGAATAGAATAGAATAGAATAGAATAGAATAGAATAACAGAACAACAGGAAAGAATGGATTGGAATGGAATGGAATGGAATGGAATGGAACGGAACGGGACGGGACGGGACGGGACGGGACGGAACGGAACGGGATGGGACGGGACGGAACGGAACGGAACGGAACAGAACATGGAACAAAAGGAAAGAATGGAATGGAACGGAATGGAACAGAATGAGATGGAATTGAATACAATAGAAAATGGAACAACAGGAAAGAATGGAACAAAACAGAATGGAATGGAATGGAACAGAATAGAAAATGGAACAACAGGAAAAAAATGGAACCGAATGGAATGGAACAGAACAGAACACAACAGAACAGATTATAATAGAATAGAATAGTTTATTGGCCAAGTGTGACAGATACAAGGAATTTGTTTCCGGTGCATACAGTCTCAGTGTACATGCAAAACAACAAAGTAATAATCATCATAATATCAAAGTAATAATCATCATAATAATGATACCAATAAGAGAAGATAATGGAACAGATGAGAAGGATAAAAGTAATATAGCCATACCAGATGGGGTAATATAGTTAGACATAAGACAAGTTATACTTACAGCCTACAGTTTACAGATCTGGGCAACTTTATGGGTCAGATTAAAGAAAAGAAAAAAAAGAAAAGAAAAAGCATAGATAAATTTAACTCTCCATAAAAAGGAGGGGAAATGTGAGAGGATAGAACCTTTCTCATCTTCTTATCTAATTAAATTTATATTAGAAAATCAAATAAAAAATTTATGTCCGGCCTCACCAAAGTAGTCCTTCGCTTAAATTATCCCAGTGTTTAAATTGAGTTCATTTTACTGAGGGCATTTCATCAAGGATTTAATTAAGATTGAACTATATAGCTTGAAAAGTTGGTAATTTGGTGACCAGACCTCCTAGCCATGTTGATTTAAGCTGGCAGAAGTGAGACTCCAATCTAAATTTTTTGCTATGTTAGGGTTTTGGGTCTCTCTTAGAGAACGGTCCGAAGTCAAGGAATCGTTGTTAAAACAAGGTCCTCTTAATCTTTGGGGGCAGGACGAGGGAAAACCTTCATTTCAAAGATATTAACTCCATTTGTAGCTAGTGAAGGGATTACTCTAAGAAAGGAGGAAGGAAACAGGAAAAACCCTGGGATTTCTTCATGTAATTGGAAAACTATATTTCATTCCCCCCCCCAAAAGCACCCAGGTAATATATACTCGAGGCACGATACCATATTGTATTCCTGCGCTTTTAATATGTCTTGCGCGTGTATTTATTCTTATGTGTTTTGTTATTACGAACTGCCAAGAGTCCATTCATAATTGCAACAGGATATAAATCTGATTAAATAAATAGAGAAAGTTGAAGAATGATTGCTGTTCTTTTTTTTTTTTAGTCCTTGAACCGAACGGCAATAACACCGAAAAGCAAAACAACATTTAAACAACTCCCAGCGAAAAACTTATTAAGCTGTACCCAGAGAACCAAGGAAACAAGAAATAAAATGCAATTAAATCAATAATATCAATAAAATACAATTAAGGGCTCGGGAGTGGGGGATGGGGGGGGAACGGAGCTGCATGTAGTTCCTCGCAGTGAGGTTTTCCTAGCAATCCATAAAACTCTGAAAATTTCAAATGTGGGAAACACAAGCTATGTTCGAACAGCACACTCAATCAGATCATGGAATCATACTGCTGGATGGGAGCACAGAGGTCTTCTAGTCAACTCTGGAGTCAAGGCAGGAGACCTTATACCATCCTGGTCCAGCAGTTGTCCAGTCTATTTTTGAAAACTTCTAGTGATGGAATACCCAACAACTCTTGGTGGCAAGCTATTCCATTAATTGTTCTCACTCTCAGAAACTTTGCCCTTCCTTCTACGTACTTACTTACTTCTCTTTAATGATCTTCCACCTGTTACTTCTTGTCCTGCCCTCCGATGCTTTAATCCCCTCTTCTCTGTGATAGCCCCACAAGTATTGGAAGACAGCTGTCATGTCGTCTCTAATCCTTCACTTTGATAGACTCAACATACCTAGCTCCCTCAACTCTTCAACATTCGAATTAGTCTCTCCAGAGTCAAGTTTCCGAAAGATGCCCTAATTAATTCACGGGCCATGATCCAAACTTCAAAGGAAATATATTCATTTATTAGGAGCACCATTCCGGCAATACTCGGATGCAGTTAGGACTGATCCTACGTAGATTTACGTTCCCCTATGACCCTGTCTCTCCCCTCCTCTCTGGCATTGTCATAAATCACATTCTCCAATTAACCACTTTGGCTGGCTGTGAAACCTAACGCCCTTCTTCTGATTGCGGTCAGAAAGAATGTATGTGTTCTGTCCCCGTACCACACCCCCCCCCACAGACGGCCCGGAGTTAATAAACCACACGACAAAACTCTTTGAAGATAAAGCTGGCAGCAACCCAGTGGCTAGCTGCCAATTCAGACTTTACTCACACAAAACAAAGATTAGACTGCAAGCATTCCAATAAAACAGGCAGAGTTTCAACAATACAAGGATTAATCCAAATGCAGTCCGATAAAGCAGGCAAAGTCCAGTAACGCAGAGATCATGGATTATTTCCAGTTTTTGCTCATCACAAACTGAACCGGCCACCACACCCACATTTATACCCTGTGGGGTGTGGTCCAGTGACTCAGCTAATCTCTGGCATGCCTTCCCCTCTGCTGCGCACGCTTCTCCCTGCACCTCTGCCGAGAGTCCAGCCAGCACTTATCTCCTTTGTCACTGTCCACCTGTGGCTGCGGGGACGTGCTTGGCTCTGAGCCTATCGTTTGGCCTTCGGTGTCCTCCGGAGGCATTGCCAGAGAGGAGGGTCCTGGAGAGGGAGGCCTTGCCAACTCCTCTCCCTCACTCTCAGAGTCTGCATCCGTCGATAGCCCAGGCTCAGGCAACGGAGCCACAACAGTATGCAATTCACTTCGGTTCTCCCTCCCTCTTGCTCATGGCAACTTGAAAGCTTTGCAAGTTGACATCCAGATCCTTTATCGTCTTTGTTGCTCTTCTCTGCACATTTCTCACTTACTTCTGTCTGCCCAGAAAGTAGAAGAAGGAAGAAGAGGATGTAGATGATATTTAGGGAAGGGCAACTTAGAAGTCTTTGGAGATTCTCAGTCATCCAGGTCAGGGGTGGGTTCTACTTACCTTTACCACCGGTTTGCAAAGAGACCATGTTTGCTCGCTTTGCTCGTGCATTTCTGCACATGCGCAGAAGCCCCTTGATGACGTCGGGGCAGGTGGGCGGAGCTTCCCACTGGTTTTACTACCAGTTCTATAGAACTGGACAGAACCGGGAGCAACCCCCCACTGATCCAGGTCATGGTTGTCCCAAAGGTGCCTTTTCAAGAGGCAACTGGAGTTCCTCCTCCTCCTCCTCCTCCTCCTCCTCCTCCTCCTCCTCCTCCTCCTCCTCCTCCTCCTCCTCCATCATTTATTTAATCATGTTCTATTTGAAATAGTCCTTTAACTGACTCCATCATTTGGCCAAGCGGATCAAAACTGGATGCAATTGTTCTGCCCCAGCTACGGACCCCAAAGAACACAGCACATACCAAGTTTGTACAAAACTTAATTTACTAAAATAACTCAGTCTTTTTCAAAACAAAGGCTGTTAATAAACTTTCTTAATAGCCTACAAGAAACCAAAGATAAAGTAATCACAATCTTACTAAGGTTGGCAGAAAGCCCAGAAGCAATTTGCAGAGATTCAGACGCGAAGTAGAATGAAATAAAGTTGTTCCCTGCAAATTGCTTCAGTTGGTGTTCCTCCTTAAATAGGCTAAGGGAGTGGCCAATTAGCCCCAAGCCTTACTCTCGAGGAGACCTCCTCCTGAGGAGCCACTCCTGCCTTTTGGCAGCTCTGCGTGCCCGTGCATCGAGAAGAGGCTCCTCCTCTTCGTCCTCTTCACTTAAGGGAGCTTCTGGAGGTTCTGAAGGCCCTGGCTCAATCCCCGCCTCTGGCACCACATCTTCTCCAGCCTCCTCATTGTCTGACTCGAGTGCCAGCTGCACAGGCCGCTGACGGGCCACAACAGCAGTATTCCAGGTGTGGCCTTACTGAGTCTTTATAAAGCGGTGCTAAGACTTCATGTGATTTTGATTCTATGCGTCTCTTTATACAACCAAGGATTGTATTCGCTTTTTTGGCTGCTGCCGCACACTGCTGGCTCCTGTTTAAGTGAT
Organism: Pantherophis guttatus; assembly: GCF_029531705.1. The sequence continues at coordinate 57,011 of NW_026844016.1, read as the reverse complement.
CATCCATTGGGACACCAAGTCCCTCCCACAGTTACTGTTTTTGAGCCAGGTGTTCTGACCCAGCTCCCCAAATATGGCAAACCCTCTGAAGTTAAATCAATGATTCCTTTATTAGGAGCATCAACAGCCCTAGCAAAAAGTTTCTCTCTCACCGCAGGCTAACAAGTCCATCCGGCAGGGAGATGAATAGTTGTCTGCCACATCTATTCATCTCCACCCCCTGCCTTTTAGCCCCAGAGGTAGGGTGGGGCTTCGCTAGCAGCAGTGGCTCTTCCACCCCAAGGATCAGCCCATAGATTTCCTCTGCTCTCCTCTCCTCTGCCTTCTGCACATCCGCACGTCTGGCACTGGACCCAGCTTGTTGTGGCTCCGACCCCCGAGCCCGTCTTATCGGAGGAAGAAGGCTCGGAAAGGGAAGGAGAGGAGTTGGCCGGGCCTCCCTCTCCAGGACCCTCCTCTCTGGCAATGCCCCAGGTGTCTCCCGACAGAGAAGAGATTGGCCAGGAGTCAAGTATCCCGGCGCAGGCGCAGTCGGACAGTGATGGGGATGAGTCTTGGCTGGATCCACGCCAGCGTCGGAGAGATAAGCGCACGCAACAGAAGAGGAGGCGTGGCAGAGATTAGGCTGAGTCAGTGGACCTCACCCCACAGGGTATAAAAGGGAGCGTGGTGGCCAGTCAAGCCTTGTGATGAACAAAGCTGAAAGCTTCCATGCCATTCTGCATTGCCGGACTTTTGCTATAAGCTTTGCTGGATTATATTTGGACTTAAGTTACTCTGTAATTATTGAACATTTTACTTTGATGTACCAAAAGCGGAGAGAAGTTATTTCTTTCCTTCGTGAGTAATAACTCTTGGCAGGCAGCCACTAGGTTGCTGCCAAGTTCCGTTATCATAAGGAAAAGGATTTTGTCGGCTGGTTTGGTTTTTAACTCTTGGACGTCTGTTGGTGTGTGTGTGTGTGGGACGGGGACAGAACACAGCTGTTCCTCCTCTTCCTCATCAGCCACCTCCAAATCTGGGGGCTGTGGACTCTCCATCTGAGGGCTGATGGACAGCCAAGGCTCTCTCTGTCTCTGTCTCTGTCTCTGTCTCTGTCTCTGTCTGTCTCTCTCTCTAACAGCTCCATTCCCGCTTCCCCCTCGGAGCTCTCAGGTTGCCTTGATGCTGACCCTGACTCCCACGCCTCTTCCCCCTCCTCTGATTTGGCTACTGGAGGGGCCGGTGGCTGACAGGCGACAACATCAGGTCTTAGAAACTAAGATTTGTAAACCAAGGCTGTCCACATCATTTGCAGCCATTCCTGCCTCCTTTTGGAACTGCACGCCCTGCTGAATGGAATGTGCCACAGATGAACCCATGAATAATGAAGCAACCCCCCCCCCAATATGTAGGGCAGCAGCTATGGAAGAAGAGCAGTCCAAACTGGCCATCAAAACCCATCGCTCTGTTTGAGATCAGAGGATTGCTTTGCTATTAAAAAGCATGGACTCGCTTTGCTGCTCTTTCAGCAGAGTTAGTTTTTTCTGTTTAGTGCGATATAATATTCACTACTACGCTCTCTAATTCATCACTCGCGTCTCTCAAGGGAGTAACGGCTTTCAGTAAATCAAAGCAATGTAATCTAATAAACCGGGCATCTTTTTCCGGGGTAGCTTTGATGCATATACCACATCTGTCCGTAGCTAGCGCTGCAGTGGGTTTGGGTATCGCGTTGTTTGTCCGTTGATCTCCGTGTTCCATCTGCAATTTTGCAGCAGGGTGGAGGAGGCACAGAAGTGGTGTGGTGGCCTAGAGGTGGAGCTCTCACCTCACAATCAGGAAGCTGTGAGTTCAATCCTAGGTAGAGGCAGATATTTCTCTCTATCTGGGCGCAATGAGAATATATCTGCTGAAAAAAAAAACCTCCGCATTGGCGACAGGAAAGGCATCTGGCCAGTAAACACTCAGCTTCATTCAGTTGCCCAGATTCCAACCCATTGTAAGGGATTATGGGGTCATTAAAAGAAGATGATGGAGGAGGCAGGGAGTCACCACAGGGGTTACGTTGTAGGAAATATTGATCAAGGGGTTCTCGCGCAATCACGCCGTTGAAAAGTCTGTGTTGCTTTAGAAATCACGAGGCTGTTTCCCACGGTTCTCGACTTACAACCATTCGTTTAGTCGCCATTTAAAGTTACAATGGCGCTGAAGTGACTTATAAGTGACTTATGATCATTTTTCATGCTTTTCATTATTCATATATATACAGTATATATACAGGGATGCAGTGGCTCAGTGGCTAAGACACTGACCTTGTCGATCGAAAGGTCGGCAGTTCAGCGGTTCGAATCCCGAGTGCCGCGTAATGGGGTGAGCTCCCGTTACTTGTCCCAGCTTCTGCCAACCTAGCAGTTCGAAAGCACATTAAAAAATGCAAGTAGAAAAATAGGGACCACCTTTGGTGGGAAGGTAACAGCGTTCCGTGCGCCTTTGGCGTTGAGTCATGCTGGCCACATGACTATGGAGATGTCTTCAGGAAATGGAGATGAGTACTGCCCCCTAGAGTCGGGAATGACTAGCACATATGTGCGAGGGGAACCTTTACCTTTTATGAAGGAGTACCTATGTGCAGTGGGGGCTGCTGTCAGTTGTAACAACCGGATCGCCCAGAACCGAAAATGTGAGCCTGTGTGCCTTTGCTCTCTCTCACGCCTTCCGCACAGGCACATGGCCTTCCACGCATGTGCACAGCTTCAAAAACACAGCAACTACTGATTCGCCCAAACCGGTCCGAACCAGCAGCAGCCTACTTCTGCCTGTATGCCCGAATGATTGGAACATGGAACGAGGCCACCCAAACGGACTTCGTTGTTTTAAATACACCCTGCAAATCTTGCATTCAGAGTTGCACTTCATTTTACGGTAGAGATTGTTCATGCTAACAGCTCTAAACGTATGAAATGATCTTGTAAATTGCCTTGGTGGGATTTAGATCTGAGTAAATATGCTTAAGGATTGCACAGTGGCTGTGTGGCCACAGATAACAACATTAAAATCTGTGTTATAGAGCCATTAAAATATATACTGTGTATGTGTGTATATGTATATATGTATATATATATATATATATACTGTCTATAAATACTGGGGGGGAGGTGTGGAGTGCTGGCTTTGTTGTTGTAAGCGGGTTGGTTGGCTGTGTTGTTACATCTTGATTAGTTGATGGAATTGATGTTTGCAGATTAGTCGGCTGTTTCATAATATCCTGTGTGGGTCTCCCCACCAGTATTTATAGAGAGACGGCATCTCCGATCATGCTTTGCTCGCATATGCACGAAGCCAAAGTCACTAGCCTGAAGATGACGAGTGAGACCTTGTCGAAACGTCGCCAAGATACTCTCAATATTACACGGGAAAAGACCCGAATACGCCAAGACTTTCTCCCGCGTAAAATTGGAGGTGATTTGGCAACGTTTCGACGAAGTCCCTGAAGATGACGAATGAGACTTCATCAAAACGTTGCCAAGACACCTCCAATTTTACACGGGAGAAAACCCGAATAACCAAAGACCTACATATATATATATATATATACAGTTGATAAGTGAATCACTGCTGTTGATAAGTTAGTCACCTGGTTGTTAAGTGATTCCGGCTTCCCCATTGACTCTGCTTGTCAGAAGGTTGCAAAAAGGGGGATCCCATGGCCTTGGGACACTACAGCCGTCATATGTATGAGTCGGTTGCCAAAGCGTCTGAATTTTGATCACGTGACCGTGGGGATGCGGCAGCGGTCGTAAGTGTGAAAAGCGGTCATACGTCACTTTTTTCAGTGCCGTCGTAACTTTGAACGGTCATTTAAATGAACTGTCGTAAGTTGAGGACTACCTGTATTCCAGTATTGGAGGGGCTGCCACAAAGAAGAGGGGGTCAATTTATTCTCCAAAGCACCAGAAGGCAGGACAAGAAGAAACGGATGGAAACTCATCAAGGAAGGAAGCAAGGAGGAATTTCCTGACAGTGAGGACAATTAACCAGTGGAACAACTTGCCACCAGAAGTGGTGGGTGCTTCATCACTGGAGCTTTTTAGGAAGAGACTGGATAGCCATTTGCCTGAAAATGGTATAGGGCCTCCTGCTTGAACAGGGGGCTGGACTAGAAGACCTCCAAGGTCCCTTCCAGCTCTATTATGATTAATTCTGGGTGTCCCCCAGTGATTTACAGTATGGTTTCTAATGTTTATGTTTATAAAAATTGTAAATCAGTTGGAGTACAAAAAAAAAAAGTCAGAAACCAAATACTTATCTACCACATTTTAATAGTTTTCCCCCCTCCACTTAATTTTCTTCTTTTTTTTAAAAAAAAATAGCATTTACAAATAACATTACTCTAGAGATTTGAGTGTTTAAGTTCAAAGATTTAAATTCTCTTTCATACCATAAAAATAACTCGGCGTACTTTGTCTGCTAATAGTCAATCTTTTATTCATGTCATGATGAGCATTAATTGTACAACTTTGGTAATTTTCCGAGTCCACTGATTGATATTATAGCTTTTGAAATTGTATCTTTGTTTTAAATAAGTTTCAAAGCTGGGGAATAATGGAATTAAGGAAAAGCTTCCGCACTGTGTTCTTGATGGGGTGAATTGAAAGATGTAGCAGCGATTCCAACTCCAAATTAAATCTGATTTTTAAACAGGGAAATACCAATCTCATTGTACATATGTTGTGCACTGACAATAAAGATTTGAACTTGAACTGGTGGGAAATAAATAGGGGTGGGCGCCAAAAAATTTAGCAAGGGTTTCTCTGCCTGTGGGTGGGCGTAGCCATGGTGGGCGTGGCCTAGCCGGCCTCCTGCACCACGGTTTGTGTGGGGGACTGTTTTTGCCCTCCCCGGGCTCCGGAGGCTTTTTTTGAGCCTCCGGGAGAGTGAAAATGGCCTCCCCAGGCTCCGGAGGCCATCTGGAGGCCAGAAACAGGCCCATTTCTGGCCTTCTCAAACTTCTAGTAGGCCCGTTTTTCACCCTCCCCGAGCCTCCGTGCGTGCCCTGCACTTACCTGCATCCAAAATGGGCCGTGTGGGGACTCCTGGGAGGGGCGGGGCAGGGTGGGTGGGGCCAGCCAGGTTTGGGATTTGGGGGTTTTTCCGAACTGCACAAAATCTTAGCTAGAGGTTCTCCCGAACCGCTGTGAACCCCCAGCAGCCCACCCCTGGAATCACATGACCCTGGGACACTGCAGCCGTCACAAATAGGATCCAGTTGCCAGATGTTTGAATTTTGATCACACGATCAAGGGAATGCTGCGACGGTTGTAAATGTGAAAAAAGAAACAATGGTCATAAGTCAATTCTTTTCAGTGCCATTGTAACATTGAAAGGTCACTAAACGAACGGTTGTAAGTTGAGGACTACCTGTAGCCTAGAACAAGCCAAAAAAAAGCAGGCACATCTTTCCTTTAAATGCAAAAACTGATCTTGGCAACATATGGAAAGTAGCCATAATCAGCTAATAGGCAACAGCTTGGAAAAATCTGAAATAGTCCTTTTGCTGAATGGAGACCAATGAAAAAAAACTGTGGAACTTGGATAGCCATTAAAATATAAAATTGATGTTTGAAAAAGTGGAGGTTTCTGTATAAAAGCTATAAAAAATATTTTAATTACAAGACAGCCAGTCTGGTCTGGTGGTTAAGGCACCAGGCTAGAAAGCGGGAGATCTTGAGTTCTAATCCCACTTTAGCCATGAAAGCCAGCTGGGTGATTTTGGGCCAATCATCAGGAGACTGTGAGTTCTAGTCCCGCCTCAGCGATGAAAGCCAACTGAGTGACTTTGGGCCAATCACCAGGAGACGGTGAGTTCTAGTCCCTCATCAGGCATGAAAGCCAGATGAGTGACTTTGGGCCAATCATCAGGAAGCTGTGAGTTCTAGTCCCGCCTCAGCCATGAAAGCCAGCTGGGTGACTTTGGCCAATCACTAGGAGACGGTGAGTTCTAGTCCCGCCTCAGCCATGAAAGCCAGCTGAGTGATTTTGGGCCAATCACCAGGAGACGGTGAGTTCTAGTCCTGCCTCAGCCATGAAAGCCAGCTGGGTGACTTTGGGCCAATCACCAGGAGACGGTGAGTTCTAGTCCCGCCTCAGCAATGAAAGCCAGCTGGGTGACTTTGGGCTCAACATCAGGAGACTGTGAGTTCTAGTCCTGCCTCAGCCATGAAAGCCAGCTGAGTGATTTTGGGCCAATCACTAGGAGATGGTGAGTTCTAGTCCCGCCTCAGCGATGAAAGCCAGCTGGGTGACTTTGGACCAATCATCAGAAGACGGTGAGTTCTAGTCCCGCCTCAGCCATGAAAACCAGCTGGGTGACATTGCGTCAGTCAGTTTCTCTCAGCCTAACCCACCTCATAGGGTTGTTGTTGTGAGGAAAATAGAAGGAGGAAGGTGTGATGGATAGATTCGCTACCTTGATATATTTGTAAAAATAATTAACTGGGTATACAGAATAAGGTGGCAAATACGAACAAACAAACAAACAATACGTTTCAAGGTAGCCTTTGACTTACAACCTAACTGAGCCCAAGATTTTTGTTGCCTAAGTGATACAGTTCTTGAGAGAGTTTTGCCCCATTTTACGACCTTTCTTGCCACAGTTGTTAAGCGAATCACTGCAGTTGTTAAGTTAGTAACACAGTTGATATGTGAATCTGGCTTCCCCATTGACTTTGCTTGTCAGAAGGTTGCAAAAGGTGATTATATGACCCAGGACTCAGCAACAGCTCACTTTTTTCAGTGCAATTGTAACTTTGAATGGTCACTAAATGAATGGCTACCCACGTATACCTAAAGTGTCATTAAACGATCACTAAACTGAGGACTATCCTTATCCTAAGGTGACCTCCAACTTTCTTTTGATACAGATCAGGGGTGGATTCTACTTACTTTACTACTGGTTCGCAACGGGACCGCGCACATGCGCAGAAGCTTCCTGATGAGGTCCGGGTTGGTGGGCGGAGCCTCCCACCGGTTTTACTACCAGTTCTTGCGAACCGGTCTGAACCAGGGGGCAACCCATAACTGATACAGATATATTAGCAATTCAACCACCTCTCTCTGCTGAATTTAAAGAAATAACCCCAAATCTATAAAATACCTTAAAATACTCATAATGTATATATTAAAAGTTAGCACTCATTATGCATTTTCCTCTTAATTTTATCTAAAACTTAGAAAGATATCAAAGATAAATCACCTCAGATTTAAAAAGATACAATACGTCTTTAGTCAAGTTCAATCCAATATTTTTCTACCTGTAACACGCTGCACACACTCACTGCACAATTTCAGTTGAAAGCAGCATGACAGTTCGTTGATTGTTTCAGCCAAGGAGCCATGAGAATTGAAACGGCAATGCAAATAAAAAATGTTAGAAGTATTTTTAGCTGCTGCAATCAACCTCCCTGATTAATTCTAAAATCACAGGACCAACAAGGCAGAGAGACCAGCAGACTAATGCACAAAAGTCTCACGGGTTTTACAAAATGCCTTGAGAAACTTCTAGCGGCAACGGATATAGATGTTGTCATTCCATCTGCCAGATCCTCCCCTGTGCAAAAGAAATGTTGATAGATTGCTTTAACGGGGTGGGGGAGGGATGTACAACGGTCCGAGTTGGGCCTGAATGAGAAAAGTGAAGACTCCCTATTTCCTGCTCTAGAAATTCTCCTTTTGTCAGGTTTCGGTGTCGTCTCAAATAAATTGCATTTCCAAACAAATAGTCTTTGATGAAATCTTTCATTTATTAAGCACGACAATCTGTCCCCGATTATGTCGTAGCCAACACTGACTTCCTGACCCCAAACCTTCCCTTTCCGTTCCCCAATTCTCTGCGTCTCATTGGCCATCTTCCAAATCACTCTCCCCATATCTACTACTTCAGCTCCCAGGAATGTCCCCCCTCCCAACCCATCTCCTAGGGGATATTATCTTCAGGGAAAATAAGTAGGTGAAGAGTCAAGCGTCCTCTTGCCAGCTGCCCCCTCTTCTCCTCCTTATGTCAGCACTGGAACGAATGAAGTTTGGAGTGCTGACATCCGGCCCCTCCTCCTTCATTTTTCCAGGGAGGCCTGTTGCAAGACAAACAACGTTAAGTACCGTTACCCCGTCCGAGGGTGTGTCCCTTCCCTTTCCGTTCCCCAATTCTCTGCGTCTCATTGGCCATCTTCCAAATCACTCTCCCCATATCTACTACTTCAGCTCCCAGGAATGTCCCCCCCTCCCAACCCATCTCCTAGGGGATATTATCTTCAGGGAAAATAAGTAGGTGAAGAGTCAAGCGTCCTCTTGCCAGCTGCCCCCTCTTCTCCTCCTTATGTCAGCACTGGAACGAATGTAGTTTGGAGTGCTGACACCTTTAGGATAAGAACAAGCAGAGTCTGGGAGGGTGGAATCAAGAGAGGATTTAGCCTAGAATCATTACATGTCCACAAACACTGCGAGTCCGCTGCAAGTTACAAAGACACTGTGCTGCCCCACTCACTCACACACACATGTAAGCATGTTTTAGAGTGTTTCTTAATCTTCCCCAGCAGTTCCCTTCATGCAGACTCAAAACTGTCCCAAATACAGCCGGTCACAAGCAGGCCAAGATTAGTCCATAAGGCAATGGCCAATAGTCCATAAAACAATAGAAAGTTGCTCCAACAAGTAAGTCCACACAACAAACTTAAATCCACCAGGCAAAACTGAAAGTACATCCACGAGAGCTCACTTGACAAGCGAAGTTCAGAGTCTCCAACGCACAAAGCATGAACAAACACACAGCCATAAACCAAACCTGTTGTTGCCAGCAATGCCTCTCTCTATCTGCCGTGATAAATAGATTTCTGGTGCAGCCCATCAAGATGGGTTACTTTTCCTGAGTAATCTGGCAGATCTCCTTTGCTCTGGTCTTTTCTCTGCCCTGCGTGCTATCGGATCCACTACAGAAGGCAGCTCCTCCTCCTCTTCCTCTTCACTGACCTGCAAACTGTCCCCAGCTGAAGCCCCCTGTAAATCTCTTTTGGCTGGCAGTTCGGAGTCCTTAAGTAACCCAGTTCCTGACATGCCAGCTCATCCTCCCTCATGCCGGCCTCTGAGGAAAAGTCAGAGGAGTCATCCAAGGAAAACATCACAGGCACTGAAAAAAGTGATCCTCATCATTACAACTATTGCAGCTTCCCCATGATCACATGATCAGAACTGGCAAGCTATTCTGCCCCAGCTACGGACCCCAAATAACTCAGTAAACACAAACTCTATACAAAACTTATTTTACTCAATAATTTAGTCTTTATCATTCAAAGGATATTAATGAACTGTCTTAACAGCCTAACAGAATTCTAAGATAAGGTAATCACCGTCTTACTAGAGTTGGTAGAAAGCCCAGAAACAATTTTGCAGTGAATCCAGATGCGAAGTAGAGTGAACTAAAGTTGTTCCCTACAACTTGCTTCAGTTGATGTTCCTCCTTAAATAGGCTAAGGGAGTGGCCAATTAACCCCAAGCCTTACTCTCAAGGACACCTTGTCCTGAGGAGCCACTCCTGCCTTTTGGCAGCTCTGCGTGCCCGTGCATTGAGAAGAGGCTCCTCCTCTTTGTCCTCTTCACTTAAAGGAGCTTCTGGAGGTTCTGAAGGCCCTGGCTGAATCCCTGCCTCTGGCACCACATCTTCTCCAGCCTCCTCACTGTCTGACTCGAGCGCCAGCTGCACAGACGCAGCACCACACCAGTCTCCTCGTTGTTGGAATCAGCTACAATCTGCACAGGCCGCTGACGGGCCACAACACGAGCTTGGCAAACTGGCATTTATTTATAATAGTTGCACTGTCTCACAGTCACATGATCCCCAATGGTGTCCTTCCCGCTGGGACAAACCGAATCAGTGCATGAAGCTGGATTTGCTTAACGACCATGTGAATCTCTTAACAGCTGCAATGATTTGCTTAACAACCATGACAAAAACAAAGAGGAGAAATAAAACAATAAAAAGATCGTTTGGGATGCCGGGAAGAGAACATCTTCCATTGGCACTTTGAGGGCAAATCTATGGGAATTATCCCAAAGGTGCTTTCTCAAGAGGCAACGGGACTTCCTTGTTCTTTTCTTTTGAAGATGTTTCCCTTCTCATCCAAGAAGCTTCTTCAACTCTGACTGGATGGTGGGAAACGTCTTCAAAGAAAAACCAGAAAGTCCAGTTGCCTCTTGAAAAAGCACCTTTGGGACAACCAGGACCAGGATGACTGAGAATCTCCATAGACAACTCTGGGAATTATCTTGATCAGATCAAAACCCCAAATTCCTTATATATCAAGTTGACTTAGCTGATTCCATTCGTCTAAAAACTGATTTTCCCCACAATCCTTGCAGGAGTCTGAATCCAGGGGGAAGACCGTTTTTGTTCCCAGCACTTTAGAAATTAATCGACCACTGGAGCAGGAGCAGTATGTTATTACCGCACTCCTAGTCGCAGTGCCAATTTATTTCGAATAAATGTTGAGTGGTATAATTAGACAGCATCACTGTTGCCCCTTTAAAGGCCAGTTTGAAATCAGGCACAGAGAATGCCAGCAGGCGTTCAAGTCATTTTCTTTCTGGAGGATAAAATGACTGATGAGATGTATTAGTAAAAAAAGGAAGGAAAAAGGGAAAGAAAGAAAGAAAGAAAGAAAGAAAGAATGAATGAAAGGAAGAAAGAAAGAAAGAAAAGAAAGAAAAGGAAGCAGTACATATTGTGAGGGGTTTTTTTGGTTGGTGTTTTATTGCAAGCTCACATGAAATTAGTAAAAAAAGGAAGAAAAAAGGGAAAGGAAGGGAAGGAAAAGGAAAAGGAAAGGGAAGGAAAGGAAAGGAAAGGAAAGGGAGGATGGAAAAGGAAAGGGAAAGGAAGGGAAGGAAAGGGGAAGGGAAGGAAAGGGAAGAAAAGGGAAGGGGAAGGAAAGGAAAGGAAAGGAAAACAAAGGAAAGGAAAGAAGGAAAGGAAAGTTAAGGGAAGGGAAGGGAAGGGAAGGGAAGGAAAGGAAAGGAAAGGGGGGATGGAAAAGGAAAGGGAATGAAGGGAAGGGAAGGGGAAGGGAAGGAAAGGGAAGGAAAGGAAAGGAAAAGAAAGGAAAGGAAAGGAAGGGAAAGAAGGAAAAGGAAAGTTAAGGGAAGGGAAGAGAAGGAAAAGAAAGAAAAGGAATGAAATTAGTAAAAAAAGGAAGAAAAAAGGGAAAGGAAGGGAAGGAAAAGGAAAGGGAAAGGGAAAGGAAGGGAAAGAAAGGAAAGGGAGGATGGAAAAGGAAAGGGAAGGAAAGGAAAGGAAAGGAAAGGAAAGGAAAGGAGGAAAGTTAAGGGAAGGGAAGGGAAGGGAAGGGAAGGGAAGGAAAGGAAAGGAAAGAAAGGAAGGAAAGGAAGGGAAAGAAGGAAAGGAAAGTTAAGGGAAGGGAAGGGAAGGAAAGGAAAGAAAAGGAAGAAAAGAAAAAAGGAAAAAAAAGGGAAAGGAAGGGAAGGAAAAGGAAAAGGAAAGGGAAAGGAAGGGAAAGGAAAGGAAAGGGAGGATGGAAAAGGAAAGGGAAGGGAAGGGAAGGGAAGGGAAGGAAAGGAAAGGAAGGAAAGGAAAGGAAAGGAAAGGAAAGGAAAAGGAAAGAAGTTAAAAGAAGAAGTTAAAGTTAAGGAAGGGAAGGGAAGGGAAGGGAAGGGAAGGGAAGGGAAGGGAAGGGAAGGGAAGGAAAGGAATGATTGCCAGATGCCCAGCCCACATCTAGGATTGATGCTGGGGGAAAACAAGAAACCAGAATACTATGTACCTTGTCTCAAGGTCTTGAATGAAAGATGAGAAATAACTGAGATAAAGAAATTCACCTACCGACAGGTGTGACTCATAGACACATTTATTGGGAAAGTGAAAAATATTTTCAAGACCGATTTCCATCAGTGATACTACTCTAGCTGAGCAACTGAGTAAAATCCAGTTTGTTTTATCTGCATTTCTAATTCAATTTCCGCCGCCTTTCCTTTTGGGAGAACGGCCAGTGAGTGACCTTATATTCTTTTTCAGATAGAGTGCAAATGGGCATTGACAATACCATCTAATTGCTTCACTTGCTGGTATGGAAACACAGTCAGTCAAGAAACGGAACCTGAGCATCAAAGGGAATGTGGCATTTCATGAAAATACGAAGCGGTTTTCCCATCCTAAGACCTTCCTCCGCCCTTTGAAGGCAGCCGCCTCCTCTGATTTCAGAGCTGGTGGCCATTCATTTTTTTTTGTTTTGTTTTGTTCTCTTGCTAACTTAAGGGATCAAAGAATATCTAGTGTGGCATGAAAGGGAGAAGGGGAAAAAGCCTTGGGGGGATTTTTCTCTGAGTAAAAGCTAGCTCTCGCTTTGCCTTCTCGTCCGCATCTCAGGGGGATCACCCTCACTGGTAAAATAGGCTCCCAAGATACTGAAAAGATCAGAGGCGGTTTCTCAGCAAACGTGCTTGAGATAAATAACTCATTTCCAGGTAAATACGAAGAAGCCCAGCGCTCCGAAAGAGAAAAAAGATTTCTGGCCTAAAATGCTACCTCAAAGCTTTCTGACTTTTAGATAGACCAATTCTCGAATACAGCTCGTCTGCCTGGAATCCACACGGTATATCGGACATTAATACAATTGAGCGGGTCCAGAAGTATTTCACGAGAAGACTACTCCACTCCTCTGCTCACAATAGAATCCCTTAAGCCACCAGGCTCAAAATTTTGGCCTTGGACAATCTGGAACTGCGCCCCCTGCGGTCTGATCTAAGCGTAGAACACAAAATGGTCTGCTACAACATCTTACCTGTCAACGACGTCTCCAGCTTCAACCACAATAATACACCAGCACACAATTGATACAAATCAATTAATACAATACAAATAAAAAATTGATTCAGCGGTACACGACAAATTGGTGTTGGTTATTACCTTTAAAGCCCTACATGGCTCAGGGCCAGGCTATCTTCGAGACCGCCTTCTACCGCATAGCTCCCAGAGACCGGTAAGATCCCACAGAGTTGGACTCCTCCGGATCCCGTCAGCTAAACAATGCCAGGTGGCAGGCCCGCGGGGGAGGGCCTTCTCTGTGGCTGCCCCAGCTCTCTGGAACCAGTTACCTCCTGAGGTCCGGACCATCCCCATCCTACTGGCCTTCTGAAAAGCTGTGAAGACCTGGCTTTTCCGGCAGGCCTGGGGCCGTTGATCTCGCTCTTGCGATCCAGCGAGATCCGGCCATAAATGGTGTGAATGCGTTCTAAGGTTTTTAATGTTTTTTAAATCTTTTAAATGTTTTTAGAATGTTTTTTTTTAAAAAATGTATTGTGAGCCGCCCTGAGTCTCTGTAGAGGGGTGGCATACAAATTGAAATAATAATAATAATAATAATAATAATAATAATAATAATAATAATAATAACAACAACAACAACAACAACAACAACAACAACAACAACAACAACAACAACAACAACATGTTACCACCAACAGCAAATGCCGCCTCTGCAATGAGAAAGAGGAGACAGTCGACCCCCTGATCAGTGGGTGCAGCAAAATTTCACAAACTGACTACTTACAACGCCATGACCGTGTTGCTAAGATCATTCACTGGAAATTGTGCCAGAAGTTTGGATTTGAGTACAGCAAAAACCACTGGGAACATCAGGTTGAGAAAGTTTTAGAGAATGAGAAACTCAAGATCTTGTGGGACTTTAGGATTCAGACTGACAGGCACTTGATCCACAACACACCTGACATAACAATAGTTGAAAAGAAAAAAGTATGGTTCATTGACATTGCAATACCTGGTGATGCACGGATTGAAGATAAGCAGCAAGAAAAAAATCACAAAATACCGGGACTTGCAAATTGAAGTTGAGCAACTGTGGAAAAAGAAATCGTGTGTTGTCCCGATTGTAATTGGAGCCCTTGGAGCAATACCCAAAGGGTTATCCCGCTATTTAGAAATTCTAAATTTGCCAGACTTGAACATTTTGACTTACAAAAACCCACCTTACTCAGAACAGCTTACATCCTCCGACGATACCTTAACAGTTCCTAGGTCCTTGGTTAGGACTCGAGCTGCTGAGCTATTAACCAGTCTCAAAGGCTGTGAATCTCACTAAAGATTAACCAATAATAATAACAACTACTTATAAAACTAAAATCCTATGGCATTTCTGGACTCCTACATAAACGGATAGCTGCCTTCCTGTCAAACAGACAACAAGTGGTCAAAATAGGAAGCGCTCTATCAAATCCTGAACATGTTAATAGCGGTGTCCCCAAGGCAGTGTTTTAGGTCCAACACTCTTCATACTTTACATAAATGACCTTTGTGATCATATTAAAAGCAACTGTGTTCTCTTCACTGATGATGTTAAACTATTCAACACCACCAACAATGCAACTACCCTTCAAAAAGACCTTGACTATGTGTTAGATTGGTTTAACAAGTGGCAACTTCAAATCTCAACCAACAAATGCTCTGTCTTGCACATTGGCAAAAAAACCCAAAACATAAAATACAAATTAGATGGACATGACCTTGTAGACGACCCTCACTCTGTCAAGGACCTTGGAATACTCCTTTCTAAAGATCTAAGTGCCCAAGCCCACTGTAACAACATTGCCAAAAAGGCATTAAGAGTTGTTAACCTAATCTTGCATAGCTTCTTCTCTGGTAATGTTGTACTACTAACTAGAGCATACAAAACGTTTGCTAGACCAATGCTTGAATACAGCTCATCTGTCTGGAACCCGCACTGCATATCGGACATAAATGCAATCGAGAGAGTCCAGAGATATTTTACGAGAAGAGTCCTCCATTCCTCTAACTGCAATAAAATACCTTATGCCACCAAACTCCAAATTTTGGGCTTAGACAACTTAGAACTATGCCGACTTCAGTCTGACCTAAACAGAGTACATAAAATTATCTGCCACAATGACTGTCAATGACTACTTCAGCTTCAACCACAACAATACACGAGCAAATAATAGATACAAACTCAAGGTAAACCGCTCCAAACTCGATTGCAGAAAATACAACTTCAGTAACAGAGTGCTCAATGCCTGGATGCACTACCTGATTCTGTAGTTTCATCCCCAAACCCCCATAACTTTAACCTTAAACTGTCTACTGTTGACCTCACCCCATTCCTAAGAGGTCTGTAAGGGGTGTGCATAAGTGCACCAGCGTGCCTTCCGTCCCTGTCCTAATATTCCTTTTTACTTACTCTTTTCATGTATTCAAATTATGTTTATACTTTTACCTGTTATCTTATATATGCTTCACAAATAAACTTATGGTTATGATTAAACCACTCCAAACTCAATTGCAGAACAGCCAGAGGTGGTATTTCTCCAAACTATTCAAAATTTCCACTACCGGTTCTCCGAACTGCTCAAAATTTCCGCTACCGGTTCTCCAGAACCTGTTAGAACCTACTGGATTTCACCCCTGCTACATTCCCTCTACTAAATCCCCCCTCCTACTTTCCCACATACAAGAAGGTGGCAGCGTGGAAGTTTCCGGTGCTAATATGGCTTCCAAAGCTGACATCACGGTTGTGAAGGGAATCGGGCAAATCAGGAAGGGGCCAAAAAAGTGCAACTTTGTGACGTCACAACACAATGAGCTGTTCTGTTTTTTTATCCGCAGGTGGTACCTGAAAAAAACAGGCAGTGCTGGATAACACTAATTTAATGCCCTGTGATTTATTTAATCTGCTTTAACGCTAACCCGATTATTCCTTTTATGTGCCATTAAATTGAGGAACTGAATTTCCTTGCCCTGTTCCTTGACTCGGAAATACACTTAAAAACAGAGTGATGCTATCTGGGTTTTGTAATACAGTGCCACAGTCCCTTTCTCTAACAGCTAAGTCTTCAGCTTGGTCTAGCACAGTGTTTCTCAACCTTGGAAGCTTGAAGATGGGTGGACTTCAACTCCCAGAATCCCCCAGCCTGCTGGCTGGGGGACTCTGGGAGTTGAAGTCCACCCATCTTCAAGCTTCCAAGGTTGAGAAACACTGGTCTAGCAGTTAAGGCACCTGGTTAAAATGTAGGAGACAGTGAGTTCACCCACCTCACAGGGCTGTTGTTGTTGTGGGGGAAAATAGGAGGAAGAAGGAATGTTGGATATGTTTGCCACCTTGACATATATATATATTTTCTTTTTCGTAGGCTTTTATGTGCATATTCTTTCTAGCCAGGTTTTACCTATGTAAACTAAGTTGTTCTACAGCCCTGGTTCTGTGAAATCTCATTCACAAGTTTCTGGGCCTTTTTTCTGCTGACAAACTGCAACTGCAGCTCTCCCAGAGAGCAACACAGAGTTGCAGTTTGTCAGCAGAAAAAAGGCCCAGAAACTTGTGAATGAGATTTCACAGAACCAGGGCTGTAGAACAACTTAGTTTACATAGGTAAAACCTGGCTAGAAAGAATACGCACATATATATATATATACATATACATATATATGTCTTCTAAAGTTTTTGCGGGTGTGCATATGCAAAAAATTAAAATCTCGGGTGTTTTCCCGCGTTATTATAAATAAGTTGGTTAAAATATTTAAAATCCTGGTTAAAATCCCAGCTTAAAATCTTCTA
The DNA here is from genome assembly GCF_029531705.1 of Pantherophis guttatus. Next base: position 40,383 of record NW_026844016.1, on the reverse strand, counting down.
AAAATCCTTACAGAGCACTCTGCAAGGTCCTTTAAAACCTCAGCTAAAATCCTACCAGTGACTTTAAAAGTTTTTCTTAAAGCAACATTTCGACAGGCTCACAATCCTGTCATCTTCAGGCTCTGTTTCATGTAGAAGCTATGGGTTTACGAAAAACTTTTAAAGTCACTGGTAGGATTTTAGCTGAGGTTTTAAAGGACCTTGCAGAGTGCTCTGTAAGGATTTTTAGAAGATTTTAAGCTGGGATTTTAACCAGGATTTTAAATATTTTAACCAACGTATTTATAATGACGTGGGAAAACACCCGAGATTTTAATTTTTTGCATATCTATCTATCTATCTATCTATCTATCTATCTATCTATCTATCTATCTATCTATCTATCTTTCTTTCTTTCTTTCTTTCTTTCTTTCTTTCTTTCTTTCTTTCTTTCTTTCTTTGGTTATTCGGGTTTTCTCTCGCGTAAAATTGGAAGTTAAAAGGAAGAAACAGCTGCGATCACACACATTGCTCCTAGAAGCACGAAGCCGAAGACACCAGCCTGAAGATGATGAATGAGACTTCGTTGAAACGTTGCCAAGAAACCTCCAATTTTACGCGGGAGAAAACCTGAATAACAAAAGACCTACATACAAACACCCGCGAAAACCTCAGAAAACATATATATGTATATATATATATATATATATATATATATATATATATATATATATATATATGTATATATATATGACAAAAAAAGAGATACAAACAAATAGATACAAACAAATAGATACCAAAAGCACTCAAAGATGCTTTTTTTCAAGAGGCAACTGGACTTTCTCGTTTTTCTTCGAAGATGTTTCACTTCTCATGCAAGATGAAAGAGGGAGGGAGGAAAGGGAGAAGGAAAGGGAAAAGGAAGGGAGGGAGGGACGGAAGGAAGGAAAGAAAGAAAGAACGATGGAAGGAAGGAAGGAAGAAAAGAAAGAGATTGGATAAAGAGGCAGGAAGGAAGAAAGGGAGGGAAGGGAGAAGGAAGGAAAAAGGAAGGAAGGAAGAAAAGGAAGGAAGGGGAACGAGGGAGGGAGGGAAGGAAGGAAAGAAAGAAGGATGAAGGAAGGAAAGAAAGAGAGTGGATAAAGAAGGAGGGAAGGAGAAAGGGAGGGAAGGGAGAAGGAAGGAAAAAGGAAGGAAGAAGGAAGAAGGAAGGAAGGCGAAGGAGGGAGAGAAGGAAGGAAAGAAAGAAGGATGAAGGAAGGAAAGAAAGAGTGGATAAAGAGGGAGGAAAGGAGAAAGGGAGGGAAGGGAGAAGGAAGGAAAAAGGAAGGAAGGAAGAAAAGGAAGGAAGGGGAAGGAAGAAAGGAAGGAAGGAAAGAAAGAAAAAAGGAAGGAAAGAAGGAAGGAAGGAAGGAAAATTATAATTACTTCAGGACATAATACCTCAGCTGTTTACAAAAAAAATGGTCTAAATCTATCTGCAAACCTATGCTTCAAAAAGTTAACAGAGCTTGACCATTAGTATCAAAATTGATCATCTTTTTCCCCCCCCCTTCCTTTCCATGTTTGAACTAAGTTGGTCTATTTAATCGCTGCTGAATTGGTCAATACTCAGCTTAACCACCGCTCTATAGAGAAGAGAACAGCGTTCTACTGAAATGCAATTTCTCTGGACACAGGGGATTATCGATTTCCTATAATCTTAAAAGCCAAAAACTACGTATTAATTCAGCTGCCCATTTTTGAACTTAAGTGGTCCACTCCTATTCCATGCAAAGGTTACTTGTGGGCTTTTGTCCAAAATGTGCTTTCGATCTTGAACACTTCAGGCTGAAAACCTACCCGCTTTCAAAATTGCTGGAAGCATTAAAAAGCCATAAAGGAAAAAAAAATAAAAAATAAAAAATAGAAGAAGCGTTTTTTTCATCCTTCTACAAAAATAAAAATGGCTAATTTAAGCCTCCTTAAAAAAACCCCACAGATGATGTCATAGCAGGGACTAGATATTAAATGCAACTAAAATAGGAGCCAAATAGAGAGAGAAAAGCAGAATATTTGTGCAGGTAGTCCTCGATTTACGACCGCAATGGAGCCCAACATTTCTGTCGCTAAGCGAGACATTCGTTCAGTGAGTTTGACGACTTTTCTTGCCCCTGTTGTTAAGCAAATCACTGCAGGTGTTAAATGAGTAACCCAGTTGTTCAGTGAATCTGGCTTAATTGACTTTGCTGGTTAGAAGGCCCAGCGACACTGCAACCGTCATAAATATGAGTCAGTTTGCCAAGCATCCGAATTTGGATCACGTCATCATGTGGGGATGCCACAGCAGTCGTAAATGTGGAAAAAGGGCCGTAAGTCACTTTTTTTCAGTGCCGTTGTAACTTGGTTACATGGTCGCTAAATGAACTGTTGTATAAGTCGAGGACTACCGGTATAGCTTTAAGAGGACAACATTCGAGATTTCGTTAGCCTGCTATGTGTGTGTGTGAGAGAGAGACTCTTAGCTGGGATTACTGGTACTCCTAATAAAGGGAATGTTGGAAGAAATGTCCATCTGGGTTCAGTTCCAAGTGGCAAGAAAGATGCTGGAAACATGGAGACTGCTTAGAAAGATGGTTTAATGATGGACAGGACCACATGGTTTGAAGTCCTGGGCAAAAATGAGCACATGGGTGTGTGAGAGAAATAGATTTATACCCTCTCTTGGGCCCCGCCTTGGAGCTTCCTGTTCCTGTGTCAGAAATGTATTTATTTTATTTTATTTTATTTTATTTTATTTTATTTTATTTTATTTTATTTTATTTTATTTTATTTTATTTATTTATTTATTTATTTATTCATTCATTTATTTATTTATTTATTATTTATTTATTTATTTATTTATTTATTTATTTATTTATTTATTTATTTATTTATTTATTTATTTATTTATTATTTTTATTTGATTTATATGCCGCCCTTCTCCGGAGACTCAGGGCGGCTTACAATGCGTTAAGCAATAGCCTTCATACTTTTGTATATTTTATACAAAGTCAGCTTATTGCCCCCACAATCTGGGTCCTCATTTTACCTACCTTAGAAAGGAGGATGAGTCGACCTTGAGCCTGGTGAGATTTGAACTTGCAGTAATTGCAGGCAGCTGATGTTAATAACAGTGCTTTAGTCTGCTTTAGTCTGCCGCGCCACCAGGGCTTCCACCAGCAATGGGGGGAAATGTATTCTGATTGGTTGTCCGACTCCGATGGGGCCATGCAGGGGTAACTTTGTAGGTTGTCTTGAGTCACAGGCTTGGTTGAATCTTGCTGGGTGATGTAATCTCCCCAGGTGCCATGTGGTGAGATGGGTAGAGGGCTAATCCTATTATGTCCTGAGGTTGAAGGTCTTTTGTGTTGTAGATAAGATGGCCCTGCCTTTTTGGGGCTATTAGCAAAGGTGGGGGATGCTTTTCAAGAGCGTATTTCTTCTTTTCTCATCCAGGGAGGTATAATATTCTGCCTTTTTAATATTTCCTAGAATATTTCATTCTTCTAGGAGACGGGTGGGTGCTAACTTCCTACAGGAACATTTAGTTAAAAACAGCATGCTGGTTATGTTTAGGAGCTGGGACAGAAGACATTGCTTCTTGTGTCAGAAAGTGAGAATCCAGTTATTTTTATCAACTGCCTGTTAGTTTTTGGGGGTTCCTAGATTAGGCTACTGTTTACTGTTTGAGTGTCGCCTTTTCCTTCCAAATTTACCTCTTGCAAGCCCCTGAGCTATTTATTCCCATTTTTAAAAAAATGTTTTATTTGTTTTATTTATATAACATTCAATTTTCATCAAACACTGTGTGGTCTGGAGACAGTTATTTTTAAACAATCATAATACACATATTTATTGTGGTATCCATCACTGTAATATTACTAATATAATAACATAATAATACTTAACATCATCTTCTTTAACAACTTTCCACTTTAACATTCCCTCTTTTTATATCTCCTCCTTTCTAACTTCTGTTTCTGTTGTCTGGCCATTGATATAATATATCCCATATCAAAAAAATATTCAGTTTCTCCTTTATCCTTAATAGTAAGCGTTAGTCTATCCATTTCTGCGCATTCTAATATTTTCTTAATTACATTCCCCTCAGACCAGTGGTGAGATTCAAATAATTTAACAACCGGTTCTCTGCCCTAATGACTAGCTGGGTAGGTGTGGCTTGGTGGTCATGTGACTGTGTGGGTGTGGCCAATTCAACGTCATTCACGTCGATGGGCGCTTTGCCTTAGCTGTTACAATGTAATAAGGGTTAACCGGAGAGGCAGTTTCTGTAAGCAGGGCAATAAAGATTAGGCTAGAAACACCACCAGAATGTTTCCTTCCTGCCTTCTTTACAGGATTAGCCTTGTAAAGTGGAAAAAAAACAAAATAAGATTTCTTCCAACAACTGGTTCTCCCGGATAGGTGCGAACTGGCTGAATCCCACCACTGCCTCAGACGAAATCTCATCATTTTTCCATTGTTGCGCAAATACAATTCTAGCTGCGGTTAAAATATGCAAGACCAGGTATGTAGTCTATTTATCATATTTTTCTGGTCGAATGCCCAACAAAAATATCTCCGGTTTCAGGTCTATATGTTGCTTTGTTATTTATTCCCATTTTCAATTCTGAGTCTAATTCTGCCCATGGAGAGTCTGTAAGCAGCATAAACAGGCTGAAGTAGCTTCGTTCCAGTGGCTTGTTCAGAAAAAGAAATTCAGGATTATAAGCGCCGAAGACTGTATTGTGGGATAAGGGGACCACCAGGATCTGACTGGCAAGTTCGAGTAGTTTGCAGATGTATCCCCTAAAGCAATATATTCACTATCCAAGCCACATTTGGGATCTGTTGTTTTCTTATTAAAAAAAAAAAAAGGACTTTCTCTTAGTTTTTGTTACAAGCATCTTATGCATTTAATTCCCCTTTGCCCAGTTGCTTGGAAGCAGATGTTTCTTCTCATATTGTGGTTGAGCTGCGGAATAATTTAGCAAACCGAGATTCAAAAGAAGGGGGGGGGATTTTTCCTTCAGCTCAGGTGGGTGGGTGAGTGGTTGGCGAGCGGAAGAAAGACAAACAACCAATTCTCCCAAGAAATATGGGAAATATTTACAATCGGGAAATGCGCAGCACGAAAACTGAGGGCACACATCTGCTTTGGAATAATCGCAAATTCTCCGTACCGTGTTCAAAGAGCCTGTCAAAATAATTAGCATACTAATGGCCACACTGGGTAAAAATAAATAAAATTGATTTCTGGGGTAAGTAATTGGCAGGAGAAGGAACTGAAGCGTTCTGTGACAGCAGGAGGAAGTTGTTGGCTTGGCCTTCCCAGAAGAGAGCTTTGCCACCTAGGGTGGCAAAAAAATAAATAAAAATAAATCAAGAATCTGGTGGCACCCAGTGCTGGGATTCAAATAATTTAACAACCGGTTCTCTGCCCTAATGACTGGCTGGGTGGGCGTGGCCATGGTGGGTGTGGCCAGGGGTGTGGCAGGCAGCGCTCCGCCTCCTACACCCCCCTGGGAGTAAAAACGGGCCACAGGGGGGGATGCGCCATCCTTCTGTGCCCCGTTTTGGGCCTAGTAGGGCTCCCTGCAGCCTCCTGGGAGCAAAAGCGGGCTCCACACCTCCTGCACCCCATTTTGGGACTAGTAGGCCTCCCTGCACTTACCTGGGAGCCAAAATGGGGCATGTGGGGACTCCTGGAAGGGGCGGGGTGGGGCAGGACGGGGCCAGCCAGCTGCCTTGAGTCTCCAGAGAAAGGTGGCATATAAATTGAACTAATAAATAAATTTAACTACCAGTTTGCTCGAACCGGCTCGAACCGGCTGAATTCCACCACGGGTGGTACCCTTTTTATAAGCTTTTGTGACCCCTGATTTGAAAAGGGCATGTTTCTCTAAGTTTGTTTTAGGAAAAATGGCCAGCAGCTAAGCTTACATATTAGGATGATCATTTGACTTTCATATGGGTTTTATTTGGGAATGAGATGGGAAATGATCATTTCTAGTTTGGTTTGTGATGGTCAGCTGTCAAATGCTATATTTGGATGAGGCAGGGTTGAAATGTAAAAATGTTTGCTACCGGTTCTGTGGGTGTGGCTTGATGGGTGTGACTTGGTGGTCATATGACCGCAGAAGCAGAAATGGAAAAATGAGGAGGGGGGAATGGGGAGGAGAAGGTGTAATTAGCAGAATCCAGGCACAGAAATGGAAAAATGGGGGTGGGGGTGGGGAGGTGGGAATGGGGAGGAGAAGGTGTAAGAAGATGTTTCCTTAGATCGCTGACACTCCCAACAATGAGTTTGGCAGCAATCTAAGGAAACGTCTTCCAGCTCTTCAAGATAGACTTTAAGCTGACAGCGAAAGTAGTAGTGGTGGTGGTGGTGGGAGGCAACAGGTGTGTGTGTATGTGTTGTGTGTGTGTGAGGGGTGGGTTCTAAATTTTTTTACTACCAGTTCTGTGGGTGTGGCTTATTTTGTGGGCGTGGCTTGATGGTCATGTGACAATTCTTTAGGATTGAGCAGAGGTACTGGTCTACTAGGCTTTTAACTGCTTGCAGAGCTGTACCAGTTTACCCATTTATTTTTGCAGGCACTGATCTACTCATTTATTTTTGCAGGCACCGGTCTACCACCAAACTGCCTTTTAACACTGATCAGCTGTAGGACGGCTCTTTGAAGTCCCGCGGCAAGAGTTTAAACAGTTTTTTTCCTTCTAGCCGATCAGCTGGGACTCAGGAGGCAGCAATAGATTGGGGGTGGGGCCAAATAAAAGGTAAGAATAACGCGGAGGGCGGGGCGGGGGAGGGTGAGGGAGGGGCAGAGGGGAGGGGGGGCAGAACCGGTTTGGTGACATCATATCGTCACCGCTACCAGCTCGGTGGAACTGGGCCGAACCGGGAGGAACCCACCACTGGTGTGTCTCCCTCCCTCCTCAAGGACTTGGAGGCAGACACTGTCCCTCTGAGGAAAAGAGAGGCGGCGAAGCCCTGGCTGTCACCTGGGAGAGGAGGACCGCGGCAGGACACACACACACACACACACACACACACACAAACATACACGCCTCGTCGCCCTCGCTGCCGCTACTTTTGCTGTCAGCTTCTCAGCACTCTTAAAGTCGATCTTGAAGAGTTGGAAGACGTTTCCTTAGATCGCTGACGTTCCGAACAATGAATTTGGCAGCATGGAAGGCAGGCACGCTGGGAAGGGAGTAAGCTGCCTTCCCCGCAGCCCTGCCATGCTTGCCTGCCTTCCATGTGGCCTTCCGCTTGCCTGGCTTCGCAAGCTGGCCACGGGAAGGCCACATGGAAGGCAAGGAAGCATGGCAGGGCTGCGGGCCGTGGTCAGGTTCGGGGGTGTGGCCAGCCAGCAATTGCTACTGGTACAGTGAACCAGCCCCAGTCTCCTCTACCAGTCCTCCCGAACTGGTCCGAACCGGTAGCATTTCACCCCTGAGGGCACCATACTTTATAAGTGGAATTGATGGAGAGGACACTGAGGATGATTTAAGGCCAGAGATGTTGTTTTGCTGAATGTCAGGGCAGCCCAGGCAATTGATTTTTTTGGGCCCAGGGATAATGAGCTCAGCCGTAGTCCCAAGGGGCTTACCAAAATCTGGCATCCTGACTTCATGGCCCTGCTTTGGTCAAGAACCTGCAATTACTGCAGGTTCGAATCTTGCCAAGGCTCAAGGTTGACTCAGCCTTCCATCCTTTCTAAGGTAGGTAAATTGAGGACCCAGTTTGTGGGGGCAATAAGCTGACTTTGTATAAATATACAAAAGGATGAAGGCTATTGCTTAATGCATTGTAAGCCGCCCTGAGTCTCCGGAGAAGGGTGGCATATAAATCAAAAAAAATTTTTTTAAAAAAAAAGAGAGGGCAAGAGCTGATCTTGACTGTGTGGCATGTGAATTCTGGGATAGGAGGAATTGAAAATCGGAGATTTTCACAGGTTTGAAGGTATGCGAAGAAGCTCCCCCTGCTTCATTCAGCAAGCAAGAAGGAAAAACAACCAAGTTAGCTCATAAAGATCTCTAAACTTCTAGACTTTTCTTAATAAGAAATAGAAACCAAATATGTCAGCTAAATTCCTCGCAATAACCAAGCCCTTTGACATTGCCACCACAGATGTATCTTATGACGTGACACTGAAGAACCATGTAGATTTAGCCTCGAAGGGAGAAGGGGGGGTACGGTAGCATCTGAAGGGATGTCAGGTAGAAGTGGAAGACCTGTTCTCTTTCAGAGTTCAAGACGCGGGATATTGAATTGAAGGAACAAGAAGCCGGGTTTTATTGGGATTTTAGGAAATGACTTCCTAGTACATCAGCAGTTTGATAGCGGAATCAATTCTCCAAGACCTGGTGGGCTCTATTGCAATCCAGCAAAGGTTAGACAACTATTGAGTGGGGGACATTTTAGTATGAATTCTTTCACAAAGCGGGGACTTCACTCCGTGATCTTATTACTAAATAAAGATATTGATCTCATTTGATTCCTGGACAAGCTACGCTTATAGGGCCCTTGTCTGCTTAGTGGTTGAAGTATTGGCGTTCTATGTGGACCGGACTAAGGTCATCCCCACTCATGGGGTATCTTGCAGAAGATCAAAAAGTCAACTTGTACAAAGTAGATAGGACTTTGCACAATTATAGTTCCTCTTTGACATTAGAATAGAATAGGATAGAATAACAGAGTTGGAAGGGACCTTGGAGGTCTTCTAGTCCAACCTCCTGCTCGGGCAGGAAACCCTACACCATTTCAGACAAATGGCTGTCCAGTCTCTTCTTAAAAACTTCCAGTGTTAGTGCATCCACAACTTCTGGAGGCAAGTCGTTCCATTGATTGTTTTAACTCTGAGGAAATTTCTTCTTAGTTCTAGGTTGCTTCTCTCCTTGATTAGTTTCCACCCATTGCTTCTTGTCCTGCCCTCAGACAGGAGAATAGCTTGACTCCCTCTTCTTTGTGGCAGCCCCTGAGATATTGGAACACTGCTATCATGTCACCCCAATCCTTCTTTTCATTAAACTAGACATACCCAATTCCAGCAACTGTTCTTCATATGTTTCAGCCAGTGGTGGGATTCAAATTTTTTTACTACCGGTTCTGTGGGCATGGCTTGGTGGGCGTGGTATGGCTTGGTGGGCGTGACTTGGTGGGTGTGGCAGGAGAAGGATACTGTAAAATCTCCATTCCCTTGCTACTCTAGGAGAAGGTTACTGCAAAATCCCCATTTCTTCCCGATCAACTGGGACTTGGGAGGCAGAGAATAGATGGGGATGGGGCCAGTCAGAGGTGGTATTTACTGGTTCTACTCAAAATTTCTGCTACCGGTTCTCCAGAACTGGTCAGAACCTGCTGAAACCCATCTCTAGTTTTAGCCTCCAGTCCCCTAATCATATTGTTGCTCTTCTCTGCACTCTTTTTAGAGTCTCAACATCTTTTTTACATCGTGGCGAGCAAAATTGGATGCAGGATTCCAAGTGTGGCCTTACACAAGGCCTTATAAAGTGATATTAACGCTTCATGTGATCTTGATTCTATCCCTCTGTTGATGCAGCCTGGGACTGTGTTGGCTTTTTTTGGTCCTCCCTGTTAGATACCCTTTAGAAAGGGCTGGAAAATATTGTCAGGAATCCTGCAGAGATTGAGCAGTGCGGCAATACATAGACAAAGAGTTTGACTTAAAACAAAAGTTGTTTGAATGTTACACACTTCTCCAAAGCTCTCCATATCTTGAGGGGATGACTGCCTACCCAAGAAACACTTGTTACTACAATCATCATCAAAAGCTTTGCAAAATGTTGAATGGGAAATGAATGTTCCATTTAAATAGCAAGTCAGGCTGTAAACAGACTTCAGAAATGGAAGGACATAAACAACACTCAATGAATTCAGGCCTCAAACAAACAGAAAGCTAGAGTTTTTTAAATGTTAATTTTCAACCTGCGATTTCCAACTCTATTTTATAATTCATGTCTTTCTGCTAGGAACTTACAGAGAAAGCTTTTGACGTGACAGATAGCATAACGTTGCCTGAAATATTAAATTGCAGCAAATAACGAAAAGACTAAATAAGTCTTCCAAATTCACTTTAGATGACATTTACAGTAAATGGTTTGCATGCAGCGTAAGATCAGAAATAAATATTTTTTTTGTATTTTTTGGGGGGGTGGAAATACATAATCTACATGCACAGTTGCTTTGAAGAATAGCAAGTCAGAACTCCTATATATATTTTGTTGGCCTCTTAGAAGTTTGTCTCAGAAAGTTGGTAGTACACATTATACAAAACATTACACAATGCCATATTATCTTATATGTAACCCTTCCTTCCTTCCTTCCTTCCTTCCTTCCTTCCTTCCTTCCTTCCTTCCTTCCTTCCTTCCTTCCTTCCTTCCTTCTTTCCTTCCTTTCATCCACTCACCTATCCATCCATCTCAGAAAACAAGACCTTCTTTAATAATATACAGTGGTACCTAGGTACTTGGCTGTTTTGAAACTCATCAAATTTGGTACTCAATGCTTTTTGACGTGAAAATTTTGTTCTGGTACTGGAAAGGAAAGGAAGCTTAAAAGAGAAATGAGACATTCTTAAGCAATCCTCAATCAAGATCACGAGAAGTATTAATACCACTTAGTAAGACCACACCTGGAATATTGCATCCAGTTTTGGTCACCACACTGTAAAAAAGATGTTGAGACTCTAGAAAGAGTGTAGAGAAGAGCAACAAAGATGAACAAAGAGCAACAGTTTCAGGAACTGGGCATGGCTAGTCTAATGAAGAGAAGGACCAGGGGAGACATGATAGCAGTGTTCCAATATTTGCGGGGCTGCCACAGAGAGGTGGGGGTCAAGCTATTTTCTAAGGCACCCGAAGGCCAGACAAGGAATAATGGATGGAAATTGATCAAGGAGAGATTCAACCTAGAAATAAGAAGGAATTTCTTGACAGTGAGAGCAATCAATCCATGGAACAGTTGGCCTTCAGAAGTTGTGGGAGCTTCATCACTGGAAGCTTTCAAGAAGAGACTGGGCTGCCATCTGTCAGAAATGGTGTAGAGTCTCCTGCTTGGGCAGGGGGTTGGAGTAATAGCAACAAGAGTTGGAAGGGACCTTGGAGGTCATCTAGTCCAACCCCTTGCTCATGCAGGAGATCTGTACTAGGGATTTGAACCACCGAACTGCCAACCTTTCTGATCGACAAGCTCAGTGTCTTAGCCACTGAGCCACCTAGTCAGGTTAATAGATGACCTACAAGGTCCCTTCCAATTCTGTTGTTCTGTTCTGTTCTGTTCTGTTCTGTTCTGTTCTGTTCTGTTCTGTTCTGTTCTCCATCTGTCTCTCTCTCTCTGTCTCTCACTTGGATATTGCTTCTGAAAATGTCCAGATTGTAACTCCCTTCAGCTCTGTTAATGTCTTTCAGAATCTAACAATAAGATGGAACAGGAAATTCTTTCCCATCAGTAGTCAAATTGCAATGCAAATACGGCTCCAGGTGAGGCCTTCTTTTCTTTTCTAGCTGTCTCCTCTAGTTTTGGAAATCTTCCTCATGGAGCTCCAAGAACTTGGGCTGTCAAGAACTTGTAACTCGGTACTGCCTTCTGCCCGACTGCTACCTCTTCTGACATCCCTGCCTGGATTTCCCTGCACTGAGGCAGTGAGGGACGGGGAACAGATTTTCTTATTTTATTTATTCATCGGGGAACATCTCCGCAAACCTTTGGAAGCAACGAGCTGTAACCAAGCAATCTTTTCAGAGCCGCCTTCAGCTTGTTGCTGTCTGTTTGCTACGCATGTTTGCAGCCAGACTGAAATCTTCATCACGCTGCCTAAAAGACCGTTGCACAGCAGCAGCAGGGAACTAGCTGAAAGAATCAAATCAAAAGGGAAAACAGAGAGAAAGGGATTGTTTGATCTTAGTCTGTTGTTTCATTGGGAAGAGAGAACAGGTGTACTGGCATACCAGCATCCTGATGTGACTAGGAGAGTTGGTCAATCAGAGGAAAGGGGGGGGCTTCATCCCAAAGGGATCGTTGCAGGGGTGGGCTGCTGCGGGTTCGCAGGGGTTTTGGGAGAACCTCTAGCTAAGATTCTGTGCAGTTTGGAGAACCCCCAAATCCCATACCTGGCTGGCACCCGCCGCACTCCTCCCCTCCCAGGAGTCCCCACATCAGTGGTGGGTTCCTCCCGGTTCAGTCCAGTTCGGCCGAGCCGGTAGCGGTGACGATATGACATCACCGAACCGGTTCTCCTCCCCCGCCCTCCCTCCCCACCCACCCACCCACGTTATTCTTACCTTTTATTTGGTCCCACCCCCAATCTATTGCTGCTTCCTGAGTCCCAGTTGATGACTAGAGGGAAAAAAAACTGTTTAAACTCTTGCCGCGGGGCTTCAAAGGGCCGCCCTACAGCTGATCAGTGTTAAAAGCAAACAAATGAGTCGGGTCGTAAGTGCGAGGACCTTCCAGAAATGACTCTGACCAGCTAGCCACGCCCACCTAGTCACATGACCTCCAAGCCACACCCACAAAATAAGCCACGCCCACAGAACCGGTAGTAAAAAAAATTAGAACCCACCCCTGCCCCACATGGCCCGTTTTGGATGCAGCCAAGTGTAGGGTGCATGTGGAGGCTCGGGGAGGGTGGAAAACAGGCCTACCGGACGTTTAGGAAGGCCGGAAACAGGCCTGTTTCAAGGCCCGCTCAAGAAAAGCCTCTGGAGCCTGGGGAGGGCAAAAACACACACCCCACATCATGGTGCAGGAAGCAGACTAGGCCACACCCACCATGGCCACGGCCACCCAGCGATCGGGCAGAGAACACTTGCTAAAATTTTTGAAGCCTACCCCTGGATCGTTGTCACTTCTGCTTTCTCTTTGATTTGTGCTTGAGTGAAACGGTTCAGCCAGGTGTTGGCCGGACGGAGTATGAATTTATCATTTTGCTTATTCCTTCTGCCAAATCTAGCTGGACCGGTACCAGCTAACCAGCATCCTGATATGCTTGAGAAAGTTGGTCAGTCAGAGGAAGGTTGGGGTTTTAAATTTGTTTTCAAAAATGTAAGACTATTTTTGTCACCAGAAAGGAAGACAAGAAATAACGAATGGAAACTAATCAAGGAGAGATTAGGAGAATTAAGGAGAAATGTCCCGGCAGTGAGAACAATTAACTGGAGGAACTGCTTGCCTCCAGAAGTGGTGGGTGCCCCCTCACTGGAGGTTTTTAAGAAGAGACTGGACAGTTATTTGTCTGAAATGGCATAGGGCCATGATGGTGAACCTATGGCCAGCTGCTCTTCACGGGCACCGGAGCACCTGAAAATTGTTCTGCCCCAGCTACGGACCCCAAAGAACGCAGCACACACAAAGTCTGTACAAACCTTAGTTTACTAAATTAAATCAGTCTTTTTCAAACAAAGGCTGTTAATTAACTTTCTTAACAGCCTACAAGAATCCAAAGAATAAATAATCGTAATCTTACTATGGTTGGCAGAAAGCCCAGAAGCAATTTGCAGGAAACTGATAAGAGAACTAAGATCCAGACGTGAAGAAGAGTGACCGAAGTTGTTCCCTGCAAATTGCCTCAGTCGTCGTCCTTCCTTAAATAAGCTAAGGGAGTGGCCAATTAGCCCCAAACCTTACTCTCGAGGAGACCTCCTCCTGAGAAGCCACTCCAGCCTTTTGGCAGCTCTGCATGCCTGTGCATCGAGAAGAGGCTCCTCCTCTTCGTCCTCTTCACTTATGGGAGCTTCTGGCGGTTCTGAAGGCCCTGGCTGAATCCCCGCCTCTGGCACCACATCTTCTCTAGCCTCCTTACTGTCCGACTCGAGTGCCAGCTGCCCAGGCTGCTGGCACAGCACCACACCACAAACTTGCGGCCTGTGGGCCAGATGCGTCACGTGCTAGCCACGCCCATGCCCAGTTTAGCAAAGGGGGAAAATATGGTGATATGTCACATGATGCTGCCATGACGCCATGAGTTTGACACCCCTGGTGTAAGGTTTTGGTCATGCAATTGTGCTGCCCTGTTGCCTTTTTTTAAACCCCTGCCCCCTGGATACCCCTTATATGAATAACACTGAAGCCACAGGGGGAAAAAAAACCTATGGGGTGCTTACAATGATACTTATTCTGCTATTCATAGTATCAGGGTTGAAGGGTTTTGTTGTAAATCATGCGGAGAAGAGCAACTAAGATGAATAGGGGACTGAAGGCTAAAACACATAAAGAACAATTGCAGGAATTGGGTATGTCTAGTCTAATGAAACCATAAGGAAGGCTGAGAAGACCAAGGAATGGAGGCCTTTGAACTCTGGTGCTGGAGAAGACTCCTGCGAGTCCCTTGGACTGCAAGGCGATCCAACCGGTTGGTCCTAGAGGAGATCAATCCTGACTGCTCTTTAGAAGGCCAGATCCTGAAGATGAAACTCAAATACTTTGGCCGCCTAATGAGAAGGAAGGACTCCCTAGAGAAGAGCCTAATGCTGGGAATGATGGAGGGCAAAAGAAGAAGGGGACGGCAGAGAACGAGGTGGCTGGATGGAGTCACTGAAGCAGATTAAATGGACTCTGGGGGATGGTAGTGGACAGGAAGGCCTGGAGGAAAATTGTCCATTGGGTTGTGATGGGTCAGAAATGACTTCGCAACTAACAACAACAAGTCTAATGAAGAGAAGGACTAAGGGTGACATTATAGCAGTCTTCCAATATTTGTGGGGTTGCCTCAAAGAAGAGGGGGTCAATTTATTCTCCAAAGCATCTGAGGGAAGGACAAGAAACAATAGATCGAATCTAATCAAGGAGAGAAGCAACCTGGAATTAAGGAGAAACTTTCTGACAGTGAGGACAATTAACCTTCAGAAGTTGCCTTCAGAAGTTGTGGGTGCTTCATCACTGGAGGTTTTTAAGAAAAGAACTGGACAACCACTTGTCTGAAATGATATGGGATCTTCCAGCTCTATTCTGATTGAAGAAGCTTCTTCAGCTTTTCAGAACTGAAAAAAAGCTTCTTGGACAAAAACAAAATGTTTTCAAAGGAAAAAACAAACAAACAAGAAAAGCCTTTGGGATAACCAAGACGTGGATGATTGAGAATCTCCATAGACATTGTCCTATATTAAGCTAACCTAGTCTGTTGTGAGAACCCAATTAATAGATGACAAAGTAATTACTCCCTCATTGCTTCTAATAGAAGCAGCCCCATGTTGTTTCACACGGTTTCCCCCCTTAGAGATCACACATTAAATAGTCATGGATTATAACCTCCAATTAACTCCATTGTTTCTTTACTCTGGAGGAAGCCAATGCTGTCCTTATTTATTTATTTATTTATTTATTTATTTATTTATTTATTTATTTATTTATTTATTTATTTATTTATTAAATTTATATCCTGCCCTTCTCCCCGAAGGGACTCAGGGCAGTAAACAGCTGAGAATTAAAAAACATACAATATAAAAGTTAGAATAATTAAAAATAAATTAAATTAAACGGCGGCCCCAATTTAAAACCCCTAACTATACAATTAAAAAACTAACCCATAAAACCTATTCAGGCCAGGCCAGCTTGCTGAAATAAAAACGTCTTCAGGGCCTTACGGAAAGTGCGGAGATCTGGAATCAGCCGTATTCCGGGAGGTAGCTTGTTCCAGAGGGCGGGTGTAAAAAGCTTTGTAAAAACCTTTACAAAGGTTTTAGGTACGGACCTTTGATTTTTGTCAATGTCCTTTCGCAAATATTTATCAAAGAAAGGCAAACATTTTGAAAATTTATTTATTTATTTATTATTTATTTTGTCGCATTTCTATGCCGCCCCACTCCCAAGGGACTCTGGGCGGCTTACAACAGGGAATAAAACAATGCAACAATATCCCATACAAAAGTTAAAAAAAGACATTAAAACATATTAAAACGTTAAAACAGATACACTACAATTTGTGGCCGGATCTCACAAGATCACTATAACGAGATCAACGGCCTCAGGCCTGCCGGAAGAGCCAGATCTTCACCGCTTTGCGGCAGGCCAATAGGGTGGGGGCAGTCCGGACTTCAGGAGGTAATTGGTTCCAGAGAGCCGGGGCCCTCCCCCACGGGCCCGCCAGCCGACATTGTTTAGCTGACGGGACCTGGAGGAGACCAACTCTGTGGGATCTTACCAGTCACTGGGAGCTATGCGGTAGAAGGTGGTCTCGAAGATAGCTTGGCCCTGAGCCATGTAGGGTTTAAAGGTAATAACCAACACCTTGAATTGCGCCCAGAGACCAATAGGGAGCCAGTGCAGCTCGTGGAGAATTGGTGTAATGTGGGTAATATCAATGGCATAATAAGAACTGCAAAGCTGATAATTATCCACCAGGTTTGAACCTTTTGCTAATTGCAAACACGAAGGCGAAACCATTGCACAACAAAATCGCCAAACAAAACAAGCTATTCTTTGTGGATGCGTGGAATACAATTCTGGCACCAAGATAGCCATATCTGTATATGAATCCTTTTTCTCTTTATTCAAAAAGCAACTGGTTCCTTGTCACAGTGTCAGCGTCTCAGCACTGACATAGAAAAGGGAGGATGAAGCCTGAACTTTTGCCTGCTAAATCCCTTTGAAGATTCGGTCTCCTCGGAGATGAGGAGGGGGGGAAACATTCCTGTGAACTGACGGGAAAAGGAATCAGGAGAGTGACTTGGAAGATAGCCAATGAGAAGCAGAGAATTGGGGATTGGAAAGGGAGGGATTGGGGGGCAAAGGTCAGTATTGACCGCGAAGAGCCAGGATCCGGTTGCTGTGCTCGAATAAAGAGAAAATTTCCTTAAAGATTGGCAGTTTGGAAGTTCATTTATTTTGAGATACCATCGAAACCAATTGTGAATCTACAAATTATACTTTATAGATCCTGTAAGGAAGAGGTCTGCAGCAAGAGGCTGAACAGATGAAGAGAGCACATGGAAGTCATTGTTCATGCATAAGATATAATGCAGTAATTTTGTCCAAATAGAAAATTAGGACAGTGCTCCAATTCCATATTTCTGGGAACATAAATGGGGGTTAAGCTACTTGGAACTGTTGTAAGTTCTCAGGAATGACAACATCTTATAAATATAAAAGCCAAATACCACTCACTCATCACGAAATCTCCAGAACAGTAAAGCATACAAACTTGAAATTTGCCACGTATATTCCTCTTGGCTTCTAGGTGCTCACTAAGAAAGGATTTTTCGAAATGACCCTCAGATCATTAGTATTTCATATACAGTATTATATTCACACGCTCTGATGCTAAGGAGTTAGACGTTCTACTCCCCCTCCCCACCTAAAAAGAACTCTGTTCCAACTGCCAGTTGCCTTATATTAACACGTTCTGATGCTACCCTTTCGCTAAACTGGGTGTGGGTGTGGCCAGCGTGTGACTCATACAGTCTGCAGGCTGGGGCATTCTACCCCCATTCCCCCTCTGTTCCAACTGCCAGTTGCCTTAAATTAACACACTCTGATGCTACAGAGTTACACATTCTACATTAAGTTTTAGGCTTTAAGTGTCAATTTATTACGCCTGATCACATAGTTTCGTAGCGAAGCACGGTCATCCAGCTAGTACAACATATAAGGTCTTCCTTGTTAACCATTCAATTTTTCTTTTCTTTTTTAAAATTTTTTTTAGAATAATGCAACAGTCTCATTAATAAGAAAATTGACTTTTCCAATCACATCCTTCCCATCCTCCTGTATCTGATTTCGAAGGAGACTGGAATGTAGTAAATTATTATATTTTTTTTTCAATCAATCAGATTAGAGCTGGAAGGGACCTTGGAGATCTTGTAGTCCAATCCCCTGCTCAAGCAGGAGATCCTATACCTGTGATGGCGAACCCATGACACATTGCCACACGTGGCATGCGGAGCTATATTGGTAAGCACGCAAGCATTGCCCTAGCTCAGCTCTGGCACGCATGCACATGCTGGCCAGCTGATTTTCGGGCCTTCTGGGTCCACCGGAAGTCAGGAAACAGACTGTTTCCGGCCTCTGGAGGGCCTCCTGGAGTGGGGAGGTCATTTTCGCCGTCCCCAGGCTCCTAGAATTGCCCCTGGAGCTCCGGGAGGCCCCTGACCTCCGCTCTTTCCGCCGCGACCTGAAAATGTGGCTGTTTCGTTTGGCCAGCCTGGACTGATGGGGTTTTAATTCTAATTTAATTTAAACTTGTTAGTCTTAATTGTACTTTTAACTGTTAAATTATGAGATTTGGATTTAATTTTTTAACTTTTTTATTAGATGTTTCTTAACTGTTGTGAGCCGCCCTGAGTCCGGCTGGAGATAGGGCGGCATATAAGTCTCATTAATAAATAAATAAATAAATAAATAATAAATAGAATGGCTCTGGAGCCTGGGGAGGCGAAAAACAGGCCTACTGGGCCCACCGTGCCAAAAGTGGGAGGAGTGCGGGGGGTTGTGCGTGCATAAGCGGGGGGGGGGGCGCATTGAATCATGGGTTTGGGCATGCACGCATGCGACCCCCCCATGTTTCCCCCGCTTTTGGCATGCGACAGCAAAAAGGTTAGTCATCGCTGTCCTATACCATCAGTCCCTTAAAAATTTCCAGTGTTGAAACTCCTACAATAATAATAATAATAATAATAATAATAATAATAATAATAATAATAATAATAATAATAATAATTTTATTTATATACCGCCCATTCTCCCGAAGGACTCAGAATTAAAATACAAATATACAAATATACAATATCATAGTTAAAATTAATTAAAATCATTTAATAGTTTTGGCCGAATTTTAAAACCCAAAATTAAAACCTAATTTAAAACCATTCAATTTGACAGCCCCGCCTGTCGGAACAGTAGGGTCTTGAGGGCACAGCGAAAAACCCGGAGGTCAGAGATGTTACGAATATCCGGGGGCAATTCATTCCAGAGGGCAGGAGCTCCCACAGAGAAGGCTCTCTTCCTGGGTGTCGCCAGCCGACATAACTTGGCCGATGGCACCCTGAGGAGTCCCTCTCTGTGGGAGCGAACTGGTCGGTGGGAGGCTGTTGGTGGCAGAAGGCGGTCCCGTAGATATCCTGGTCCTATGCCATGGAGCGCTTTAAAGGTGGTGACCAACACCTTGAATTGCACTCGGAAGACCACAATGACTGGAGGCAAGCTGCTCCACTGGTTAATTGTCCTTGCTGTTAGGAAGTATCTCCTCAATTCCAGGTTGCTTCTCTCCTTGGTTAGTTTCCAACCATTGTTTCTTGTCTTGCCTTCTGGTGCTTTGGAAAACAAGTTGACTCCCTCCTCTTTGTGGCAGCCTCTCAAATACTGGAAGACTGCTATCATGTCCCTCCTAGTCCTTCTTTTCTCTGGACTGGCCATACCCAAATCCTGCAACCGTTCTTCACATGTTTTAATCTCCAGGTCTTTAATCCTCTTAGTTGCTCTTCTTTGTACTTCTTTGCACTTTTTCTTTTCACATTTTTGTGTGATGTAACTGCTGTCTATAATTCAGAGGTTAATTATGTCTGTACTGGCAACAGTTCTGCTTTGGCAAAGTGGCCCTATCCTAAAACGAATCTACTAGCAAGTGGTATCCTAATAGACCATTACCTCCTCCTCCTCTTCCTCTCTGCAAACTTCACACCTTTCTAGCACTGATGCTACTGCCTAGTTGGATAGAATTCCCTATACTTAGGAAAGTAGGACTAAAGAGGAATCTGGAATAAAGTTTTCATTTTTTTTTTGTGGGAATGATTAAAAAAAATATGAATAGAATAGAATAGAATTCTTTATTGGCCAAGTGTGATTGGACACACAAGGAATTTGTCTTGGTGCAGACGCTCTCGGTGTACATAAAAGAGAAGATACATTCATCAAGAATCATAAGGTACAACACTTAATGATAATCATAGGGAACAAATAAGCAATCAAATCATATTAGGAAACAGTCAATATAAAATTTAAGGATACCAGCAACAAGGTTTCAGTCATACAGTCATAAGTGGGAGGAGATGGGTGATGGGAACAATGAGAAGATTAATAGTAGTGCAGACTTAGTAAGTAGTTTGACAGTGTTGAGGGAATTAGTTGTTTAGCAGACTGATGGCGTTTGGGGAAAAAACTGTCCTTGTGTCTAGTCGTTCTGGTGTGCAGTGCTCCATAGCGTCCTTTTGAGGGTAGGAGATGAAACAGTTTATGTCCAGGATGTGAGGGGTCTGTAGATATTTTCACACCCTCTTTTTGACTCTTGCAGTATGCAGGTCCTCAATGGAAGGCAGGTTGGTAGTAATTG
The DNA here is from genome assembly GCF_029531705.1 of Pantherophis guttatus. The sequence goes on along the minus strand of NW_026844016.1, from coordinate 20,095 downwards.
TTTTTTCTGCGGTTCTAATTATCCTCTGAAATCTGTGTCTGTCTTGTTGGGTTGCAGAGCCAAACCAGACAGTTACAGAGGTGCAGACGACAGAC
>NW_026844016.1:0-17500 GCF_029531705.1 Pantherophis guttatus | reverse complement strand
GAACTGAATTTCCTGACAGTGAGAATAATTAATCATTGGAACAACTTGCCTCCAGAAGTTGTGAATGCTCCAATCCTGGAAGTTTTTAAGAAGATGTTGGATATAACCATTTGTCTGAAGTGGAGTAGGGTTTCCTGCCTAGGCAGGGGGTTGGACTAGAAGACCTCCAAGGTCCCTTCCAACTCTGTTATTCTAAAAATTCTAAAAATGATCAAAATTTGAACACCTGGCAACTGGCATGTACCTATGACAGTTGCAGTGTCCCGAGATCATGCGACCTTCTGACAAGCAAAGTCAAGGAAGAACCCAGATTCACTTAACAACCATGTCGCTAACTTAACAACTGCAGTGATTCACTCAACAGCTGTGGCAAGAAAGGTCATAAAACGAGGCAAAACTCACATAACCACTTCTCGCTTAGCAATAGTAAGTTTGGGCTCAATTGCGGTCGTAAGCCGAGGACTACATGTATAAATTTTCTTAATATGTAAATAAATGAATTAATGCTTCAGGAAACAAGTCATCTGAGTAAAAAAACAGAAGGTTATTCATGGGGAGACTCCGAGCATCAAAAGTGAAAAGTCCTTTTTTTCAGCTCATCGAACAAGGCAAGACAATAATAAAAATTCACTCTTGGCCAACCATCTGAAAAAAAGAATGCAATTAATTGCCAGCCATTTGCCACCCTGCTGATGTGCCTTATTGTTCATTTTGGACAAGGTTGCCAAAACGGACACCTGTCCATCACGTGCAGAGTCTCCCCCCCCTCCCCTCGGAATGGCACTGACAGTATATGTGTTGTTTGTTTCCCTGTGTGTGCAAAGATTTTTAGAATAATCTTATTAGAATACATTTTTCAATCATTGCAAATGCCTGGAGACACGTAAAGCATTAATGGCAGTAATGAGAGGCTTTGGGGGGGGGGGGGGGAGAATCGGAGAAATGAAAATTATAATGCAATAACGCATACAGTTAAATATTCACCAAGATAAATATTGCCAACATTGTGCCCACACAGCTGTTTCAGCTACCCCAAGTTCTGATACTAGGGCTGGAAAAGAAAAGAAAAAATAGCTGCAGATTAAATACTTCAATTACTTAAAGATTAAATACTGAGAGTCAGTTTAGTGTAGTAACCAGGAGACTGTGAGTTCTAGTCCTGTCTTAGGCATCAAAACCAGTTGGGTGACTTTGGGCCAATCACCAGGAGATGGTGAGTTCTAGTCCTGCCTTATCCATGAAAGCCAGCTGGGTGACTTTGGGCCAGTCACCAGGAGATGGTGAGTTCTAGTCCTACCTTAGGCATGAAAGACAGCTGGATGGGTTTGGGCCAATCACCAGGAGATGCTGAGTTCTAGTCCTACCTTAGGCATGAAAGCCAGCTGGATGGGTTTGGGCCAATCACCAGGAGACTGTGAGTTCTAGTCCTGTCTTAGGCATCAAAACCAGTTGGATGACTTTGGGCCAATCACCAGGAGATGGTGAGTTCTAGTCCTACCTTATCCATGAAAGCCAGCTGGGTGACTTTGGGCCAGTCACCAGGAGATGGTGAGTTCTAGTCCTACCTTATCCATGAAAGCCAGCTGGGTGACTTTGGGCCAGTCACCAGGAGATGCTGAGTTCTAGTCCTGCCTTATCCATGAAAGCCAGCTGGGTGACTTTGGGCCAATCACCAGGAGACGGTGAGTTCTAGTCCTACTTTATCCATGAAAGCCAGCTGGGTGACTTTGGGCCAGTCACCAGGAGATGCTGAGTTCTAGTCCTACCTTATCCATGAAAGCCAGCTGGATGGGTTTGGGCCAATCACCAGGAGACTGTGAGTTCTAGTCCTGTCTTAGGCATCAAAACCAGTTGGGTGACTTTGGGCCAATCACCAGGAGATGGTGAGTTCTAGTCCTGCCTTATCCATGAAAGCCAGCTGGGTGACTTTGGGCCAATCACCAGGAGATGGTGAGTTCTAGTCCTACCTTAGGCATGAAAGCCAGCTGGATGGGTTTGGGCCAATCACCAGGAGACGGTGAGTTCTAGTCCTGTTTTAGGCATGAAATCTGGCTGGGTGACTTTGGACCAATCACCAGGAGACTGTGCATTCTAGTTCCACCTTAGGCATGAAAACTGGGTGACCTTGGGCTAGCTAGCGTCTCTCAGGACAACCTACCTCACAGGATTGTCGTCATGAGGAAAACAGGAAGAGGAAGGAGTAATACCCAATATTAGGTATGTTTACTGCCTTGAGTTATTTATAAAAATAATAAAAATGGCATAAATAAATACTTTGATAGCTATCACTTTCTTCCATGTGGCCAGCCAGGAATGTTAATGGAGAAGAGACTCAAAAACTCAATGGGATGGATGCCCTGCTCTTTTTTTACCAGGGCACATTAAAAATCCAATGGTTGTAACCCCCATGTTTACTTGTTTAAGAGCCGGGGAGTCAAACTCAAGGCTCGTAGGCTGGATCCGGCCCGCAGGTGTTTAGATCTGGCCCGAGAAGCCACCCTGGAAACACCAAAGGACCGGCCCACGGTGCCTCTGCCAGCGAAAATGGAGCTCGGGAGCTCCGTTTTCGCTGGCAGAGGGTTGCAGGAGGTCATCGCATCCGAAAACGGAGGCTCGGGAGCCCATTTTTGCTGGCGGAGCTCTCGGGCCACCACAGGCGTCCCCCAACACGAGTGATGTCAACCTGGCCACGCCCAACCTGGCCACGCCCACACCCAGCCCCCCTCCCCCGCCCCGAGGTCAAACACAACTCTGATGCAGCCCTCCATGAAATAGAGTTTGACACCCCTGTTTAAGAGCCATGGTGGCGCAGTGGTCAGAACGCAGTATTGCAAGCTAACTCTGCCCACAGCCTGGAGTTCGATGCTGACAGGCTCAAGGTTGACTCAGCCTTCCATCCTTCCGAGGTCGGTAAAATGGGGACCCAGAACGTTGGGGAAGATATGCTGGTTCTGTAAACCGCTTAGAGAGGGCTGTAAACCACCGTGAAGTGGTATATAAGTCTGGCATAAAGTGGTGTATAAGTCTGGTATATAAGTGGTATAATGCTTTTGCTATTTTGTGCCCTATCCCTTCCCTCTACTTGGGCAACGGTGAGCCCTGCTTTGAGTCTCTTTTGCCCTGCCAATGTGACTAGGAGCTCAATACTCTCAGCATCCGAATATGGATTAAAGCTGTGCTTTTCCAATTCCACAGAGCCGGGGAAGTTCAAGGCCATTGGAGAAAATCTATCTTTGCGGTTGCTAAGAGTCGACAAGTGACGTAGTGGCATATAATCGATCAAAAAATGAGGATGAGTGACGGGGTCGACAGGCGTATGTGCTTATGGATCCAAACTTTTGCCCAAAGTTTTACAATTAAAGTGTTTTTTGGGTCTTTTTCTCAGTGGCTTGAATATGTCTGTGGCTATTTATTTACTTATTTGTTATCTCTCTCTCTATATATATATATCATCTATCTATCTATCTATCTATCTATCTATCTATCTATCATCTATCTATCTATCTATCTATCTATCTATCTATCTATCTATCTATCTATCTGTCTATCTATAATTTATTTATCTGTCTATCTATCATCTATCTATCTATCTATCTATCTATCTATCTATCTATCTATCTATCTATCTATCATCTATCTATCTATCTATCTATCTATCATCTATCTATCTATCTATCTATCTATCTATCTATCTATCTATCATCTATCTATCTATCTATCTATCTATTTATCATCTATCTATCTATCTATCTATCTATCTATCTATCTATCTATCTATCATCTATCTATCTATCTATCATCTATCTATCTATCTATCTATCTATCTATCTATCTATCTATCATTTATTTATCTGTCTATCTATCATCTATCTATCTATCTATCTATCTATCTATCTATCTATCTATCTATCTATCATCTATCTACCTATCATCTATCTATCTATCTATCTATCTATCTATCTATCTATCTATCTATCTATCATCTATCTATCTATCTATCTATCTATCTATCTATCTATCTATCTATCTATCTATCTTCTGCCCTTATTATTTTTACCAATAACTCAGGGATGTGAACAAGTCCAACATACCTCCCTCTTCCCATTTTGCCTACAACAACAATGCTGTGAGAGGAATTGAGCTGAGAACGTGATTGATCCAAATCACCCAGCTGGCTTTCATGCCTAAGGTGGAACTGGAACTCACCATCTCCTGGTGATTGGCCCAAAGTCATGCAGCTGGCTTTCATGGATAAGACAAGACTAGAACTCATGGTCTTCTGTTGATTGGCTGAAAGTCACCCAGCTGGCTTTCATGCCTAAGACAGGACTAGAACTCACCAAACTCCTGGTGATTAGCCCAAGGCATGTGATCCTGTTCATCAATAAACCTTCTTTCCAAGCAACTTCCATGAATCCAGTATCTTTTTCCCCACTTGGAACTGAACCCAGAAAGATATTTCTTCCAACAACAAATAAATTTTTTGACATTTTAGAAAGACCAAACTTTTAAAAATGACAAAAGAAGGTTTATAAAATGAATCTCTTTGACCAGGCTAAATCTCAATCTCTCTCTCTCTCTCTCTCTCTCTCTCTCTCTCTCTCTCTCTCTCTCTCTCTCTCTCTCTCTCTCTCCTCTCTCTCTCTCTCTCTCTCTCTATCATCTCTATCTATCTATCTATCTATCTATCTATCTATCTATCTATCTATCATCTATCTATCTATCTATCTATCTAGACAGACAGAGACAGACAGACATCTGTCTGTCTGTCTATCTATCTATGTTGTTGGTAACTGTGAATGAGATTTCTTTTTAACGAGATTTCAATGATGAGACTTTAAAGATCTCTTTATAAGTGACGAAGAGTTTCTCTTGCTTTAGTTCTTAGCGAATGTGATAAGTTTGGATTAGAAAATTGGATTTTTTAAAATGAAGATTAAAAATATATGTGTTAATATTTCTCGTAGACCTTAATAGAATTTTGCTGATTAGGGTTGAACTGAATCATTTTGTAATTCGACCACTGAGATGGGATGAGCTGTGCGAAGGAGATATTTCTTTTTTTAAAAAATTCTAATTGAAGCATTTGAGAAGGTGTCTATGGGCGTTCTCAGTCATCCAGGTCATAGTTGTCCCAAAGGTGCTTTTTCAAAAGGCAACTGGACCTTCTTGTTTTTCCTTGAAAATGTTTCGCTTCTCATCCAAGAAGCTTCTTCAATTCTGAAAAGAAGCTTCTTGGATGAGAAGTGAAACATCTTCAAGGAAAAACAAACTCCAGTTGCGTTTTGAAAAAGCACTTTTGGGTATGAGAGAAAGGTCTTAAGTTCTCCAATTTGCTTATACTTGTCAGGATGGAGGAGGACATCATTTCCTTTCCCCTCCCCTCTCCTCTCCTCTCCCCTCTCCTCTTCCTCTTCTTCCTTCCCCCTCTCCTCTCTGTTAGAGTTTGCAGCAATCCAACCAGCACACAAGTAAATAATTCAGCAGGATTCATTTACAGAAGAAACTTGTTTATATACAATAATATAAAATATGATGCATGTGTACCAGTACCCATGCAGCTCTTGCAATGTGGTAGCAAGGACAAGGACAAGAAGCAGAAGCCAGAACCAGAAATCACAGAAGCACAGAATCTATATAACAAGGACAGACAAACTCATACATACACGCGCGCACACACACACATACAAACACACACACATACACACAGTTAAGCTAAGCCACACCCAGGCTCCAAGCCATCTCCCATGGTTTACAACAGATCCTGTTTCTTAGTCACTAAACAGTTCCCATTGGCTGACTTGTCGTTATGGCTATCCCAGCTCAATTTCTTATACACTGACACTTTCCTCTCCTCTCTCCTCTCCTCTCCTCTCCTCTCCTCTCCTCTCCTCCTCCTTCCTTCCTTCCTTCCTTCCTCCCTCCCTCCCTCCCTCCCTCCCTCCCTCCCTCCTCTCCTCCCTTCCTCCTCCCTCCTTCCCCTGCCCCCCTCCTTCCTTCCTGCCCTCCCCTCCCCTCCCCTCCCTTCCCCTTCCTTCCTTCCTTCCTTCCTTCCTTCCTTCCTTCCTTCCTTCCTTCCTTCCTTCCTCCCTCCCCTTCCCTCCCTCCCTCCCCTCCCCTCCCCTCCTCCCCCCTCTCCCCTCCCCTCCCCTCTCCTCTCATGATATGATAGCCATCTTCCAGTACTTGAGGGACTATCACAGAGAAAAGGGAGTTGACCTATTCTCCAAAGCACCTGAGAACAGGACAAAAAGTAACGGATGGAAACTTATCAAAAAAAAAGATCCAACCCAGAACAAAAGAGAAATTTCCTGACCGTGAGAGCAATTGATCAGTAGAACGACTTGCCTCTAGAAGTTGTGGATGCTTCATCACTGGAGGTTTTTAAAAGGAGATTGGACAACCATTTGTCTGAAATGGTATAGGGTCTTCAACTTGAGCAGAAGATTGGATTCGAAGACTTCCAAGGTCCTTCCAACTCTGTTATTCTGTACTAGTGCGAAAATGCAAATCTATAGTCTTCCTTAATACTATCACCCCTCTCTCTCAGACATGATGTATCTCTACTTCTTAAGAAGTTCGCCAGCCAGTGAAGCTTTTGAAATGCAAAACTCGCCCACATTATTTTCCAAGCTTTTAACAGAGAATCTTTCTCTCTCTCTCTCTCTTTTTTGCAAAGCAAAAAAGGTAGAGAGCAGTTTTTTGAAGTTCAGTAAAAAAAGGCAAAAGAAAAACTCACCCTTTTATCTATCTCCATAAAAGCGACTTGCTTATAACTGCTTTTCATCCTGCCTACCCCCCCCCACTTTTGTCCCACAGGAACTGCTTTGTCATCTCATTTATCAAGAGACCTCAGCATTGACTTGAAAATATCACTGTTAACAATGAACCGTCCCATTTGGGCAGACTGTGATGGTCTCCGGAATAGCACTGATGGGTATGGCTGTAGGTCGTTATCAACTGATAACAATAGAATAGAATAGAATAGAATAGAATAGAATAGAATAGAATAGAAATAGAATAGAATAGAATAGAATAGAATAACAGCGTTGGAAGGGCCCTTGGAGATCTTCTAGTCCAACCCCCTGCTTAGGCAGGAAACCCTACACCACTTCAGACAAATGGTTGTCCAATCTCTTCTTAAAAACTTCCAGTGTTCGAGCATTCACAACTTCTGGAGGCAAGTCGTTCCACTGGTTAATTGTTCTCACTGTCAGGAAATTTCTCTTTAGTTCTAGGTTGCTTTTCTCCTTGATTCGTTTCCACCCGTTGCTTCTTGTCCTGCCCTCAGGGGCTTTGGAGAAGAGCTTGACTCCCTCTTCTTTGGGGCAGCCCCTGAGATATTGGAAGACTGGTATCATGTCTCCCCCAGTCCTTCTTTTCATCAAACTAGACATACCCAATTCTTGCAACCGTTCTTCGTATGTTTTAGCCTCCAGTCCCCTAATCCTCTTTGTTGCTCTTCTCTGCAGTCTTTCCAGAGTCTCCACATCTTTTTTACATCGTGGCGACCAAAACTGGATGCCGGATTCCAAGTGTGGCCTTCCCAAGGCCTTATAAAGTGGTATTAACACTTCACGTGATCTTGATTCTATCCCTCTGTTTATGCAACCTAGAACTGTGTTGGCTTTTTTGGCAGCTGCTGCCCACGGCTGGCTCATATTTAAACGGTTGTCCACTAGGACTCCAAGATCCCTCTCACAGTTACTACTACTGAGTGAGGTACCACATATACTGTACCTGTGCATTTGCCTAAATGTAGAACCTTACTTTTATGTGATGGTCTCCTGAATAGCACTAATGGGTATGGCTGTAGATCGTTATCAGCTGATAACACCGCTTGGCATTCCCACATAACACCTCTCGTGCGTGAGCTGCACTGGCTCCCAGTGGTCTTCCGGGTGTGCTTCAAGGTGTTGGTTATCACCTTTAAAGCGCTCCATGGCATAGGACCTAATTATCTTCGAGACCGCCTGCTGCTGCTACCGACGACCTCCCACCGACCCGTGCGCTCCCACAGAGAGGGCCTCCTCGGGGTGCCATCAGCCAAACAATGTAGGCTGGTGACCCCCAGGGGGAAGGCCTTCACTGTTGGGGCCCCGGCCCTATGGAACCAGCTGCCCCTGAGATAAGGAGGATCCAAGACCTCGGTGCCTTCCGGCGTGCCCTTAAAACGTTCTTTTTTCAGCAAGCCGGGCTGGCTTAACATATATTTTTTAATATTTTTAAATTTTTAATTGGTTGGTTACCTTAAATTGGGGCCAAATTAATATATATCCTTTTAATTGTTTTTAATGTTTGTATTGTATGTTTTTATCTGGCTGTACACCGCCCTGAGTTCCTCGGGAGAAGGTGCGGTATATAAATTCGAGATAAAATAAAAATAAAATAAAATAAATAACGTTAGAAACAATATGGGAAAGAGATTCTTCTGTATATAGATTGGGACACCATCATTCAGTTTAACATGGCAATTGGCAAATTTTACTTACCAAATTTTAATCTGGTTAGGGTTTATTACCCAGGTGTCCCTGATGACCAGAGATGGTATTCAGCCAGTTCGGACCGGTTCAGGTGAACTGGTAGTGGAGATTGCTGGTGGGTCAGTACACCTACCCCAGCATCATGCCGTCCTATTTAGGCAATTTTTTTTGAGGCCGGGTACCTGCGTGGAAGGTGTGTATGTGCGCGAAATGAGCGTGCCGTGCGAACTGGTGAAAATGTGAAACCCACCTCTGCTGATGACACAGATAGACCTCCAAGTGGCCTCAAGGACCCTCTAAAAAGAATGCAAATGACCAGCTGTCTGCAAGGAGTATAAATCCTTCCATTCCCCACTATCCTGTCAGTGTTCTGTCCCCGTCCCCCCACACACACAAACAGCCAGCCGAGGGTTAAAGAAGTACTTGGCACACACAAGGTTCGTTATCAGGAACTTGGCAGCAATACGATAACCGTCTGCCAAGTGCTTTACTTCAAGAAGAGGGAGTGTTCCTCCACCAGATAACACCAACTAATACACACAGTTTTCAAAACAGTCCAGCTCAAACATGAAACCTTCAGCAGATCAGGCGTTGTACAAAGTGACTAGCCAGAAGTTCGCTTTGTCCGTCACAGAGTCTAAATGGCCACCACACTCTCTTATATAGCCTGTGGGGTGTGGTCCAGTGACTTAGCTTAATCCCTGGCATGCCTCCTCATCTGCTGCAAATGTTTATCTCTCTCCTTCGTTGGCGTGGATCCAGGAACGACTTATCACCGTCATCGCTGTCATCGGAGACACCTGGCTCCTGGTCAATCTCCTCTCCCTCAGCAGGCACCTGAGGCGTTGCCAGAGAGGAGGGGCCTGGAGAGGGAGGCCTGGCCGGCTCCTCTCCTTCATGTTCAGAGCCTTCTTCCTCCGATAATATGGGCTCGGGGATCAGAGCCACAACAGTCAGAGCTGAAGAAGCTTCTTGGATGAGAAGCGAAACATCTTCAAAGAAAAACCAGAAAGTCCAGTTGCCTCTTGAAAAAAAGCACCTTTGGGACAGAGTGAGTAGAATTGTTCTATGTTTGGATTGTATGGAAATGATGCAATGAACACACACTGGAACGATGTTGAACCGTCAAGAAACAAACAAGAAGACACACCTGCTGAACATCATCAGTCACTGATGGGTCCTTCAGGTGAGTATAATATCTACTAACAATTTGATTGGGGTAGGTTGCACAGCGGTGGGGAATTCAAAACATACTTCCTAACTTATTAAGGAGGACAGATATTATGGCAGGGACATCTGGTGCCATTATAAAACCATTCAAGGGGAAGGCAGGTTGCTGTAGGAGAAGGAAGAGGGAAGTGGTGTTTAGGGTATCAGAAAGCCTCTAATGCACACCGCTCCTTAATGTGTGTGTGATTTATCTTAGATGCACGTGTTGCTGCTCAGAAGATACTTCCTGGTTGTCAGCACCAGAGTCTAACTGAGGAGTAATAATCTGCAGCTGGGAAATGAAAGAAGAACACAGTCTTGGAGGTGGAGAAGACAAGAGAGGTGAAATCACTGTCTCGAGCTAGTTAACGACGACGCGAGGACCTGATTTTATGTGAAGGGTCTTGGATCTAAAATTCTTCGGTCAAGATTGAACTGCTTTACTTCTTTCAAACCATAAATGCTTATCAACTTGTCAATGAACTGGGGTGAGGGAAGGGGGAAATGCAGAGGTGGTATTCAGCCGGTTTGGACCAGTTTGGGTGAACCGGTAGCGACGATTGTGGTAGGGACAACTGCAGGTGGAGTACAGGTATCGCTGGGTGGGGTACAGTTATCGCTGGGTGGGGTACAGTTATCGCTGGGTGGGGTACAGTTATCGCTGGGTGGGTACCCACCCACCCACCCAGATGTAATGCCGTCCTATTTAGCCACGTTTTCGAGGCTGGGAACATGCACGAAAGCTGCGTGTGTGAGCAAAATGCATGTGCAGAAGGCGGGTGCATGTGCGGAAGTCATATGTGTGAAGCGAGTGTGCATGTGCATAGTGCATGGCCTTCCGAGCATGCACGCGCATGACGAACCGGTAGTAAGAATATGGGAAACCCACCGCTGGGGAAATGGAATGTTGAGATCATGAGAGCATGGAAACCATCAAGGTCACCAGTGCAGGTGCTTGAAAAAGAGATGGATTGTTCCCATAACAAAAGGATGTCTCATAATTGGACAATGTGATCACCCAGGGGTGGGGAGAAGGGGAAGCTATTGTTTAACCAGGCAAGCATTTCCATGGGAAAAGCAGAGCTGGTTTTGTTTCTTCAGTACCAATATGGTGTATCTAATAAAGTTTTACTTTTGGTAGAAAAAAAGACTTGCCTACTATTGAAGAATGGACACTAAAAGTAGTGAATTTAGCAGAGATGGCCAAAATTTCAGCGTATTTGAAGGACCATTCAAATGAAAGATATATATTGGAATGGAGGAAAATTGTTGTAATGATTGTTAAAAATTTTTAAATAAAAAAAAAAATAAAGTTTTACTTTTGGGAAGTCAAAGCTCCTGAGAGTGTTTCCTTGTTTTGGATTCACCAGTTGGACAGTTGACATCTTCTTTAGACCCAGTGATCTTGCAGCTAGGAAATATTTATTTTTTCCAACTTTCAAGGAACACCAAAGCTGACTTTTTATAACACGAATCTATTTGCACAAGTAATTCTTTTTCTGGTTTTCATACATTTATTTATTTGCCTTTACTATTTTTACAAAGTGAACCTATCCAACCCACCTTCCTCCTCTTATTTTCCCTAGAACAAAAATCCTGTGAGGTGGGTTGGGCTGAGAGAGAGTGTCTGGCCCAGGAGTGAAATGCTACCAGTTCGCACGGGTTCGGACGAACTGGTAGCAGCAGCGGCAGTGCATGGTTCGGAGAACCGGTAGTGGCGGTAGTGCGAGGCTCAACCCACCCACCTGGAAGTCATTACTTCCTGGTTTTAACCAGGAAGTAATCTGTTTTTGACCCTCTGTGCGTGCGTAGAAGGCTTTGTGCATGCGCAGAGGGTCCAAAATCACATGTGACGCGCACACTTCCGAATCGGTAGGGAAGGTAAATAGATTTCAACCCTGGTCTGGCCCAAAGTCAGCTGACTTTCATGACTAAGGTGGAATTTTTTTTTTTTAATTTGATTTATATGCCGCCCTTCTCCGGAGACTCAGGGCGGCTTACAGTGCGTTAAGCAATAGCCTTCATACTTTTGTATATTTTATACAAAGTCAGCTTATTGCCCCCACAAACTGGGTCCTCAATTTACCTACCTTAGGAAGGATGGAAGGCTGAGTCAACCTTGAGCCTGCTGAGATTCGAACTTACTTTAATTGCAGACAGCTGGTGCTAAATTATAGTGCTTTTAGTCTGCAGAGCTATCCAGGCTCCTGATTAGAATTAGAACCCACAGTCTCCAGCTCTCTAACCTAGTGCCTTAACTACTAGACTAAAGTGGTTTATTACAGGTAGTCCTCAACTTTTTTTTTTTTTTAAATTTGATTTATATGCCACCCTTCTCCGGAGACTCAGGGCGGCTTACAATGCGTTAAGCAATAGCCTTATGACCACAACTGAGCACAACATTTCTGTAGTTAAGCAAAACATTGACTTTGAGCCAATCATTGGAGATGGTGAGCTCAAATCCCAGCTTAGGTATGAAAGATGGTTGGGTGATTTTGGCCCAGTCACTATCTCTCATCCCAATTCATCTCACAGTGTTGTTGTTGTGAGGAAAATGGGGAAAGAAAAGAGTATTAGAGGCTGTGTGTTCACCACCTTGAGTTATTTGTAAAAGAATAACAAAGACAGATGGCAAGTAAATAAAATAAAAATAATAAAATGCCTATTAATTAAAGTATACTGAAAAGGATCCCTTGAGGTACCATCTCGTCAAGTTTTCATTTCTTTGGTGGCGGGAGTGGTGAAGGAGGGGGACATGGCGACCTCTCCTCTGATCAGTTTCTTCTTCCATATGGTTTGTCTAGCTATAGTTAACCTTACAGGGGAAATGGGCAGCATAAACATTTAATCCATCCATCCATCCATCCATCATCCATCCATCCATCCATCCATCCATCCATCCATCCATCCCAGAAGTGGTATTCAGGAGGTTCTGACCAGTTCTGGAGAACCATTAGTGGAAATTTTGAGTAGTTTGGAGAACTGGTAAATATCACCTCTGACTGGCCCTGCCCCCATCTATTCTCTGCCTCCTGAGTCCCAGCTGATTGGGAGGAAATGGGGATTTTGCAGTAACCTTCCCCTGGAGTGGGGAGAGAATGGAGATTTTTTTTTTTTTGCTTTAATTTATATGCCGCCCTTCTCCAGAGACTCAGGGCGGCTTACAATGTGTTAAGCAATAGCCTTCATACTTTTGTATATTTATACAAAGTCAGCTTATTGCCCCCACAATCTGGGTCCTCATTTCACCTACCTTAGAAAGGATGGAAGGCTGAGTCAACCTTGAGCCTGGTGAGATTTGAACTTGTAGTAATTTGCAAGATTTTACAGTATCCTTCCCCTGCCATGCCCACCAAGCCACATCCTCCAAGCCATGCCATGCCCACCAAGTCACACCCACAGATAGTAAAATTTTTTGAAACCCATCATTGATCCATCCATCCATCCATCCATCCATCCATCCATCCATCCATCTCCCCCTCCCTGCATAATACATCCATCCATCCATAATACATCCCTCCCTCCCTCCATCTATCCCTCCCTCCCACCATAATCCCTCCATTCCTCCATCCCTCCATCCATAATACATTCCTCCCTCCATCCCTTCATAATCCATCCCTCCATTCATCCATAATACATTCATCCATCCATAATACATCCCTTCCTCCCTCCCTCCCTCCATAATCCATCCATTCATCCATTCATCCATAATACATCCCTCCCTCCATCTATCCCTCCCTCCCTCCATAATACAGCCTTCCCTCCCTCCCTCCATAATCCATCCATCCATTCATCCATAATACATCCCTCCCTCCATCTATCCCTCCCTCCCTCCATAATACAGCCCTCCCTCCCTCTGTTCATAATCCCCCTCCCTCCATAATCCCTCTCTCCCTCCATAATACATCCATCCCTTCATCCCTCCATCCATCCATAATACATCCCTCCCTCCATGTCTCCATCCCTCCATCCATAATACATCCATCCCTCCATCTCTCCATCCCTCCATCCATAATACAACCCTCCCTCCCTCTGTTCATAATCCCTCCCTCCCTCCATAATCCCTCCCTCCCTCCATAATACATCCATCCCTCCACCCCTCCCTCCCTCCATAATACATCCATCCATCCATTCATCCATAATACATCCCTCCCTCCATCTCTCCATCCCTCCATCCATAATACGGCCCTCCCTCCATTCATAATCCCTCCCTCCCTCCATAATACATCCCTCCCTCCATAATACATCCCTCCCTCCCTCCCTCCCTCCCTCCATCCCTCCATCCATAATACAGCCCTCCCTCCATCCCTCCATCCATAATACAGCCTTCCCTCCCTCCATTCATAATCCCTCCCTCCATAATCCCTCCATCCCTCCATAATACATCCCTCCCTCCCTCCCTCCCTCCAATACATCCCTCCCTCCATCCCTCCATAATCCATAATCCCTCCATCCCTCCATCCTTCTATCCCTCCATCCCTCCATATTATATCTGGAGTTTATGGAGTAATGAAAAGAACAAACTCTTGTTTACTGCTCTGGTAACGAAGGCAGGTCATAATCAACAGTTAATAACAAGCCACAACAACATCACCCCCACCTTCCCCGAACCTTGATTATGCCTTCGTAAATATCACGCTGTGATCATTGTTCCTTAGGTAATACGTGCATTTTCTAAATGACTCACAAGCACCACACTGACTTTCCGATAGGTTTTAAATGGCGCGCTGCAGGTATTACACTGTTTGATCGCACCTCCATGACTTCCCGATCAAAAGTGGCTAATAGCTCCACACCGCCAATGGAAAAAAAAAAATCATTTCCGTTCCTGGAGAAGCTGTCTGCCCTAATCCTCCATGAATTACACGCAAATTACATCAAGTTCTTAATGAGTTTGCAAATAGATCGGCCAGGACTTGTGTAGAGAAAATTGGGCACCAACCAGATGGAACTTCTCAGTTTTAAACTTGTTTCCCCCTCCCCCCCCCAAGGGAAAAAAAAAAGCTTGAAGAATTTTGGAGGAGGGAAAATGTTATCTCCTGGAATTGTGGGTGCTCCATAGATGGAAGTCTTTGAGAAAAGATTGGATAACCATTTGTTCTGGATGGTATAAGGACTCCTGCCTTCAAGAGAGGGTTGAACCAGAATCTCCAAGTCCCTTCCAACTCTTTGATTGCATTCTATGATATTCAGAACATTGGAATAACAGAATTGGAAGGACCTTGGAGGTCTTCTAATCCAACTCCCTGCTGAAGCAAGAGACCCAGTGGTGAAATGCTACCGGTTCACACCAGTTCGGGTGAACCGGTAGTGATAAAAACTACTGGTTCGGGCGAACTGGTAGTAAAAAAAAGCTACTGGTTCGTCGGAACCGGTATTTCCGATGATCAGCTGTGCCGCATGGTTTATATTCACTAGAAAGCAGGAAATCCTGCTTTCTAGCAAAGCTAAATCCCGAGCACAGCTGTTCCCCCCCTCGCTGTTCTATTTACCTTTGCAAGCGTCCTTTTTCCGCACGAAGCACACATTTGGTGCATGCTATGCGTGCGTGTGCAACATGCTTTTGGTGTGTACTGCACATGTGTGATTGCAGCACGCATTTGGCATGTACTGCACATGCGCAGGCAGCGAACCGGTGGCAATCCACGGAGGATTTCACCACTGAGGAGACCTATACCATTCCAGACAATTGGTTGTCCAATATCTTCTTTAAAAACTTCAGTGGTGCAGCACCCACAACTTCTGAAGTCAAGCTGTTCCATTGGTTAATTGTCCTCAGTATTAGGAAACTTCTCCTTAGTTCTAATCTCTCCTTGATTAGTTTCCACCTGTTGCTTCTTGTCCTGCCCTCGGGTGCTTTGGAGAATAAGTTGACCCCCTCTTTTTTTTGTGACAGCCCCTCAAGTACTGGAAGACTGCTATCATGTCACCCATAGTCCTTCTCTTCATTAGACTAGCAATAACCAATTCCTGTAACCGTTCTTCATATGTTTTAGCTTCCAGTCCCCTAATCATCTTTGTTGCTCTTCTCTGCACTCTTTCTAGAATCTCAACACTGTTAGGAAATTTCTCCTTAGAGTGTTGTGGTTCGCCAGCAGCCTGCGGAGCTGGCAGCGGAGTCGGACAGCGATGAGGCTGAGGAAGAACAGGGGCCAGTCCTAGAGGCTGGGGAAGGCCGGATGAGGGCTCTGCGTCGGAGGCAGAGATGGGGCCAGGGCCATCGGGGAGTGATATGCGGATTCCGGAGCCTCCAGAGGCTGACAGTAGAGAGGCAGAGGAACAGGAGGAGCCTGTTCCTAGTACACGGATGAGAACAGTTGTCAGAAGGCAAGAGTAGCTAAAGCAAAGAGAATGACACCAGAGTAGGACCAAGAGATGATTGGCCCCTCCCATAAGGCTTAAAAGACCAGCAACTGCTCTTGGGCTCTTTGTCAGAAAACAACGTTGATAGACTTGTTCTTGTCTTGCTGCACTTATCTCTTGTCGGCTTCTTCTGCTTCTGAACTTTTGCCAAGAGAAGCCTTTGGCAGTTTGCCTAATTATACCAAGGTTGGTGATTAGACTGAAGAATTTGTGTTATGAAGAATTTGTTTTAATTTAGTTTGGACTACGCTGAGAATGAGTTAATTCTCAGCTGTTCTAATAAAGTCTGTTTATTTTGGAACTGTTTGCGTTGAATACTACCTACTTGGGCCTGGGTCACAACATAGATAATCTTCCATCCGTGACTTCTGGTCCTGCCCTCCGCTAAATAAATATTGTCTGATTGTGCACTTTTTGAGACGAATAGTTGATGTTGTCTGATCATATACCATTTCAAAAGAACAGTTGTGGTATCTAGAGCGGGTGTCAAACAGTGGTGGGATTCAAGTAATTTAACAACCGGTTCTCTGCCCTAATGATTTCTTCCAACAACCAGTTTGACAAACAGCTCAGAAAGTTAACAACCGGTTCTCCCGAAGTGGTGCGAAACTGGCTGAATCCCACCACTGGTGTCAAACTCAAGGCCCGCGGGCCAGATCCGGCCCGTGAGGTGCTTAGATCTGGCCCGCGGAGCCGCCCTGGAAACAACGAAGGACCGGCCCGCGGAGCTTCTGCCATGCTGCCCTCCTACGCTCCGTTTTCAGCTGCAATCAGTGGTGGTATTCAGCCGGTTCAGACTGGTTCTGGCGAACCGGTAGTGGCGCTATGCCATTCTATTTAGCCACGTTTTCTAAGCCGTGTGCATGCGTGCAAGCCGCGTGTGTGAGCAAAGCGCATACACGGAAGGCGCATACTCACATTTTCGGTGAGAGCGCAAACCGGTGGTAAAATTATGTGAAACCCACCTCTGGCTGCAATGACCTCCTGTAGCTTTTTGCCAGTGAAAACGGAGCTGGGGAAGGCTGCGTGTGGCCTGCCTGGGCTCTGTTTTATTTATTTTATTCATTTATTTTATTTGATTTATATGCCGCCCTATCTCCATAGGACTCAGGGCGGCTCACAACAATGAAATATCCGAATAAAAGTGTGTTAAAATACATGTTAACCTCCCCCCCCCAGTCCAGGCTGAACAGCCATGTCTTTAAGTCGCGGCAGAAGGTGCGGAGGTCAGGAGCCAACTGGAGCCCCAGAGGAAGTTGGTTCCAGAGGGTGGGAGCACCCACAGAGAAAGCTCTGCCTCTAGGGGTCGCCAGTCGATACTGTCTAGCCGACGGCACCCTGAGTAGGCCCTCCCTGTGAGAACGCACCGGGCAATGGGGAGCTGTTTGCCGGTTGCAGATTAGTCCGACAAATATCCTGGACCTAAGCCATGTAGGGCTTTATAG